>WHVD01000061.1:0-512894 GCA_015178975.1 Hysterangium stoloniferum | reverse complement strand
GGAAAAAGGTCGGGTACCGCGTGATAGACTTATAAAGAATTGAGAGGACCGGGTTTGTTCGGATAAGCTTGGTGAAACCCTAAAAATTTCCGAGGCATTACCGAGCTCTGTAGCTAGGATCCATGAAGTTTCTTCATCTGTACCTTCATAGCCAGCCCATTTGACCAAATAAAGTAATTTGCATGAGTGTCGGCGATTGTCGATTTTTGAGTCTAGGATCTCTGATATCTCGAATTCGGGTTCCCCATCAATAATCACGGGTGGGTGGTGGTTGTATGCGATCGGGTATACTGTTAGGAACACGGTTCTAACATAGATACATGAAATACCGGGTGCACTGCACGCATGTTGTCGGGGGAGCCGAAGCGTCCATGAAAGTGTGCCGGCTTGTGCTATAACTTCAAAACGGACCTAAATATTTTTCAGAGAGCTTCTTAGAAGGTCTAGTAGTTTGGAAAAACTCGGCTTTAATGAATACTCGATCTCCGATCTTGAAATCAGGAGGTGGAAGTCGGTTTTTATCTGCAGACCGTTGGTATCGTTCTTGGGCCATTGCGATAGTTTTACAAAGTTCTTGATGTAGCTCGTCAAGGTTGGTAACGAAAGTCTTGAGCACAGGCAGATGCGAGATCGCGTTCCGGGTGGATTGCGATGTTGGGGTTGTAGCCTTTATTTGCGAAGAAAGGCGAAATGCCAGTAGTGGCATTTGGTGCGTTGTTATATGCGAATTCAGCTAGCGGTAGTAGTGATTTCCAATTGTCTTGTTGATAGTTGCAATAGACACAGATGTATTGTTCCAAGGTTTGATTCATGTGTTTGGTTTGTCCATCGCCTTCCGGGTGATAGCCTGAAGTGAAATGTAGCTTCATGTCTAGTGCTTTTCCGAGTGACCTAAAGAAGTGAGAAACAAACTCGGATCCACGATCGGATGTGACATGCGACAAAACGCCATGCTTGGAGAATACGTGGGTGACGAATAATTCAGCTAACTGTACAGATGTTATCGTGTCATATGTTGGAATGAAAATACTTTGCTTTGAGAGCCGATCCACAACAACTAGGATTGCTGTGTGACCTTCGGATGCCGGTAGGTGCTCGATAAAATCCATAGAAATCGAGTTCCAAGGTTTTTCCGGTATCGGTAATTGTTTGAGTAGGCCATAAGGTTTGTGTCGCTGTGATTTAGAGCGTAAACACGTAGTACAGGATTTACAATAGTGCTTAACAAAATCTCGGATGCCGGGCCATGTATATTCTCTTCTAATGAGTGAGAGGGTCTTATTGAGGCCGAAATGTCCCGAGATTGGGTGGTTGTGCTTATGTTGTAGGATTCGCAGCCGAAGGGTGTCGGAATCCGGTACATAAATGCGATTGTCAAGTCTAATGAAACCTTGTGAGTCTAATGACCATCGGGGCTGATCGGGGTCGGACGGGTTATCGAGGTGTGCTTTGGTGACTGGGTCTAATGGAATTGCCGATAGTATATCTTGATGTAACTTTTCGGTATCCATAAGGATAACACTTCGCAAGACTGGATGAATGAGGTAAGTGGCTCGGATAGACGCGGACAGTTGTTCCGATGAAAACATAGGCTTGAAATTATGCGGGTTAACTGTGGCGTAGTCGCTACTCCCCTCTTTAGGATAGACGTCCCATCGTCTAGTCATAGCGTCGGGTTTTCCACCAAGGCGGCCGGGGCGGAAACGAATTACCATGTTGAAAGCAGAGAGGTATTCGGACCATTGAGCTTGTCGACGGGTGAGAGGTTTTGTGGTTGAAAAGTAAACTAAATTTTTGTGGTCTGTAATAACATCTACTGGGTGGGCCGAGCCTTCCAAATAATGTTGCCATGTCTTGAAAGCTTCAAATATTGCGAGTAATTCCTTATTGTGAACGTCATAGTTGAGTTCGGGCGCCGAAAATGTGCGAGACAGAAAAGCGACTGGGTGTACTTCACCATCGGTGTCCAGAATGGACAATATTGCGGCAAGCGCATAGTCCGAAGCATCAGTTTCCACGATGAGTTGAACGTCGGGCTTCCAGTGCGACAAAATAGGGGCGGATGTAAACGCACTTTTCAATTCCTGGAATGCCGATCGGCATTCTTCGGAGAAATTCCACGGGGCATCTTTACGAGTAAGACGGGTGAGCAGGATGGTAATTTTTGAGTAGTTGTGAATGAAACGACGATAAAAATTGGCGAAGCCTAGAAAGGATTGAATATCCTTAACCTTCCGGGGTTCCGGCCAATCTTGAATGACTTGAATTTTAGAGTCGTCCATGCGGAGACCATCAGGTCCCATCATAAACCCTAAATATTCAACTGTGTCGACATCAAAAGAACATTTTTTACCATTCACAAAAAGACCATGTTTTTGGAGTCTTCGGAGAACTTCACGAACGTGTCCGTCATGAAGTGTAGGATCTTCGGAGAATATGAGGATGTCGTCTAAATACACAATGACAAAGATGTCGAGGAGGTCGGAAAAGACGTCGTTGATAAAACATTGAAAGACCGACGGAGCATTGGTGAGGCCGAAAGGCATTACTAACCATTCAAAGGAGCCATAGCGAGTGCGAAAAGCCGTTTTCCATTCGTCGCCTTCAGCGATCCGAACCAAATGATAGGCATGCTTGAGATCTATCTTTGTATAGATTCGGGCCTTCCGAGGGGCATCGAGTAAATCGGAGATTAATGGTAATGGGTACTTGTCTTTTCGAGTGATCGCATTTAGTCCTCGAAAATCAATGCAAAGTCGAAGGGAACCGTCTTTTTTCCGAACGAATAGGACAGGGGCTCCATAAGGAGACTTTGAGGGTCGGATAAAACCTATAGCCAAATGTTCGTCCAAGAAATCTCGGATAGCCGATAATTCGGACTGCGAGAGAGGATAAACCGGGCCTAGGGGCGGATGTGAACCATCTTCAATATCAATTTTCAAATCGTAAGGCCTGTGAGGGGCGAGTCGATCGGCTTTTTGTTTACTGAAGACATCTGCAAATTCATGGTATTTTTCAGGAACACCTTCTAAATCTGCGATTGGTTTGGTCACCGGGGATGCAAAGCGACCGGTGACTTCGTCAACTTTAAGATTGACTGTAAATGCTCGGGAGCCATCCAACTTGATGGCTCTCATAAAAGCTGCGGCATTTATTAGAGAGACGGGCGGCGGAGAGCTCGGATTTGCCACGGGGGCCGGAGGTGCTGTAGAGGCCATATTTGCCGAGACAGGCGGAAACAGACCAGTCATAACGGGCACCGACGGGGTTCGGAAATGGATACTGCCCAATACCCAATCAATCAACGGATTGTAGCAGGTGAGCCAGTTATGTCCTAGAACCACGGAGCAGCTCGGGTCCAACTGTGTTACAAAAAACGTAACTGTCTGAAAGGTTCCACACGGGAACCAAAGTCGGAGTTCGCAGGCTTGCGAGATTACGGAGTTTGAGGTACCATCAAAGAGTCGGAGTGGAATCGGATCTATTGCGTAGGTTTTTAACTGATTTTTTCTGGAAAAACTTGTATCTATAAAACAATGGGTTGAACCTGAATCTATGAGAGCTCGAAATGTGAGGGTCCTGAGAGGTTCCGAGGTAAGATTTATGAACAAGGAATTAGGATCATACAAGGCGGATGCGTTAAGGTGACAATTTTCCGGTGTGTGAGGAGATTCAACGCAACTCTCCAAACCCACGGAATCCAGAGAGTTGCTTAATCTTTTTTCGACTCGACAACCGGCTTGGCTGGTTGTGAGGTCGTGGCCGTATTAGCCGATTGGGCTTTTGTGGCTTTTGGGCAAGCAGCGACTCGGTGCCCGGGATCTGTGCACAACAAACAAAGGTTGTTGTCCATTTGGCATTGCTTTTCCTGTGGTAGGAGCTTGCCATTGGAGCCGAGTTTGCCAGTTAAGTCGGGTTTGTCTTTGTCTTGAGACTTATTCGACTGTTTTCCCTTGCCTTTTTTGTCGTTAGCCCCTTTGTTTTCGGACTTCTTATCAGAGGTTGAGTTGCCATTGTTGTTGGTGTTTTGATTACCAGACTTGTTGGCGTTCTTATTGTCCGATGATTTTTTGTCCGAGGGGTTTTCGCGACTAATTTCCGAACGTCGTTCCCAGTATCGGGCGTCTGCGTTTTGGGCTTTCAGACACATGAGAGAGAGGGTCTTCAGCTTGCCAGTCTCTCCTTTGGAGACTTCATCTTTGAGGCGAGACGGAAGGCCGGAGTAAAACTGGTAACGGAGGGCCGAATCGCCCCAGTCGCAACGCGCGGCGAGGTTGTTGAACTGGACGATGTAATCGGTGATGCGCTGAGTGTCTTTCATTTTGAGATTAGAAAGCGCGGTTTCGGCATCGCCGGTTTGGTCGTAGGGACCGAAGTTAGTTTCGAGTTCCTCGACAAAGGCATCCCAATCGTGAAGCCAATCGGGGTCTTCGGAGGTGAGGCCAGAGAATGCGGGTTCAAACCAGGCTGCTGCGGAATCCTTAAGGTATGAGAGTGCGAAGTTTACCTTTCGGTCATCCGTTGCGAATGCAGCCGGGCGGTCCCGAAAGTTGAATTGACATTGCATAAGAAATGTCGGCAATTTCTTTGGGTTTGAGCCAGTGAATGGCTCGGGTTTGTTGACTCGGGTTTGCCCAGGTTCCTTTTCCTTGATATTGCTTTTAAGGAATTCGTTAAGGGATCCTAGAGTACCTGAAAACAATTCCCATGTTTCTTCAGGGTCGAGAGCCGGTTTCTTTTTTGCGGACTTCTTGGAGCCACTAGCCTGAGGTTGGTCGCCGTCCTCGGGTTCGTGTTCCAAAACTGGTTGATTGTTAATCTCCTCAGTTGCTTCGGGATCGGTTGCTTCAGTTACTTCTTCAGCATCGCCGGTAATCTCCACAAAGCGAGATTCTTTGGAGGTTTCTGGTAGCGGAGTTCTCTGAGTAGCTCGGGCTGTATACAGAAAAGGAGACTTGAGAGTGGAAGATTCTGCTTCGCTGCTAGGCTTGGCATTTCTTCTCGGAGGCATGATTAACGGAAAATGCGAGTGTGAAATCAAAATATACTGTTAAGAACTGAAAACTGACTAATGTCGGTGGCCGACAGGGACCGATCGGAAGGACTTGGCTTCAGCTTATGTGCTGTGCCCTCGCAAATATCCGTAGGATGTCCTTAAATTTCGGGCGGGCGAAGACTAATCCTAATGAGTACCTTTCAGCATGATACCGATCGGAATCGAAGGACAAGTCGAGTGTCGGGCCAAGGGGTCGGGGCCGGGAGTGGGCGAGCGCACGCGAAGGCGGATGGGGGATTCTTAGTATGAGACTGATACAGGTGTATGAGGGTATTCTGAGTCGATATTCTGATTGCCTAGTGACTACAACTACAGCGGGTTCATATACAAGTAACAGGCGTCTGGAAAATACTAATGGGGAGAAGGGCGGAACACGGTATTAACAATAAGCTTGACTAGGAACGGGAAGTTTATGATTAGTTCGGAGGCCGATGATAACTGAGAGCGGGATTACGATAAAAGGAAATAGTTCAAGGACTACAAATATAGATAGACATATGCGAAACATAAGATTGGACGGATCAACATAATAAAGGGGACGTATCAAAGTTTGACCAGACAATACGAGTTATTTTGACGTGGGCGTAAAAGGAGTTTGATCTTCGCGAAAACATTCATCAGCTTCGGGGCCGATGGTTTCCGATAGGATGACTTGAAACGTTGACAAGTGGCGATAACCTCGGGACCGATAGGGTTGCAACACGGTCGTAACACTCGTCAACTCCTTTTGTGTTCTTCCTGAGCATACACCAATCCACTCGGCTGTGGACCTAGTTGACTTGTTGGAGCAACTGTTGTCGGATTCCGACACCTTGGGAAGATTTCCCCCTGGCAGAGACGTGAGCTGTACACCACTTCTCACTCCTACCCTGCCATCACTACACCCTCGGCCTCCTCTCATTGCCCGCATTACTGATGCCTCCGCTGATCGTGTTCACACCATCATTCGAACGCACCAGAAGGCCTACGGTCGTTGGGTCTCATCAATCCAGAAGCTGGATGGGGTCGACATCCACCAATGACATTTCAAAGTGGGAAGACATTGCTCTTTCCTTTCGTGCCAAGCATCTCACCTGCATAACTTGTTGAACTCTGAACTGTTGAATTGTAGGTATGAGCCACCACCTGAGTCCATTTAGACTATTCCTCTTTTGAAGAAGTGCAGTACGCTCTGAGCATTTGCTCAACGATAGCATTGGTGTTCTCCATTTGACCGTCAGTTTGAGGATGATGGGACAAGGATACCGCAAGGGCACTTCCGTATACCTTGCAGACCTCTCTCCAGAACCTACAGGTCCACTCTTGTCTCGATCACAGATTATCCTTAAAGGTAGGCCAAAAGGAGCGGCCACTTTATTCACGAAGATTTGTGTGAATCCTTCTGTGGATAGATCTGAAGTTGTGGGCTCACAAATTAAAAAACACGTGAGTTTATCCACAGCGACAAAGATGGCTGAGTAAGCACCCTCTGCAGAAGGAGGCAATCCAGTAATCAGGTCCATTGAGACAACCTCAAACGGCCTTAAGGGTATATCTGTGGGTCGAAGAGCTCCTTGTCGAGCGGAATGATTAACCTTAGTTTTCTGGCATATGTCACAACTGCGAGTGTATGCCATGCAGTCGTGCAACATCCTCGGCCAGAAGAAACGGTCCTTCATCAGTTGAAAAAGTCTGTGACCGCCTGCATGAGCTCCTTCGAAGGGGTTGTCATGTATCAATTTGAGTATTGTTGACGTCATGCTGCTAGGAACACAGATTCGACTTTTCCAGTCCGAATCTCGAAAGAACAATAGCTGATTCTTGCCAATGAAATAGTGCAAAGGGGTAGCTACCATATTTGGGGAAATGGGATCGGCGGCATAATGATTTCTGAAAGCAGGGTCTTTCTGGTATCCATCGTGAAGTTTCTTAGCGTAATTCTCGTCATTTTCTATAAGCAATTGGGGATTCGAGAGAGTAAAGTTTGCCTCATCGATTTCATCGTTTCTGGGGAAGTTGTGCAAATCCCATTTCATTTGGGGGACTTCTTCCATCATTCCAACTGGTTCAACTAACTCGTGGTGAGTGCAAGCTATGGAATTTCTAACTTTTATTCTTTTTTGATTAATATGTCATACACCGGTGACTCAGTGCTTATTCACAATGCGTGAAAAGATCACATGATATTCACATGATATTTCAAACTCCGACAACGACAAAATGTGATGTCGCATTATCAAGGTGAAATATATATTATATTTATAATTAGCTAAAATTAAATATAATAATTATATAATAATATAAAACCGGCCACTGGTGCTTATTACATGGTGCACAGGAAAAAGCCATCACAATGAGTGACAGCCATCACAACAAGTGACAGTTGTCACAAGGGCGCGCGACGGTCACAGAGGCATGTGACAGTCACAAAGGCATGTGACAGTCACAACATGTGACAGTCACAAGATGCGAAGGGTGTCATACACGCGCACAAGTGCGAGAGCATTATGTCATCATATATGCTACTACAGCAAAAACCGGAAACTCCCTGGAATATTCCAGTGGCTTCCAATGGAATAGTAGATAATAGGTACTAATAATAGATAGAATATTGTAGAATATTCTATAGTGTCTTAGAAAGTAGTTAGAACCTTCCACAATGCTCTAGAAAATTCTAGAAAATTCTAAATGACATCATTCAATCTTCTAGAATCTTCTAAATGTCTCAGACCAAAATGTATATAAGGAGCTCAGCTCCAGCCTTGAAATAACATATCATCTTTACTACATTTTATCAGCCACATCAGTGTGCCACTGCAGCAAGCAGTTTATTCCACCCCTAGTTGGGCTGTTGGACAAATATATACAAACACTTAGTCACCTCTAGTTGAGCTGCTGACCTAAGTTAACTCAGGATTCCTTTGTTGCCTCTAGTTGAGCTTCTGACAATAGTCCTACCCCCTGGTCACTCTTCTGACCAATCAGGATTCCCTGCCACCTCTTGTTGAGCTTCTGGTATTAATCCTTTATACTATAGTCACCTCTTAATTGAGTATTGATTATTAGTTTTCTCTACATTGTTATTTGTACTCTAAGACTTCAGTCACCTCTAGTTGAGTAATTTGACTGTTTATTACATTGTAAATAATCTCTCTATATTGTTATTTGTACTCTAAGACTTCAGTCACCTCTAGTTGAGTAATTTGACTGTTTATTACATTGTAAATAATCTCTCTACATTGTTATTTGTACTCTAAGACTTCAGTCACCTCTAGTTGAGTAATTTGACTGTTTATTACATTACAAATAACCCCTGTTCCATTGCTCATTTATTGTGAATCAGTAAAGCATATTCACATAAATAAATACTGAGAATATCCTTGCAAGATCCTTAAGACTACATTAAGATCCTGATAAGTTAGTATCACAGTAGACCCTGTAGGTTAGTATAAATAAAGCATATATTAGCCAAATAGTGTTTTATTCTATATCTAATCTTTTGACCTGTTTATAAATATTTTTACTGTTTGATAAATAGTATAAAATATATATAAACTAGCTAGAATCGAAGTTGAATCTAGATTCTGAATCAGTGAATTGTTATTCATATTTTAAGTATATATTTTCATAGAAAAAGAACAAGCTTGCACAAGCAGCTCTCAAAACCTTCTTTGGGAAGTAGGGTGCATATATTCAAGTAAACTCTTGAATTCAAGGGTTCTAAGTCTATTCAGGCTGCCACTGATTAATATCAAGTACTTAAATTATTTTACCTTGCAGTGAATTGAGTATTTGCACATTTTGATAGAGCATTGGACTCCTTTTTCGGAAAATAGTATTAAAATAAGGCTAATACATCACAGTATGTAAGCGGAGAAGTACAGAACCATCCCAAGGAAATGTTGAAGATCTGCTATCTTAGAAGGTGTAGCTAGTTCTAATATGGCAGTGACCTTTTCTTGATGGGTCAAAAAACCGAGTCTAGAGACCCTATGTCCTAGTAATAGAATCGAGGTATACCCAACATAGCACTTTTTAGGCGAGAGAGTGATTCCCACTGCAATTATGGCTTGTAGAACCTGGTCTAAATGCTCTAGATGATCGTCCCATGTCTTAGAAAAGATCACGATGTCGTCAATATAAACTAGGCAGAATATCCATAAGTAAGGTGCAAGTACAGTTTGCATAACTCTTTGGAATATAGAAGGCCCATTACGAAGTCCAAAGGGCATTCTCCTGAATTGCCACAGTCCTCGATGGGATCTGAAGGTGGTCTTTGGTTTGTCTTCTTCTAACATTTCAAGTTGAGTAAAGCCAGCTAGTGCGTCAAAGGAAGATAAGATATTGGATCCTGAAAGTGCTTGCATGATTTCAGACTGGCATGGCAATGGGAATTCATCAGGAACTGTTAGGCTGTTCAACTTTCTATAGTCAATCGCCACTCACGGTTTCCCGTTGCGATAGACGACAAAGGCTGGCGCCCCCCAAGGGCTTTTGGACGGTTCAATTACTCCCTGTTGAAACCAAGTATCCATTTGTTCATCAATGACTTTCCTATTAGCTGGGGAGGTTGGAAACATTGACATTGAAATAGGTTGCATGCCCTCTTTCAACGGGACATTGACTTTGACGTCTACTTGTCCTAAATGCCCATCTACTCCAAAGGCTTGGACGTTCTTAGTCAATACCCACTCCAAGTGGGAGGAGATGTCGGTAGGAATGTCAGGTCCTAAGTTAACCAGTTTATGCAGGTCCTCTGCATGAAATGTTTCCATGGTGGCAACCTCTGATGTTTTAGGGCCTGCTGGGTTGAAATCATCTGCAAGTTCCCATTCTGGGGGCTGTCCGGAAGATCGAGGATTAAGGACATGCTCCTCTTCTATTCTTGATAGGCTCTCTATGAGGTGAGTGATCTTAGTTGCCATTGACTGCATTGATGCCTTCTCAGTCGAAGATCTAGGCGTCTGAGCCCATTTGTTCACGTTGTGAATTAATCCAACAGTTTCTCCTTGTCTAATGATTCTTGGGGTCAGAGAGGGGTTAGCGAGAGGTATCGTGATGTGTTCCCTAGAGATAGCAGTGGTGGGAGCAGCTAGTATACTCCCATCGTCATTTTTCAAGACAACTCCTTTGACTATCCATTGGTCACCGATAAGATCTCTGACAAAGATTGGTACTAATCGAGCTGATTCTGGTTCTATAGTACAATCCTGGAGGGCCCGTGTGACTCTTTCAGTATGCACCCCTTTGTCTGGTTTGGAAGTCAATTCAGGTGAGTCATTAGCTAATTCCTCAAAGGGGATCTTGCTAATTGAGAAGGCTAGAGGCTGCAGCTCCTTGGAGGAACTGGCTGGGATAGACCCCACCCTCCTTGGTAGAATCAATCTAGAGCCCAATGGCTAGTCTCATAGTGTCCCAATCTCATAGTTCACGTGAAGTCCTCTCTGAGAAGAATCGGAATGGTCATACCTCGGACAACGTACGTTTCAGCGGTAAATTTAAGGAGCATACCGGTGTTGTCTTTGAGATAAATGGGGATATTGACGTATCCTAATACTTTAGCATTACCGGTAAGCTGTACGAGGCGCAACTTAAGTCCTTGCTTGAGCTTGGGGCGGTCCTCTAGCTCCTTATAGAAATCCTCTGAAATTAAGGAGAGGTCGGCCCCAGTGTCCAGCCTGATCTTAATAGGATTAGAGGCTTCTGCGCTCCCTACATGTCCGTAGATGTGTAATGCTGAGATCCCAATACTGGAGTATCCACCCAGGGGATCCCTTCTGTGGTAAACGATGGTTGAATCCTCTTTCATAAGCCGACTGGATCGAGGGTATTGGACCCTGGGTCTTTTGCTTTCCTTTCTTGTGGCCAGTTTGACGTTCCTCCTGACGTGTCTACCATTAGGTACCTCGGGCGAAGCATTCGGAACATTGTCGTCCGCTTCAGAGTCTGACTCCTCACAAGGAATTAGGTTGGGTAACTGTCCTGGGTCGAAGGGGAAGTTCTCCTCCTCCGATCCCTCTAACTCAGAGGGGTTTTCTATAATGTAGGTCTGACTTATTTCCTTATATCGGTTCACAAATACTTCCTCGTCAACGATTTCCTCAATGGTAGGAGGTTCAAGTCACGATAAGGCTCCCATCTCAGTCAGACCTTTCTGGTTCTGATGATGAGCGTCTAGCCAATCTCCTTTCTCGATGAAATCACAGTCTGATATAGAAACATAGACTTGCGATGCTTCATTCTCACTTGAAGGTGAACTCACATTTGAAACAGCGTTGTCCTCTGATTGAGGAAGGTAGAGAGAAATGAAAATCAATTCCTCATCAATGTTATGTACTTGTCCCTGTATGCTTAATCCATAAGCCGTTTTGTAAGCCCTCTGATCCTCCGCCTCCTCAGTTGGGTTCTGCGCGGAGCATTTGTTAATAGAGACATAGTGTGACATCCTACCTGCATGAGGGCAGTCAATCTTAAAATGCTCTAAACTCCCGCAAATCCAGCACTCTTTCGGGGGTTTAGCGACACTTTTCTTGTCACTTTGTTCGAAAAAGAACTTGCTGTGTTTCTTACCTGTTTCACATTAGATCTCCTAGTGATGGTTTTATCTTTGGCTTCGCTGAGAAGGACGTGGTCTCGATTAGTGTGGTTGATTCCTCTAGAGTGTTCTTCCTCATGCCAGGGATCCAACTCTTCCTGTTCGGTGATCATGACTTTGGGCTTTTGAAACTGATAACACTCTCGATGGGTCTGATTCCAGGCATTAATGAGAGCTTCCTGCAAGTTATTAGCATAGGTTTGCAACCCCATTATGTCATTGATGGGTTGTCCTTGCAATAAATAGAGCCATTCCATAGGTAAGGTCAAAATTAAATGGTGCATTTCCTCCTTCCGATCCTGGTGGAAACCATAGAGGAACTGATACAACTTAACCTGGCATTGGATGTACTGTATCGGAGTTTCACGATCATGACGAGCTTGAAAAAACTTCATCTCTTCCCATTTGATCGTGAGAGATTCACGCCACCTGGTTCCTAGTAAACCCTCGACAATTCCCCAAAGAAAAGATCCATGAGATTGACTGAATTCAGTGTGATGCTCACGGTCTAGGGTGCTCCACCAAATCTTTGCGTTACCCGTGAGTCGTCTTGGAGAGACCCTCAACAGGGCGCTCATCGAGTCCGAGATCTCTGAAAGGCTCATGATGTCGAGGATGTATTCCAAGGCGTTGGAATGACTCCCATCGTATTCAGGAAGGTTGGACCATTTGATCTTAATGTCGTTCGTGTTGAGAGTAAGCACTTTCGCCTTATGTAAGTTGCCACTTTGGGAGCTGGATTGGTTCATGAGTCTAGGAATTCCGGGGTTTTGCCCCCCACGTCCCTGGTGCCAGTTACTATGGGAGCTATCCGAACTCCCAGACAAGTTGCTGGGCTCTCCTCCAGGTGCGATGAAAGGATTGGATATGATAGGTAGAGGTCAGTGGGTTTCATCCAGATCTTGTGATCCTCGACCGAACACCCTACCTGTTATTCCCTCAATGAACACAGTTGAAAAGGACAGTCGACCTTTATTAGCGGCTGGTCTGTCTAGGTGCTGGTGGGAGTCGTCAAAAGGGTTTGGGGTCGTAGAGGGGGTGTCGAAGGTTACTCTGACACGTGGTGTTTCCTCGTTAGGAGTCGCTCGTCATTCCTTCAAGGCCTCTATTTCCAATTCAGCCATGCTAAGAAGGCAATGTGGTTGCGGCTGATAAAGGGAAAGCTTGATGGGAATATTCTTTTCCTGTAGACGTTCTGTCACTTCGATTCTCATATCTGTTGGAAAACCTTCTAGGATCAGTGGGCAATTGACTGAATGTAGAAAACAAGTGTCGGGGGAACCATTGAGATCTCGTATGAATGAGTCTGTTGTCGAGACTGGAGAGGGGGGTATTTGCATTGTCACATCAAATTCATTCAATAATTCCATCATCATCTTGTCACGTTTCTGTTGGACGTGTGAAAGCCTAGACCAGAGACTGAAATACGCAAAGAATATCTCGGGTGATTTTTCGTAGAGGGAACGTTCTAAAATCTGAATGTAAATGTATCAATAGTCAACCTTGGGGACAGGGTGAAGACATCTGATCAATACATGCAAGATCTGCAACGTATCGTCATGTACCTTCAACAAGTCCATGAGCTGGATAAACAATTCCCTTTTTATTGCCGTTCTTTCCTTCTCCATCGGGATCGTGAGCTCCTCCGACCACTCGGGGATCAATTGAGTGACCTCTCCCAGAGTCCTTGATCGCGTGAAAAGGGTTTGAGCTGCCAGGATCCCATGGTACCTCCCTAACCAAGTCGCCATTGATGGAGGCATAGTGGGGTATCTAGTTCGATAATCCTGTGTAATTGCCGTAACTTCCTCCTCTGAAATCCAGGAGGCATAGTACATATGTATCCCATTTGTCATCCATAGGTTCGTCATAAACCAATAGTCCGTGGTAAGCATGTTGAAGCACTACCTCACGTGGTGGAAAGTTCAGAGTCATGTCTCGGGTGGGTGAAGGGTCTCTTTCTGGTGCTGTCAGTAGTTCCTGGAGTGCAGATGCTCCTGATTGGCTGGCCGTCGCTGGTTCAACTTCAGTTCTGGGAGAACCTCCAGCTGAAGTTTGTTTTGGGAAGGTCAGCGAGGGCTTTCTCATCATAACATTTCCAGGCGGTTTGAGACTAGCGGGCCTTCGTTGCAGGAACGAACTGCTTGATCCCGCTGAAGGTTTCACGGCCTGTTCTCTGCCCGTAGTCATCGTTCGTAAAGGAATTAGTTACTTTTTTAATAGATTTTTCTTCATAGGGAAAGTACAGTCTGGCCTGGATCACCACTAAGAGTGGTGGAAGTTCTAACCATTCTATATACAAAGAATATTGACCGTTTAGGTACAACACGTAGTTGTATTGACTACTTAGTTCAATACATTTGAGCGAAGTAGCTATCTAGAGTAGAGTAGAGAGCTAAAATGAATAAAGGGAATCGACCGTTAGGTGCAATTCCGAAAGACTGCTTGAGTGTAGAAAAGAGTAACGAGAGTTGAATAATGGAGTAGCATGGATGTGGTCTGCGCGGATTGAGATATAGGTGGAGTTCAACTGGTACAGTTCGAAACTCTGATTGTGTAGATAGTTGAAGCCCATCTGTGATGGTCGAGACAATACCCCAATCACAACTTACAGGACACTAACTGGGTGTCTGGGTAAGTTGTGGTTGCGGGGTAAAAGTATCTGAGTTTTAAACTATGGGTGCTAGAATACATAAGTCTGGCGTGTATGCACCCACAAGAGTCGATGTACCGCATACATAGGTTGTTGAACTATGTAATTATAAATGTATAATAAAATAGAGAGAGAGTAGAAATAATAAAGGAAGTATAGTATGAGCTCATCCAGACTATATTTCCTGAGTATATTTCACCGTACCTCTCACAGAAATACTCCATGAAGTTTCCAGGAACAGATCTTCACAATGCATCCTTCTGCCACAGATGAGCTTGGACTCTGAGTGAACACAAGATGACTGTGGAATTGGGTCCAGAGTCTTGTGACAGTATTGTGAGTGACTCACTTTTCTGTGAAAGACCTGAGCTTATGAGGCAGTGCAACTACTGGGGGAGGGGGGTAATACTAATAATACTCAGTTTTAACTGTGATATGTGCAATTACAGTGACCTACAAAACATATCCAATGTTTTTCAGTTTCAACTTGTATAGCTTATACCCCAATAGATAAAATCATAAAAATCACCATAATATTTGTCAACATGCTCTATCATGCATAGTCCAAGGCACCATAATGTCATTATGTAATATACATATATGATAACAATATAAATATTTTAATAGAGAGGGGTCATTGGATACCTTTTGTCACTGACAGGCTTTTGCATGAAAATCATATGACAATGTTGATTATTTGCAGTTGTTTATATTTTTCAACATGTCATGTGATCATGCTGTGCTAAAGTATAAGTAGAAGGGCTCTCACAGCTAAGATTCTTCTAATTTCAACTCTGCATCCTCTATCCCCTGCTGCCCAGCATGAGATCCTTTCTCTACTTGATGCTGGCTATTCTGCTAAACATATTTCAGTTTCTACTAGATATGGCTTTGCTACTATCTCTAGACTTCACTCTAAACATCATTCTGACCTTTCTAAGTCTTCTGGTGGTTGTCCTTCCAAACTCTCTACAGCCAATATCCATTTTGCACAACATCTTGTCAGCTTTGGGAAGGCTGATACAGCTGTAGATGCAACAAAGGCACTTTGCACTATCACCAATCAGTCACTCAATCCTCAAACAGTACATCGTGGACTCAAGGCAGCTGGGATGAAGCTTGTGGTAAAGAAGAAAAGGCCTCTTCTTTCTAAGAAGCATAGGAAGGAGAGGATGGACTTTGCTTTGGCACATCAGGATTGGACTGTGGAGGACTGGAAGAAGGTGGTGTGGTCTGATGAGACAAAAATCAATAGGCTGGGGTCAGATGGTAGGAAGTGGGTGTGGAAAAAGGCAGGGGAGGGTTTGAGTGACAGGCTGGTTGAGGGAACTCTGAAGTTTGGTGGTGGATCTTTGATGATATGGGGGTGTATGCTGTGGGGGGTTGGTTGGTTATGCATGCAAGAGTGATGGAAGGATAGATGGGGATCTCTACATACAGATTCTGGAGGATGACCTGCAAGCCAGCCTCAGGGATTATGTTAAATCTGCAGATAATGTCATTTTCCAGCAGGATAATGATCCCAAGCATACCTGCAAGAAGGCCCAGAATTGGTTCCAAGAAAATGGTTTCAGGGTTCTCTCATGGCCAGCACAGTCTCCTGACCTGAATCCCATTGAACACTTATGGAATCATCTGAAGAGGAAGTTGGCAGGGTATGAGAATGCACTACAGGGGATGGAAGAGCTTTGGGAGAGGGTGGTGGAGGAATGGTACAAGATTGATGCAAAGGTGTGCCAGTATTTGATTCAAAGTATGCCTAGGAGGGTTGCAGATGTATTAAAGGCAAAGGGTACCAAGTACTAAATATAAGTAATTTCCTGCCAAAAGCCTGTCAGTGACAAAAGGTATCCAATGACCCCTCTCTATTAAAATATTCATATTGTTACCATATATGGATATTACATAATGACATTATGGTGCCTTGGACTATGCATGATAGAGCATGTTGGCAAATATTTTGGTGATGTTTATGGTTTTATCTACCGGGGTATAATGTTACGACCGGAATTCCTGCCAGACTCTGGGCACTAACTTATATGCTGCATACCTGTGCCCTATACACACTGATTGTCAGTTTACCAGAATTCCCATCGGACTCTGTACGTCAGACCTGTCCATGTTCGACTTCATTACATCGTGTATCAGTCACTGGAATAGTACAACCTTGTCCCACACATCAGTCACTGGACCCCACTTGGAAAACCCATCATCCATTCCACAGTCTATATAGTCTGGCAGATGTTGTACATACAATCCAGTCAGAAAATTGGCTTAGATTCCCCCCCAGTAATCTAATACATTTTCTGCTCTAAACTCCTCCTTGAATTACACTGCTCTTGCTAGTCAGAGCTCACAGGCTCTGATGCATCTATCTCTCTTATTTATCTTGACTCCCGACCTCTCGACCCACAACCTCCAACCCACGACCCCTCGACCCATGAACCCCGCCCAGACTCCCCAGGATTCCCATCTGCCTGTCTGAAATTGGACAACACAATCTCGCAAGGGTGCAGCCTGTAAGCTGAAGCCAAGTCCTACTGGATATCCTGCGGGTTTCTCCGGAAACCTGCCATGTACATACCCTAACAGTATTTTCTGACTAAGACTCGCAGATTGTTCAATATGCCACCAAGAAGAAAAGTGACACACAGGGATCATTACCTGGACCGTTGACTCTTCATTCCCTGTTAACTTTGTATACCAGCCAGACACTCGCGAACCAGTTGGAAGCCATGGAAGAAGCCTGTATCGAAGAAGTCCCAGAAAACCAGGATGAATCCGAGCACAAGGACGAGTCTGTGGCCCCCGACAAGGGCAAAGGTGTCAAAAATCTCTGTCTAGTAATTGACCACCGCTTTCGGATCCCACCTCTGAGTATTTAGCAATCACTTTAGAAAGGTTGATGAATCATATGCTTGGAGAAGGCAAAAAGAAAGATCTGGAACCCCCATGGTCAAAAGTCAATGCTCCAGAACCCTTCATGGGTTCCAACCCAAACAAACTCTCTACTTTCCTCATGCAATGTCACATCAATTTCCACGATCAATCCACCGCATTCTCCATGGACTCCTGAAAAGTCAACTACACACTTTCATACTTGTTGGGATCCGTGTTGAAATGGTTTGAACCGGCTTTTAGCAGACTTTCCGAGGAAGAGCTGCTCTGGCTCAAAGATTGGGATGCTTTTGTTGAGGAGCTTTAAACCAACTTTGGCCTGTATGACCCAACTGGAGAAGCTGAGAACAGTCTCACAAATCTTCGTATGAAGGACATGCAGTGCATCATGGACTACATCGTCCAATTCAATAATCTTGCAGCTCGTTGTCAGTGGGGTGATCCCACTCTCCACCACCAATTCTATGCCAGTTTGCCATCCCACCTTAAAGACAAAGTCTCGAAAGGAGAAGATGGCAAGCCAAAAACCCTGTCCCATATGTGCCTCAAGGCTCAAAACATGGACGTATGCTATTGGGAACATCACACGGAAGTTGCCTGTGAGACCTCCATGGACAAAGTAAACAAGTCCACAAGTCCACAGCCAATAAAACCAACAATAACAACTCATCAACCAGCAACCAGAACTCCATGCAATCTGACAAGAAGAACGATAAAAAGTTTTCTAACAACAACAACAACAACAACAACAACAACAACAAAGGTCAACAGTCCAGCAAGCAGACCAGAAAACCCAACCTCACAGGCAAACTCGGACCCAATGGCAAACTGACCCCACAGGAAAGACAACATCGTATGGACAATAACCTTTGTCTCTTGTGTGGAAAACCTGGTCATCGTGTCCCGGAATGTCCACTGGCAAAAGCAAACTCTGCAAAGGGTCGAACAGCCAAGACCTCCAAGGAAACCCCATCGAAGGACAAACCGGCTTCCAACTCGAAAAAAGAGTAAGCAACCCCGCAGACTCCATGCGGGTTGGGGGTTGCGTTGCCTCTCCGCACATTCAAGAGTTTACCCGTCTCAATGCATCTGCTCTTTCGCATTCTGATTCATTTTTCACTAAACTTATGTCTAATATGATTCTGAAATTCATTTTTTCAGCTCTTATAGATTCTGGCTTGACTCATTGTTTTTTAGATACAAAATTCATGCAAAAAAATTTGTTGTCAACTTATCCGATAAATCCCATCGGCCTCGGCCTCTTTGATGGCACAAGTAATTGGGTTGTTACCCAAGCTTGTGATTTATCCATCTGTTTCCCGTGTGGAACATCTCAATTGGTCACTTTCTATGTGACCCAGTTAGACTCAAGTTGCTCAGTGGTCCTAGGACACAACTGGCTTACCCACTACAATCTGTTGATTGACTGGATAGCTAACAGTATAACATTCCGGACCCCCGTGGCAGCTGAGGAAACTGCGCCCATCACGGCCTCCATGGCACCCATGGCCTTCCCGGCACCTGCAGTCTCGAGGACTCCTGTGATCCCTACGGCACCCTTGGCTTCCCCGGAACCCACGGCACCTCTGTCTATTTCTCTGATTAATGCTGCAGCTTTTATTAGGGCTACAAAAATGGATGGGTCCCAGGCATTCACTATCAACTTAAAAATTGATGAAGCAACTGGACATTTTTCAACCCCGGTATCCACATCTGAGCAAGCCGCTGACCTAGAAGGCATCCCGGAGAAATATCATGACTTTGTGGATGTTTTTAGCAAGCGGAAAGCTGACTGGCTTCCACCCCACAGAGAATACGACTTAAAAATCGATCTCGAAGAAGGCGCCCAGCCACCCCTAGGACATATTTACCCACTCTCATCCACAGAACTTTCCGCGATCCATGATTTCCTGGATGAACATTTGTCCATAGGTTTTATCAGACCCTCAAAGTCTCCTTTTGGAGCGCCTGTTCTGTTTGTCAGAAAAAAAGGATGGATCCCTTAGACTATGTGTTGATTTCAGAGGACTCAATGCTATCACCAAAAAGGATAAGTATCCACTTCCACTTATATCTGATCTGCTCGATGCCCCATGGAATGCCCAGATTTACACCAAAATAGATCTCAAACATGCCTATCACTTGGTCCAGATCGCCGCTGGTGACGAATGGAAAACCACTTTTAGAACCTGCTATGGGGCCTTTGAGTGGTTGGTGATGCCCTTTGGACTCACCAATGCTCCGTCTGTTTTTCAGCATTTTATCAATGACATTTTTTCTGACATGCTCAATGTATGTGTTATTGTTTACTTGGTCGACATTCTTATCTACTCCAAGAATCCTGTGGAACAAGTCTGTGAAGTTCTCTGGAGACTCAGACAACATGGTTTATTCGCGAATGGTAAAAAATGTACTTTTGACACGGACTCCATGGAATACCTGGGTTTCATAATGGGACCCAACAGACTCCGCATGGATGAAACTAAAGTGCAAGTCATCAAAGATAGGCCTGAACCCCGAAAAGTTAAAGATATACAATCATTCCTCGGCTTTGCCAATTTTTACCAATGGTTTATCTGTGGATATTCCAACATCCTGGTTCCCCTTACCCATCTTACACATAAGGATACTCCGTGGAATTTTAACGATAAGTGTCAAAAAGCTTTCAATCTTTTAAAAAATTCTTTTTCTTCAGCTCCTATTCTGTCACATTGGAAACCAGACTTCCTGCTCATTGTTGAAACAGATGCCTCGGACTATGCACTTGGAGCCATTCTGTCTATCCAGGACTCCGATGGAGAAGTTCACCCTGTGGCTTTTCTGTCCCAGACTTTTACCAGAGCAGAGCTCAATTATGATGTTCATGATAAGGAACTCCTGGCAATTTTTTCAGCTTTCAAAATGTGGCAACACTATTTGGAAGGCTCGGGAACTCCAATTGATGTTGTAACAGATCACAAAAACCTGGAATACTTTTCTACCACAAAAATTGGTCTGAATACTTATCCGCCTTCAATATGACTATCCGTTTTCGACCTGGCCATCTCAGTGGCAAACCCGATGCTTTAACTAGACGATGGGACGTCTATCCTAAAGAGGGGAGCAACGACTATGCCTGTTACGACTGGACAATCCCACCGGACTCTGGGCACTAACCTGTATGCCACCACACCCTACATGCACCAAATGTCTGTTTATAGGATTTCCTGCCCAGACTCCGTACATCAAGACTTGTTACGTTCGACCTCATTACGACACATATCAGTCACCGGACTTCCCCCAGACTCCATCTCTGTCTATGTCCGTCTTCGTCCCACGCATCAGTCACCAGACCCTGCTCAGAATCCCGTCACCACTCTAATTGAGCCCCATTCCCGTTTTAGTCAAATGACCTGTCACGATTTGGACTCCGCTCCCACTCCGTTTCCTGTTATGGGTTATGCTTTGTCACAATTCAGACTCCACTCCATTCCGTCCCATTCCTAACACCAATTTGGTGTTTACTATTCCCGTTTTATGTTTTGCTTGCTTCGTTTCATTATTACTGGATTCGGTATGACATTTACTCCACAGTCTATTTAAACTGGCAGATGTTGTACATACAATCCAGTCAGAAAATTAGCTTAGATTCCCCCCAGTAATCTAATCCATTTTTTGCTCTAAACCCTTGCTTGATTCACATTGCTCTCACTAGTGGGAGCCCATGGGCTCCAGCGCATCTATCTCTCACCAGTCTCAACTCACGACCCACGACCTCTGACTTACGACTCACGACCCACGACCCCCCACCCGGACTCCCCAGGATTCCCGTCTGCCTGTCTGAAATTGGACGACACGATCTAGCGAGGGTGCAGCCTATAAGCTGAAGCCAAGTCCTACTGAATATTCCGTGGGTTTCTCCAGAGACCCGCCCTGTACATATCCTAACAATGCCACGGTAAACCCACACAACCTGAAACCTATTTTCACAAATCAGCAACTTACTTCGCCAGATTTACGGTGGCGCAGGGTGTGGGGAAAGGGGGGCCGGGTCCCCGGACCACCCCCAGCCCCACCCCCCGATGTGGGCCATGCCGGCTTGCTTGGCCGGTTACCGCACGTGACCTGACCACACCAAGTCCAACCACCACCCTCCCACCACCGCCAACCACCACCCAACCTCCCCACCTCATCTCACCCCCCAACCCCACGAACCACGAACCACGAACCACGAACCACGGACCACAGACCACGGACCACCATCGCCGCTGCCATTTCATGACCTGGTTTCAAACGAATGAACGGGGCATGGCGGCCCCCCAATCGCCCCAACACACACACACAACACCACCACCACACCACCCACCAACTGCACACCACCACCGGCCGCCCACCAGCAACCACCACCCAACCACCCCACATCACCCCACCCCCCAACCCCACGAAGCATGAAGCACGAAGCACGGACCACGGACCATCGTCGCCGCCGCCACCATTTGAAACCAGGTCATGAAATGAATGAAAATATGTAATGTGGAATTGTGCACGGCAGTGGTGGCGGCAGCCCAATCGCCCCAACAGACACACAGACACACACAACACCACCACCACACCACCCACCGACTGCACACCACCACTGGCCGGCCACACACTGTGCACTACGCACCGCACACTGCAGGCATTCACCCCCCACACTGCACACACCGTGCTCTCACCCCAGGCGTTATCAAAGTGCACACATCTTTTTTTAATCCCCCCTCTTGCTCCCGGTCTCCTTGGTTTGAAAGGTAAGGTGGGGTAAGGTGGTGTGTCGACTGATGGGATTGATGGCGATATTTTTAAGATAAGAAAACTGCCATCCATCGGACTCTTCAAACCTCCGAGACCAAGACCAAAAAAAGGTGCTTATGCAGACCCAATTGTGCCGCACAGTGGGTGGGCCTTATGGTGGTGTTGGTATGTCACTGACTTACATATATATAGTGTATATATCTGACCGTGACCTGCTAGCTGTATGGCATCCTAGTGATAACCAGGCGATACTCCACCCATGATAAAGTGACCCCCACTCCTGCACGACACCGGTGACCCCTTCCTCTGATCCCCAGCAGTTCTCAACTGACGCTACGATTGATGATTATGCTATGATGACGATGACGATGACAACAACAACATGAATCTCTCGCTCTCAGTTCACCAATACTGATACTCCACATGATAAAGTGACCCCCACTCCTGCACGCCAACGACCCCTTCCTCTGATTCCCCAGTGGTTCTCAACAGACAATACGATGATGATGATGATGATGATGATGACAACAACAACAACATGAATCTCTCACTCTCAGTTCAATCACACCCAGAGAGAGAGAGAGAGAACCCGAGCTCGTTTGGAGAGTCTCCCCCCCCTTTCCGTCTGCCAGCCAGCCAGCCAGCCAGCCAGCATTTTACTGAATCTCTTCCTCCCCTTTTTCCCTTCCTCCTCTGCTGGCACCTTAGAGTGGCGATCTGCACCCCCCGGCTTTCCCCTGCCTTCCTTGCTATGTTATCAATGGTATTCATCTCTCTCTTTCTCTCTCTTTCTTCTTGTACATAATGAAAAAAAAATGATTGTTTGTGTGTGTATCTAAAGCAAGTCTTTCACGCAACTTGGGGACGACTTTTTGAGTGTGTATAACATTGAGACTGAGACTGAAATGACTTAGTATATAAAATGACAGTTGAAATGTACAGTCTGTGTGAAGAGTGGTAGAAGTTCAGACCGTTCTATATACGAAGAAATGAGTAGAAAAAGAGGATATTGACCTATTCGGTGCAATATAAGAGAAAATGAGAGAAAGAGCACAAGATGACGAAGGAGTCAACGAGTGTGATGGTTCGAGTGGAGGCCTCGACTGTTATAGTTCGAGGCCAGAAGTGTTTAGTAGTTCAGATATTGCTACTTATGCAGTAGCTGACACATTACCCTGATCACCGCTCGTAGTAGACCTAGTTTGTGTCTTACGAGTGGTGGTTCTTGGGTTAAAGTGTGTCTGAGTTCTAATTGGTGCTGAGTGCACCCACAAGTATACACAATGCTTCGAACTAATGAAATATGCAAGATTCGAAGAATATGAAAGATAGAAAAATATGAATAAAATATGTAAAATATAAATAAAATAAAAGGAGTGTTTTACCACAATGAAACTGTGGTAAAAGCATACCCTTCACAGTCTGGGTGGTAGTAGTGGTGGTGGGTGGTGTCATCATGGTGTATGGTGTCATTGTGGTGTATGGTGTCATTGTGGCATATGGTGTCATTGTGGCGTATGGTGTCGTTGTGGCGTATGGTGTCGTTGTGGCGTATGGTGTCATTGTGGCATATGGTGTTGTTGTGGCGTATCGTGTTGTTGTGGCGTATCGTGTCGTTATGGCGTATCGTGTCATTGTGGCGTATCGTGTCGTTGTGGCGTATCGTGTCATTGTCGTCATCGTTTTGCGTGCAATGTTAAATTTATTTATTTTATCTTTATCATTTGAACTTGTGACACCTTCGTGATTTGATGAGCTTCCTGTCCTTCAGATCGTCCGTGATTGCTTTGAGCAATCTTTTTGGACCTTCACGGGCAGCCGGCCATTTAGTGAGAAAGACCGTCTCATCTCGCTGACATCTGCAACGGTGTGAATGTGAATCGAGAATTGAGAAATCAACGGACAGATAAACGATGCACGAGGACTCACCTGTCGATGTACTCGATCGTGACCAGCTTCCTTTGGCAATACTTCACGCCGAACATCGTCCGATTCTCCCCTCTCAGCCATTCAGGATCCCAATCCTTGAGTGGGATGTAGTGGCCACGGGGTGGATCGGCACATTCCCAATTGCGGATTATCTGCTTCCAGCGTAGATGCAGCGCCTTTCCATGCGATTGATGGGATACACAGCTTGCGGTTTTCCGGCAAGGTGAGCACAGCAGGGCCTGCGTTCATATCCGTATCGATCTCATCCATCTCCCTCAGTGTCGTTTGGGATGGTCAAGAGTGTGGGCCAGCATAGTCCACCCCTCCTGGGTCGTCAGTGTTCCTGTCGCCCAAAGCAGCAAAGATGGCGGTGTTACCAACAGCGGCAGCAGTTAAAGAGGTGAGGATGCTTTCTTCGAGTGCCTTCGTCTGCGCCACCATCATTTCACGTAGCTCGAGTTTCGAAGGCGACCGCATCTCAATGTGTTCACTGAGAAATGACCTGTCAGCTTCATGAGAGATCAGCTGGAGGGCGTCACCGTGAGATTCTTCATAGTGATAGAGTTCGTCCAGCAGGTACCGAATCAGCGTGTCCCACTGTGATTATTGCGGGTGGGGGGGGGTTTAGGGGGAGGGGTTAGTTTAGTTAGGATTTAGTTAGATATCTGTGCCACAAAACCATTAAGAGGACATACATGTTCTCCTTCACCCCATCCTCCCCACCACCGAATGACTGCCAGACTCCATCACTTCCCAAAGTGTGCATACATAAAACAATACTGTGCTCCACCTTGGCGAAAACAGTGTGTTGTCAGCCAGCCTTGACCCAAATTAATCTCACATGCCCCAACAAACTCGTCAAGCCATTTTTGAATGGTTTCATGGGGAATGGGGGTCTCGATCTGGGCAATTCCATTGGAGCCTATCGCAGGAAAAATGTAGTCGTCCATTTCTAGTGGACGGTGGTAAATGAATTGTTCGGAAAATTTGAGCCACCGAAGAAAATGGAAATACATGTCGATGTTCAGATTCTCTGGCTGTTCATATATCTGGTATTCGTGCCCTATTGATATATTCATTTCAAAATGAAAGCCAAAAAAAGAGAGAGAACTAACCATGTATAATTTCATCTCTGGTTTGATGGTGAGCCCAGTTCTTCCTATCAAGTAAAGAGACCTTGAAATGGGCATACCTGTAATCATCGTTTGTCTTGAGGTCCATGGTGAGATGTTTATACTGTAGCTTGGCAAGTTCAAAATTCCTGAAATAAATTAAATAGTCAAACTCTGGCACTTCACTTCAATCAGTAGCTGCAAAAGGTGCACTGGGTCCATAGGGTGAATCCACTTGTAGCAAATGCACGCATCATAAAGTGCTTGACAGCAAAAGGAAGTTGCTTCCAGTATTCTCCCTGGGATAGCTTTCCAAGTTCTTCTAGCCTTGAATCTGGACAAAGCTTATTTGACCATTGAACCATTCTGTCCATATCCTGTTTCGTCATCGCTGCAGAGTGTGAATGGCTCCCCTCATTTCCATCATGGCATTTGATGGCATCAATTGTGCGTTCAACTTCTCGAGAATTGGCTGGATTGCCACAACCAGCCCCTTTCTCATGATCCCATCACCAGGGGCCAGACCATCTTCCATTAGGGTCCCTAATTATATGTACCATACAACATCAGTGATAATACACAGAAGACACTAGTAATTTTTATTTACATACACAGTTTCCCACACCTGTTTGAATGCTGCATGTATCTGCCATGCTGTTGTCACTTTAGTCTTCTGGGTGAAGCACTTGTATGCGATAAACAACCCAAGAACCCAAAGTGAAGCCCGAGTTGGTATGTTGTTGAATGCACCTTCTAGCTCTCCCGGCATCCAGTCAAAACTGTCAAGTTCATCTGCCCCTAAAGGAATTGTGGGGGATTGCTCTGTTTCCACCAGCTCCTTCAACCATGTTCTCGCCTCACGGAGCCGTTGGTCGTATTTGACGTTTGTACTTTTCGCGAATCCTTGCTTTTTTATCAAGACGTCTTTGGCCATTTTCAACTTGGTGATGGTCAGTCTTGCCAGCTTTGGCTTTGGCTTTGGCTTTGGCTTGTGTTTTGTGATAATAGAATGGCCACCACATTTCTTCATTGGGGACATCCCTTGAACGAAAGTTATCAAAAGTTACGAAAGTTGAGAAAACGGAGGCAAACCTTACCCTTGTCACTCAACAAACTCATCCCTGAGACAATGGTAGAAGGTGCTTTTCAAAGTGGTAATATCAATTGATATATATATTATAGTCTAAGATATGTACATCCAATCTATATTAATTACACAACACTGTATCTTCTTCAAGCAAAATTGTGTGCAATGATGCGTGCAGGTTTGGCAAGGATTTTGAAGATGGTCTCACACAGACATGAATCAAAAGGTGGGAAGGGAGGGGGACACAGTAGTATGATAAACGTTCATGGTAGGTGCTGGAGGTGTATGAAGATCCTGTGATATGGTGAGGGCTTGCATCTAAAAAGCATCATTTCTGCCCGGCTCACCCATATACATCAACATCCATCCTGTGAAATATAGCGTGTGCGTCAGGCTCCAAGGTGACAGAGAGAAGCAATGGAGTTTGTATTGTACATTCGAGATCCTCTGACGAGAGTAACAGAGACCCTGAGGGCTTTGGTCGTTAGCATTTGACTGACTGGTTGGACATGTCATTTTCGTTTGACATACTGTATTTAGCCCCGAACACGGACCAGGTGAGACGTGAGACATGCCATTTTCGTTTGAGGACATCATTTTGGCAATAGTGATAGTGGTAGTGGTAGTGGTAGTGGTGGGTGGGCGGGGTGTTACGTGCCACGGACATCACTTGGTTTGGCGATGGTGGTGGTGGACATCGTTAGTGGTGGGCGGGCGGGGTGTTACGGGGCGCCAGGTGTTACGGGCCAGACATTGTTTTGGTGGCGGCGGCGTGATAGTGGTAGTAGTGGTGGTGGTGGTGGTGTGCGAGTGGCAGTAGTGGTAGTGGTGGTGGTGGTACACGATAGTGGTGGCGGTAGTGGTGGTGGTGGTATGCGATAGTGGTGGCGGTCGTGGTTGTGGTCGTGGCAGCGGTGTGATAATGGTAGTGGTGGTAGTGGTGGTAGTGGTGGTGGTGATGGTGGTGGTACGATAGTGGTGGTACGATAGTGGTGGTGGTACGATAGTGGTAGTGGTGGTGGCGGTAGTACGTGATAGTGGTGGTGGTAGTGGCGGTACAATGGTGGTGGTGGTGGTGGTGGTACAATAGTGGTGGTGGTGGTACAATAGTGGTGGTGGTGGTACAATAGTGGTGGTGGTGATGGTGGTGGTACAATAGTGGTGGTACGATAGTGGTGGTGGTACGATAGTGGTAGTGGTGGTGGTGGTAGTACGTGATAGTGGTGGTGGTAGTGGCGGTACAATGGTGGTGGTGGTGTGGTAGTGGTGGTGGTGGTGGCGGTGGTACGATAGTGGTGGTGGTGGTGGTGGTGCGATAGTGGTGGTGGTGGTGGTGGTGGTGGTGGTGGCACGACGATAGTGGTAGTGGTGGTGGTGGCACGATAGTGGTAGTGTAGTGGTGGTGGTGGTATGAATAGTGGTGGGTGAGCGGTACATGCCAGACATTGTTTCTCGTGCGAACGCCAATAATCCAATAATCCTCGCATACATATGTTTTGCCACTAAAGTGATTATATTTTAGAGGTTGGTAATCATTGAAAGAAATTGTATTTGGGGGAAACGAGCGCACCTTATCCCTGCACAGGTGCTGCTTAACTCGGGCCTTAAGGGTGTCATTTCGCGGCCCAGTAAGATTGAAAGTTGGACAGGTCTCGACGACGTGGTCTCTTGGAGGAGAGTGGAGATGGGCGATACGAGTACCGTTGACAGGTGGGAATGGCCAGGGAGAGAGCGAGAGAGAGAGCGGGAGAGCAAGAGAGAGTGTGAGAGAGAGAGAGAGAGAGAGAAAGAGAGAAAGAGAGAGAGGAAAAGAGGTGGGGGGGGGGATGAGGTGGGGTCGGTGCAGTAGGGCATGTCCACCACCATGTCCTCGATCATGACAGAGATGGGCGATATGAGTACCGTTGACAGGTGGGACGTCGCGGTCTCTTGTTGGAGGGTGGAGATGGGCGATACGAGTACCGTTGACACAGGCGGGAATGCGGGATGTCGCGATCTCTTGTTGGAGGGTGGAGAATGGGCGGCGATACAAGCACCATTGACACAGGGAGAGAGAGTGAGAGTGAGTGAGAGTGAGAGAGGAGAGATGGGGTGGGGCCAGTGTGGTAGGGCATGTCCACCGCCCCGTCCTCGATCACAACACAGTCTCTTGTTGGAGAGTGGAGATGGGCGATACGAGTCGGGAGGGAGGGAGAGAAAGAGAGATGGGGTGGGGGCCGGTGTGGTAGGGCATGTCAACCACCGCATCCTCGATCACGTACCTGGTGGTCGTTTGGAGTGGTACGAATAAAGTCAAGGGAACAATCGATGTCCTTTATGGAGAAGTCATGGTCCTCTGTTCGACACTGCGTACTACATGGAGAAGGAAGATGTCTCGGGTGGTGGTTGGTTGTGGGTGGGCTTGAACCATTATGTAAGCAATGAACTGCTGGACTGAGGGAGGGGCGGGTGACGACGAAACTCGTACTAGATTAATCAATTTTTTGTATAGAATAGAATATATATATATTGTTATAATTAGAAATCTTTTGAAGCCTCCAATTTATCGAAAAACCATTTGGAAGTGTGCCACCTGGATGTGTAAATCTATGGTAAATCCACCATAAATCCACCCCATAAATCTCGCTAGGCGCTCACTTACCTCCTATCTTACCTGCTCTTACCACCGTACATCTAGCCAAGATGAAAACATGTAGCTATATAAAAAATTGAGGAACATGCCGTGGTCTCCCAGAAGTGACTCATGTAATTTATATTGGTAATTTTGAGTGTGGGCAGTCTATACGTCTCATAAATGCTATAACAAAACTCATTGCCCCCTGGTTTATAAGGCTAAAAAAATGCGGCAGATATCCCCTCGTAAATGGTCTGCAGTAAAATGATAGAATTCATAAATTTAAGGAAGACAGGCAAATAATCACAAGAGTCTTCCTACAACAAAGTTACAAAGTACCCTATGTACCTGTTAAAAACTGAAAACTGACTAATGTCGGTGGCCGACAGGGACCGATCGGAAGGACTTGGCTTCAACTTATGTGCTGCACCCTCGCAAATATCCGTAGGGTGTCCTTAGATTTCGGACGGGTGAAGACTAATCCTAAAGAGCTCCTTTCGGCGAGATACCAATCGGAACCGGAGGACAAGTTGAGCGTTGGGCCAAGGGGTCGGGGCCAGGAGTGGGCGAGCGCACGCGAAGGCGGATGGGGGGTTCTTAGTATGAGACTGTTACAGACGTATGAGGGTATTCTGAGTCGATATTCTGATTGCCTAGTAACTACAACTACAGCAGGTTCATATACAAGTAACAGGTGTCTAGAAAATACTAATGGGGAGAAGGGCGGAAAACGGCATTAACAATAAGCTTGACTAGGAACGGGAAGTTTATAATTAGTTCGGAGGCCGATGATAACCGAGAGCGGGATTATGATAAAAGGAAATAGTTCAAGGACTACAAATATAGATAGACATATGTGAAACATAAGATTGAACGGATCAACATAATAAAAGGGATGTATCAAAAGTTTGACCAGACAATACGAGTTATTTTGACGTGGGCGTAAACGGAGTTTGATCTTCGCGAAAACATACGTCAGCTTCGGGGCCGATGGTTTCCGAAATGGTGACTTGAAAACGTTGATAAGTGGCAATAACCTCGGGACCGATAGGGTTGCGACATGGTCGTAACAGTACCTCGCTTGAAAAGAAATTAATAATAAATTTTTTTTCTTGGTGGTTGCAAAATCAAATCGAATAATAATTATATATATATACACATAGATATACAAATATAAATCACCCTGCAACTTTCTTTGTTGGCTATCTACTACGACAAACCAAAAAAAAAAAGAAAGTGAGAGAGAGTGTGTGTGTGTGCGTGGAACCTGCATGAGCGGCAATGTAGAAGTCACTTGGTGGTGCTAAACCCCCCCCCCCCAACGTGACGGCAGGATCGCTGAGCCAGGTCCCCAGGACATCGCTGCCATGCGGCGGGGTGCAGTGGTTGTGCTGGCGCGATGCCACGATTTATGGGGGTCGGTGGGATTTACGCTGCTTAGGGCGTAAATCCGGCCGGGTACAGTGACTTACCGCATCGGTCTGCACAACTTTCCTCGTCCATCCCGTTGTCCATGGAATTATCATTATGGATATTGAGAAGTTACATCAAGATCTTCTATCGGCAATTCCGCTAGACCCAATAACTAAAGTACACCTTGACAATCCTGTGGACCCCAATCAACCCAGTGGTCTCTTGATCAGCATGGTTTCATTAGATTTGACAATCGGATCTACATATGTACCAGACTCCAATGGCCTCCACCTCAGGATCCTTCAGTACAAACATGATCACCCACTCTCTGGACATTTCAGGTACAACAAAACTCTATCATTAATAAGAAGAGAATATACTTGGCCCAGACTCTGTGGATTCGTTAAGCACTATTGTAAATCTTGCACTACTTGTCCCCGCTCAAAATCTCAGCGACACAAGCCATACAGCCTTTTGAAACAACTCCCGGTACCGGAACACCCGTGGAATTCTATTTCTATGGATTTCATTGAACACCTACCAGATTCCGAAGGCTTTTCCGCCATTCTAGTCATTGTTGACAGATTGTTAGGATAGGTACAGGGTGGGTCTCTGGAGAAACCCACGGAATATCCGGTAGGACTTGGCTTCAGCTTATAGGCTGCACCCTCGCTAGATTGTGTTGTCCAATTTCAGATGGACAGATGGGAATCCTGGGGAGTCCGGGCGGGGGTCATGGGTTGAGAGGTCATAGGTCAGAGATCATGGGTCGTGAGTCAAGATTGGTGAGAGAGATAGATGTGCCGGAGCCTGTGGGCTCCGACTAGTGTGAGCAGTATAATTCAAGTAGGGTTTTAGAGCAGAAAATTATTAGATTACTGGGGGGAATCTAAGCCGATTTTCTAACTGGATTGTATGTACAACATCTGCCAGTTTAAATAGACCGTGGAGTAAATGTCATACTGAATCCAGTAATAATGAAATGAAACAAGCAAAACATAAAACGGGAATAGTAAACACCAATTTGGTGTTAGGAATGGGACAGAATGGAGCGGAGTCCGAATAGTGACAAATCATAAACCATAATGGGAAATGGAGCAGGAGCGGAGTCTGAATCGTGACAGGTCATTTGACTAAAACGGGAATGGGGCTCTGTTAGAGAGGTGATGGGTTTTCTGAATGGGGTCCAGTGACTGACGCGTGGGACGAAGTCGGAAATAGACAGAGACAGAGTCCGGTGAGTATTCCAGTGACTGAAACACAATGTAATGAAGATGAACGTAGATGAGTCTGATGTATGGAGTTGGGTGGGAATTCCGGTGAGCTGATAACGGGTGTGTATAGGGTGCAGGTGTGTATAAGTTAGCACCCGGAGTCCGGTGGGATTTCCGGTCATAACACAGATTCTCAAAACAAGGTATATTCATCCCTACATATGATACAATTACGTCCGTGCAGTTTTTTATGACCAGAATTCCTGCCGGACTCCAGGCCCTAACTTATACGCACCCGTGCCCTATACGCACCAATTGTCAGTTTACCGGAATTCCCACCAGACCCTGTACGTCAGACTTGTCTATGTTTGACTCTGTTATGTTGTGTATCAGTCACCAGAATACCCACCAGACTCCGTCCCTGTCTATGTCTGACCTTGTCCCACACATCAGTCACCGGACCCCGCTTGGAAAACCCATCATTCCTCTAACAGAGCCCCATTCCCATTTTAGTCAAATGACCTGTCACGAGTCGGACTCCACTCTGTTCCATCCCGTTCCTAATACCAAATTTGGTGTTTACTATTCTTGTTTTATGTTTTGCTAGTTTCATTTCATTATTACTGGATTTGGTATGTCATTCATTTCATGGTCTATATACATAGTCTGGCAGATGTTGTACATACAATCCAGTCAGAAAATCGGCTTATATTCCCCCCAGTAATCTAATACATTTTCCGCTCTAAACTCCTACTTGAATTACACCACTCATGCTAGTCGGAGCCCACAGGCTCCGGCACATCTATCTCTCTTATTTATCTCAACTCCCAACCTCTCAACCCATGACCTCTGACCTACGACCCCTCAACCCACGAACCCCACCCAGACTCCCCGAGACTCCCATCCACCTATCTGAAATTGGATGACACGATCTCGTGAGGGCGCAGCCTATAAGCTGAAGCCAAGTCCTACTGGATATCCCGCGGGTTTCTCTGGAAACCCGCCGTGTACATACATACCATAACACAGTTAGCGGAACTTTTTATTATCCATGTATTTTCCAAGCATGCAGTTCTGTCCCACATAACTTCTGATCGAGGATCAGAGTTTGTGTCTCACTTCTTTAGATCCCTTGGGAAATCCTTGGACATGAAACTACATTTCACATCTGGACATCACCCAGAAGGTGATGGACAAACCGAACATGTCAATCAGACATTGGAACAATATCTCCGCATATATTGCAATTATCAACAGGACAATTGGAAATCCTTGTTACCACTTGTAGAATTTGCTTACAACAATGCATCCTTGGCCACTACTGGTGTTTCCCCATTCTTTGCAAATAAAGGATATAATCCAAATATTACAGTACATCCAGAATGAAATCTCACCTCTGCCCATGCTCAAGAGTTCACCATGGACCTCCACGAGCTCCATGAGGAACTCCAGACTGCAATAAAGTCTGCCCAAGAGCAATACCAACATTCAGCAGACAAACACCGGATTCTGCCACCAAACTTCAAGTTTGGTGATTGTGTTTTTGTCAAAGCTCAATTATTCCAGACTACCTGTCCATCAAAAAAGCTTGCTGAAAAATATTTAGGTCTGTTTGAAATTATCGCACAAGTAGGTTCAGTTTCTTGGACCCTACGGCTTCCGGATAGCATGCACACGGTACACCTGGTATTTCATGTTTCTATGTCAGAACCTTGTACTGCTAACACTATCCCAGATCGCATGCAATCTCCGCCTCCTCTGGTCATTATTGATGGAGAACCTGAGTTTGAAATCTCACAAATTTTAGATTTGAAAATTGACAAGCGTCGATGCACTTGTAAACTGCTTTACTTGGTCAAGTGGGTGGGTTATGAGGGCACCAATGAAGAGACTTCATGGATTTTGGCCATGGAACTCAGTAATGCCACAGAAATTGTTACTGACTTTCATACAGTTTACTCACTCAAACCCAGACCACTATCTTCTCTTTGACCACACTCCATGGACCCCATGCTACATTTGGACTCATTTTCATTATTCCCTGTCACCCTATGTCTCTCTTTGCTTTTACAGGTTCTGACATGTTTTTCAAGTCCCTAAAGTGGATTCCCTGCAGACTTTGATCTTTATGTTTTTTCACGCTTTACTTTTACTTTTACTTTCAAAAAAAATTATTAAACTTTTATATTTTTCAATCTACATTTATGGGGCTATGTTACGACTGGACAATCCCACCAGACTCCAGGCACTAAGCCGTACACCCCCACACGCTACAAGCACCAATTGTCTGTTTATAGGATTTCCCACCCGGACTCTGTTACATCAAGACTCGTTACATTCGACCTCATTACGACACATATCAGTCACCAGACTTCCCCCGGACTCCGTCTCTGTCTATGTCCATCTTCGTCCCATGCATCAGTCACCGGATCCCACTTAGAATCCCATCACCGCTCTAATCAAGCCCTGTTCCCGTTTTAGTCAAATGACCTGTCACGATTTAGGACTCCACTTCCCATTATGGGTTATGCTTTGTCACAATTCGGACTCCGCTCCGTTCCATCCCGTTCCTAACACCAAACTTGGTGTTTACTATTCCCGTTTTATGTTTTGTTAGTTTCGTTTCGTCATTACTGGATTTGGTATGTCATGCACTCCACGGTCTATATATGTAAACTGGCAGATGTTGTACATACAATCCAGTTAGAAAGTTAGCTTAGATTCCCCCCAGTAATCTAATAACATTTTCTGCTCTAAAAACCTTGCTTGATTCACATCGCTTACGCTAGTCGGAGCCCACGGGCTCCGGCGCATCTATCTCTCTCAACCAACACAACTCACGACCCACAACCCACGACCTCTGACCTACGACCTACGACCTATGACCCACAAACCCCACCCAGACTCCCCGGGATTCCCATCCACCTGTTCGAAATTGGACAACACAATCTAGCGAGGGCACAGCCTATAAGCTGAAGCCAAGTCCTACCGGATAACCCGTGGGTTTCTCTGGAAACCCGGCCTGTGTGTGTATCCTAACAGGCTATGCTTCTGCCCAACCTCAGCCATCTCTTGAGGAAGCTCCGCTACCTCCGCAGACACCCCATCCTCATCCGACCTGGCATCCTCAGAACTCCTGGCTTGTGGCTTCTCATATATGTACCTGCCGAACTCCACTAGGAACTTCCAAAATTCCGAGTGGAGCCTGCAGAGTTCATTCACCACCACAATTTGAACTTTGTTGCTTTTTTGGAGCAACTCGTTCTGGGCCTCTATGCCCTCGGCAATCTGCCCCAAAACATTGTCCAAACTGGACATCCCATCTGTCCCACTAATGTCCCATGCCCCAGACCCCATGGGTTGCTCATGGATGAGCGAGCACCTCGCCTTGAGGTGCACGCACTGATAGCACCCCGGTCCCCACCTGGACTTCCGATTACACTCCATGTTCCAGTCATTGCAACTGGAACACCACGGGTTGTTCCATGTCAGTAGGTGGACTGGTGCCGCCTTCCTTGCCTTCTGTTGATTGTGGTCAGTTTCCCTGGATTTCCCACGGACCCGAGACTTACCTTTTGGGGGCTCTCCGGCTCCCCCTCAGACTCTGATTCCACCTCTGTCACTTTGTGCTGAAAATACAAGTCAGTTAAGCTTGACAAGTTGAAGCATTGGGACTTACATTTCCCGTGGCAACTGTGGCCCTGTCCACAGCCGCCCGGGCTTTTTCCACGGCCAACCGTGCAACCTCCTCCTCATCTCTCTTCCTCTGCCTTTCCGCCTCTTCCTCTGCGGCCAATGCTGCCTGGTATTCCCTGTCTAGGGCCTCCTCAACATCCCTCGCCTCCTTTTCTGCCTCTTCACATTGTCGGCACTGTTCTTCTCACTGCACCAGTATTTGGGCCTGTGATGTATCCAGTTGATTTTCACAATTTTTCCCTCAATTTTTTCGAATTTATTTTATTTTATTTATTATTCCAAGAATATGGCTATTTCCTTTTAACTTTGCATACTCAAAAGCTTCGAATGATGTCACATTACATAATCAAAGCCTAGAGTGGTCCAAAGTTAAGATTAATAAGCCACTTTATCTGTTTTCAGTGATTTGGACCCTTTTCTCATAATCACTGCATATATGTGCATTTTTTCAGCTCTATCACGTGATATTATGTAATCATCGACTCGACGACACATCTGCAAGTCGATATGTGCTGTTTCCACAGCCAAGTGGCCGGTTTCATCCAAATTCAGCCCTGGAAGCTATTTTGCTTCCACCCTCGGCCATCCCAGACATATCTTCTGACTCGAACGGTTCAGATCTTCGGTTCGGATCTTCAAGTCAGGTGATAGCTACGACATCATAGTGGAATTATAGAAACCTTTAGAAGCTTCTAATAATTTCCTAATTAGTTATTTAGATATTATTAAGCAAAACTCTCTACATGTATAAAAGGAGGTCCAAATCACTGAATAAAAAACACCTTTACTTTACTACTATCAACAGCACCAGCTCATAAGCTTATCTAATCATCCTAAGGACAAAAATAGCCTTAGTCTGATATACTAACTGCAAGCACCTACACTTGCAGCATCTTGAACTCTTTGTCAGAACTTTTGAACTTAGCTAATTCATCTAAGTTCCCTCAGCTTCCTGGAAATCTTTAGGCTTACTAATCACTTAAGTAAATCTAAATTCTTATTACTGAAATCCCTGCCTGTTTAGGTTATTCAAGAGCCCATTTTAACAGCACAGTTAATTGATCTTTAAACAAACACTTGGATATTTGACTCTCGGACAATCTCTCTATTTATAAATTATTTAACAGCTTGTTAAATCTTTATAAATAGTAAACTAAAAGGCTACAAGAAAGCGAAGGCTTACGACAAGTTTCCACCAACTTATTGCACATACATTCAGCTCCCGAACCTTTATTCTCAAGGAGAACTTAACTTTCATAGAGCATGTCACTACAAGTTCATCTGAATTTGTCAAGAGACCAAACAAATATTGACTTTAGTTGTTTAAGCTTAATAGCGCAGCTAATTAATCTATCAGTATTTAAATTACTGGACCTTTATTTGTTTATTTCTTGAATCCCTTGCCGTGTCAACATTTGTTAATTATTTGAGAGAGTAAATAGCCAGATACCTTACAGGGCTGGGCTGAGCAGCACCCAATATGGAGTGCCCGTGGACAGCCTGGCGGTCAGCATAAGTCTTCTTGGCATTGGCTTTGGACCCATTCTTGTTGAGATGGGGTAATAAAGAAGAAGAAATTTTCATTTTTTCAAATTTTTATATAGGCTCGTCGTGTCTGAACCTTACCTTCCAGATCATATGACTCTTTGACACATACGTGTAACCGACATGACTTTTGACACATGCGCATAGCTGACAAGAACCTTATTGAGGTCTAGAGCCTCTTTTGCGACTTCAGTATAAAGGGAGGGTACTGTTACAACCGGAATTCCCATCAGACTCTGGGCACTAACTTATACACACCACGCCCTATATGCACCAATTGTCAGTTTACCGGAATTCCCGCCAGACTCCGTATGTCAGACTTGACCACGTTCAACTTCGTTACATCGTGTATCAGTCACTGGAATACCCACCGGACTCCATCCCTGTCTATGTCCGACCTTGTCCCACGCATCAGTCACTGGACCCTGCTCGGAAAACCCATCATCCCTCTAACAGAGCCCCGTTCCCATTTTAGTCAAATGACCTGTCATGATTTGGACTCCACTCCTGCTCCATTTCCCATTATGGTTTATGATTTGTCACGATTCGGACTCTGCTCCGTTCTGTCCCGTTGCTAACACCAAATTTGGTGTTTACTATTCTCATTTCATGTTTTGCTAGTTTCATTTCATCATTACTGGATTTGGTATGTCATTCATTCCATGGTCTATATAGTCTGGCAGATGTTGTACATACAATCCAGTGAGAAAATCAGCTTAGATTCCCCCCAGTAATCTAATACATTTTCCGCTCTAAACTCCTCCTTGAATTACACCACTCTCGCTAGTCGGAGCCCATGGGCTCCGACACATCTATCTCTCTTATTTATCTCGACTCCCAACCTCTCGACTCCCAACCTCTCTACTCCCAACCTCTCGACCCACAACCTCTGACCTACAACCCCTCGACCCACAAACCCCACCCGGACTCCCCAGGATTCCCGTCTGCCTGTCTGAAATTGGACAACATGATCTCACGAGGGCACAGCCTATAAGCTGAAGCCAAGTCCTACTGGATATCCTGCAGGTTTCTCTGGAAACCTGCCGTGTATGTACCCTAACATATAAGCTATACAAGTTGAAACTGCAAAACATTGGATATGTTTTGTAAGTCACTATATGTATATACTCACTTTTGTACTTGTTCTCAAGAATAGATTACATAACTCACTGTTAAGGGTGCATACATGGAGGGTTTCTGGAGAAACCTGTGGGAAAGCCGGTAGGACTTGGCTTCAGCTTATAGGCTGCATCCTCACGAGATCTTCTTTTCCAATTTCAAATGGGTGGATGGGAATCCTGGGGAGTCCAGGTGGAGTTCATGGGTCAAGAGGTCATGGGTCGAGAGGTCAGGGAATCGAGATAGATAAGTCAGAGGTCGAGTGATAGATGCATTGGAGCCTATGGACTCCAACTAGTAAGAGCGGTGTGATTCAAAGAGGAGTTTAGAGTGGAAAATATACTAAGATTACTGGGGAGAATCTAAGCTGATTTTCTGACTGGGTTGTATGTACAACATCTGCCAGGCTATATCCAGTAATAATGAAAATGAAAATAACAAACATCAAACAAGATAAGTAAACACCAAACTTGGTGTTAGGAATGGGATGGAACAGAGTGGAGTCCAAATCATGACAGGTCATGAAACCATAATGGGAATGGAGTGGGAGCAGAGTCTGAATTGTGACAGGTCATTTGACTATAATGGGAATGGGGCTCAGTTAGAGGGATGACAGGTTTTCCAAGTGGGGTCTGGTGACTGATGCATGGGACAGAGTCAGACATAGACAGGGACGGAGTCTGGTGGGTATTCCAGTGACTGATATGTATGTACATGAAGCAATGAAGTCAAACATGAACAAGTCTGACATACGGAATCCAGTGGGAATTCCAGTACACTGACAATTGGTGCATATAGGGTGCAGGTGCATATAGGTTAGTGCCTGGAGTCCGGCAGGAATTCTGGTCGTAACACAGTCCAAAGAGGTTTTGTGATTGACCTTGGTGCACTGCTCCCAATAATGAGCATCACATTGCTGAGCCTTGATGCACATGTCAATGAGAGTGGTTGGCTTGCCATCACCTCAACAAATGTCATCCTTAAGGTGAGACAGGAGACCAGAATAGAACCTGTGGCATAGGGCAGAGTCACCCCAATCAGCAAGAGTGGCAAGATGTTAGGGTATGTATATGGCGGGTTTCTGGAGAACCCCGTGGAATATCTGGTAGGACTTGGCTTCAGCTTATAGGCTGTGCCCTCATGAGATCGTGTTGTCCAATTTCAGACAGGTGGACAGGAATCCCGGGGAGTCCGGGCAGGGTTTGTGGGTCGAGGGGTCATAGGTTGGAGGTCGTGAGTCGAGATAGATAAGAGAGATAGATGCACCAGAGCCCGTGGGCTCTGACTAGCATGAGTGGTGTGATTCAAGTAGGAGTTTATAGTGGAAAATGTATTAGATTACTGGGGGGAATCTAAGCCATTTTTCTGACTGGATTGTATGTACAACATCTGCCAGACTATATAGACCATGGAATGAATGACATACCTGTGAAGGGTATGCATATATCATGATTGGACTGTGGAATAATAGATGTATTATAGTACTTTATTATCTAGTTTTTATTTCTTTTCTCTAATTCTCTATATCTTTCGAGCATACCCTTATTTCTTAGTTCGAAGCCTTGTGTATATCTATGGGTGCTCTCGGCGTCAAATGACAAGACACTTTTACCCAGCAGACACCACCTCGTAACGACTCAGACGTCAAATAGCGAGAGGTGTCAAGGGTTATATCTGCTACCCATAAAGGTAGCGTCTTCTTGCATACTAATAGTATTTGGACTCGAACCGCGAAGGTCGAGTTCCACTCTCAAGACTCTGCGCTCGTCGACACTGTAGTCGACTCGCACTGCTATCTCTCTACCCTAGATATTCAGTCTTTCACTGATTATCTCTCTTACTTCTAGCTACAAGTTGTACCGTAAGGGTCAACTCTTCTATTCTCTAGTTCTAATTGTCACGAGCAACTGTACAGTTGCTCTTGTGACGTGTAGTGCATCCCTATACTAGTACTATCAGTCTAGTAATCTACATATAGTATTGTACTGAATGGTCAATACTTTCTAATAGTAGTTGAATAAACACTATTCTTCGTATATTGAGTGGTCAGAATCTATCGACTCTTCACAATACTGAATCCAGTAATAATGAAACAAAACTAGCAAAACATAAAATGAGAATAGTAAACACCAGATTTGGTGTTAGGAATGGGACAGAACGTAGCGGAGTCTGAATCGTGACAAATCATAAACCATAATGGGAAATGGAGCAGGAGTGGAGTCCGAATCGTGACAGGTCATTTGACTAAAATGGGAACAGGGCTCAGTTAGAGGGATGATGGGTTTTCTGAGCAGGGTCCAGTGACTGATGTGTGGGACGAGGTCGGACATAGACAGGGACAGAGTCCAGTGGGTATTCCGGTGACTGATACACAACATAACAAGGTCAAATGTGGACAAGTCTGATGTACGGAGTCTGGCAGGAATTCCGGTAAACTGACAATTGGTGCGTGTAGGGTGCAGGTGCATATAAGTTAGTGCCTGGAATCTGGCAGGAATTCCAGTCCTAACACAAGAGAGTTGAACTGGATGATATATCTGGTAATCCACTGGCTATCCTTCATTTTGATATTGGCCAAAGTAGCTTCAATGTTGCTGACAACATTGTGGGCCCAAAATTCAGTCTGAGTTCTGTGACAAAGAATGAGTAATTGTTGAGCCAGCTGGGTTAATATTCTTCAAGGTTGTTGAGTGCTGGTTCAAACCAGTTCATAGCAGTGCCCTGAAGAAATGATAAAGTGAATATAACCTTGCTTCTGTCAGTGGTGAATTCATCAGGCTGGTCATTGAAGTTGAAGTTGCATTGCATAAGGAATGGCTGCAACTTTGAAGTGTCAATTCCATGAAAAACATCAGTTTTCTTGACCTTGGCATGCTGGGCAGCCTTTCCTTGATCATTTTCAAGGAAGGCAGTGAGCCCTTTGAGTGCTGTCCTGAGACTTAATTCAGGAATTGATGTGAAACCATGAGATGCACCTGCCAAGATATTGCCAGAATGATGAGAATTGTGATGTGAGCTATGTGGGAAGAACTTGGAGGTCCACCACCATGACTATTATGGTGAGAGCTAGGATCAGAGTTGTAGTGAGAACTATGATGGGAACTCAGAGGTCCACCACCAAAACTATGGTGTAAACTGGGAGGATCACTGCTATGAGAGCTAGATAGGCCACTGCTGAGGTGACCACTGTGATAAGACTGCTGTGGATCATATGAATTGACAGGGGAGGAGGTGGTGCATGTTGGAAAATACTACCACCAGGACTCAGGGGGACTGGGAGAGGCTGTGGTGGGCTCACGCTGGGGTTTGAATGTTTGAGACATAGTCCAGGAGTGTTGTTAGCAGGGATCCTACATATTGTCAATCAGTGGTATAGAGAGTAACCCTTCTGATAGCTTCTTGTATTGAGTCAGTGTTGTACATGACTAGAAGAATAACAATTTGTGAACTTCAGTTCAAGATACTGTTAAGATCTAAGGTCTAAAAACAAGAGGAAAAATGATGTTGGAGAGCCAGTGGGTATTTTGTGCTTAACTGGGAGGTCCAATTCTACAAAACAAGTGGAGCTTGGCTTCAACTTATGTGTTGTGCCCTTGCACAAACTGTTAGGGTACTCTGGTATTTTGAGAAGAGCAAGTAGCACAATTTGGACTGAAGACAATACTTAGCTGAAGCAACTGGAAGGCCAAAATGCTAAGGGTTGAGGAGGTAAGCATCATGGAAGAGTAAGATTGAGAGGTTGAATAAATTTCTTTAAAAGATTTTCTTGAAGATATTCTCATAGAACTTATAGTTCTGTCTCAGATAGTGAATAGATTGGTCCCATAAATGGAGTAGTTCCTTGTTCTAATGGGATAGCATGATCATAACTTTGGTGTTGAGGTAAGGAGGATAACCCAAAACTTTAAAAATTATTTATCCACTAAAGTATATATATTTATATTGTTTGTTGTAAAATTAATATTTAATCAAATTCAGTTGATTAGGTATCACTCTGAAGAATGCAAAAATATTGATATTTATCCTATATCTGACAAAATTTAGTCAAACAATCATCTGTAGATTATTCTTTTGGAATAAATTGCACAATGGGGATTGGTACCCCAGATAGTTCTAGTTAACTCTCTAAACCAACTAAATTTAAATTATATGAAATATATTTGAAAGTTTGCTTGTATACAAGAGAATACATCATAACCCAAATAATCTAGGTTAACCCAAATAATCTAGGTTAACCCAAATAATCTTGTGTAACTATGTCATTTGTGTGTATTTTAAAAAGGCATGCATATTTTAAAGATGAAATTTCAGGTAATTAAATATAAACTCATAGAATAAGTTGTCATGGCCAGAAGGAATAGACTCACTTAGAAAATATGAGGATTATTCAGTAAAATTTTGTATATTCAATAAAGTGTGACCATCCTCCTAAAGCTTCAGCTTCTTTCTTGTCAAAGACATCTGAGAAGTCATAATATTCTGTTGGAACATTCAGTATGTTGAAGGATTTAGAAGTTGAAGCCATAGTAGTACCAGAGGCTTTACAAGTCTTGAAAATTTGTCATGAATATAAATCATAAAAGTTTGTGAATCTTTTGCTTGTGCAGTCCATAAAAATGTTTTCTGGTTTACTATATTTATATTTGGATGAGTAGTTGTTAAGATCTAAGCTAAAAGGAGGAGGGGGGCTCTAGTCAGGGGGCCAATGATATGAAAAGAGCTAATTGGGGGGCTGACAATAGAGATCATACTAATTGGGAGGTCTGACTCTACAAATATAGTGGAGCCTGGCTTCAACTTATGTGTTGCACCCTCATATGAACTGTTAAGGTGCTCAGGTATTTCAAACAGAGTGGATAGTACAATAGTGTTAAGAACAGAAAACTGACTAATGTCAGTTGGCTGATGGGGACCGATCAGAAGGACTTGGCTTCAGCTTATGTGCTGCACCCTTGCAAGTTACTGTGAAGGGTATGCATATATCATGATTGGACTGTGGAATAATACATATATTATAGTATTTTATAATTTAGTTCTTACTCTTTTTCCCTAACTCTCTATATCTTTCGAGCATACCCGTATTTCTTAGTTCGAAGTCTTGTGTATATCTATGGGCGCTCTCGGCGCTAAATCTCAGACATCTTTTTACCCAGCAGACACCACCTCGTAAACAACCCAGATGTCGAATAGCGAGAGGTGTCAAGGGTAACATCTAAGCTACCTATAAGGGTAGCATTCTCTAGTCTCCTGACATACTTTGGACTCGAACCGCGAAGGTCGAGTTCCACTCTAAAGTCTTTGCACTCATCGACGCTATAGTCGACTCGCGCTATTATCTCTTTACTTCAGATATTCGGCTTCTCGTTGATTATCTATTTACATTTAGCTACGAGTTGCACCGTAAAGGTCAACTCTTCGTTCTCTCATTCTAGCCGTCAAGAGCAACTGTACAGTTGCTCTTGTGACGTGTAGCGTGTCTCCTTGCTAGTACTGTCAGTCTAGCAATCTACAGTATTGTACTGAATGGTCAATACTTTCTAATAGTAGTTGAATAAACACTATTCTTCGTATATTGAGCGGTAGGAATCTAACGACTCTTCACAGTTACCATTGGGTGTCCTTGAATTTCAGGTGGGCAAAACTAGTCCTATCGAATTCCTCACGGCGAATTACTGATCAGAACCAAAGGATAAGTTGAGTGTCAGGCCCAGGTCAGAGGCCGAAGAGGGTGAGTGCACACAGAGGTGGGGAGCAGGATACTTAGGGTAAGGCTTATAGAGTTGTATGTGGGTGTTCTGAGTCAATATTCTGATTGCCCAGTAACTACAACTACAGTGGATTTATATACAAGTTATTGGCATCTAGAAAATACTAACTAAGGGAAGAGCGGAAACATTATTGACAAATAAACTTGACTAGGAACTGGAAGGTTACGATAAATTTGGAGGCCGTGAATTAACCGAGAGTGGAATTATGAGAAAAGGAAATCGTCCACGGGTTACAGGTATATATGGGCATATTGAAACATAGAATAGAACGGATCATCATAATAAAAATGGGATGTATCAAAGCATAACCAGATAGTACAAGTATAACTTGACAGGGGCATAAACGGGGTTTGATCGCCGTGAAAGCATATGTCAGTGTCAGGTGACCAACGGTTTCCGATGCAATGACTTGATCAATAACTTGAAACATCGATAGGTGGCAATAACCTCGGGGACCATCGGGTTGCAACATGGTTGTGACATGGTCATAACAAATAGAGGCAAAGTTCAACACTTAGCTCAATTGGCCAGGGGACTGAGGTACTAAGTGTTATGACCGGAAATCCTGCCGGACTCCGGGCACTAACTTATATGCACCTGCGCTTTATACGCACCCGTTATTAGCTCACCGGAATTCCCACCGGACTCTGTACATCAGACTTGTCTACGTTCATCTTCATTATGTTGTGTTTCAGTCACCGGAATACTCACCAGACTCCGTCTCTGTCTATTTCTGACCTCGTCCCGTGCATCAGTCACTGGACCCCATTCAGAAAAACCCGTCACCTCTCTAACAGAGCCCCGTTCCCATTTTAGTCAAATGACCTGTCACGATTCGGACTCCGCTCCCGCTCCATTTCCCATTATGGTTTATGATTTGTCACTATTCGGACTCCGCTCCATTCCATCCCATTCCTAACACCAAATTGGTGTTTACTATTCCCGTTTTATGTTTTGCTCATTTCGTTTCATTATTACTGGATTCAGTATTACATTCGCTCCACAGTCTATTTAAACTGGCAGATGTTGTACATACAATCCAGTCAGAAAAACGGCTTAGATTCCCCCCAGTAATCTAATACATTTTCTGCTCTAAAACCCTACTTGAATTATACCACTCACACTAGTCAGAGCCCATGGGCTCCGGCACATCTATCTCTCTCACCAATCTCAACTCACGACCCACAACCTCCGACCTACGACTCTCGACCCACGACCCCTGCCCGGACTCCCTGGGATTCCCGTCCGTCCGTCTGAAATTGGACAACACAATCTAGCGAGGGTGCAGCCTATAAGCTGAAGCCAAGTCCTACTGGATATTCTGCGGGTTTCTCCGGAGACCCACCCTGTATGTATCCTAACACTAAGAGTCAAGGGTAAGAGTTCATGGCTGGCCAAAAACATCTTCAAGAGTATTGAGAAGAGAGGAAAGGGACTGAAAACTAGTAGAGGTAATCTAAGTTGATTTTCAAACTGAAGAACTGTAGCATACATGAAGAATATTTTGTACTACAATGAGACAGATGACTGGAGGGCCAATCAAGGAGGTGAAGGGTAAAATGGATCATAAGAAGTTGATGACAAGGTGGGAAGACCAAATGTAAGGTACTAAACAATACTGTAAAGGCCACCTCAGTAGAGCCTGTGGTACTCACACTAGACCAACTAACAGAGGGATATCCAGAGTATATTAGGTAGCTACTAGATACAGATAAGGACTACTCACCTAACAGAGGGATATCCAGAGAGAAAAGGATAAGGAGGCACCTCTGCTAGATGTTCCGAAACATGGGGGTGTCTAAAAATAGAATGACAGCTTACCCTCAATGGTCCATAACTATCTACTCTATCCTAGAATATTCCTAGAGGATGGAACAGTCCTCTGAAAAATGTGAGAAAAATATAGGAAACAATATAAAATAACCTCTAAGGGTTAGTAAGTATAGACATGACAAAAACCAAGAGACAAGACATAGAATATCCCCTTACAAATACTAAAAGAGGTCTGAGGTGGCAAGTGAGATGTGGGTGATGGTGATGGGGAAGCAAATGGGACAGAGACAGAATGGAAGGCTAGAGGGTCAACTACATATTATAACAAAACAAGTGTCAGGGATTCCATGAGCAGTGATACCTTGGGCAGGGGTTCTGACAGTGAGACAACAAAGGGTATTGAGTCCCAAACAGATTGTGGGGGTCCAAAAATGATGGGTATCCCAACAGTAGTCTCAGGTTTTGATTCTTCACAGATTTTCTCAGATTTAAAAAATTGACTCACCAAGGTTGAAGCATGCTTCTTTTCTGATAATGTTTTGATTGACAATTGAATCAGATTCAGATTTGTCAAAAGTGTCAAAGTAGGTTCAAACAATATACAGCCAGATTGCCAGTCAATCAAAGGATTGTATTGCTTCAGCCAGTTGAGTCCTATACCACTTGACAAGATGAGTTGAGATTTGTTAGAAAGACTTGTAATTCTTGAGTTTCTCTAGTTGGAAAATAAATCTGTAATATAGTTGTATGCATATTTGTTCCAGATATTGGGATACGTAGATCCATTGATAATTTACAGATGGCAGATTATCAAGTCAATTGTAAGGAAGGTTCTTCTGTTGAGCAAATATTTTGTCCATAAAAATGTGACTAGATCCTGAATCAATTAATGCTTTTATTTTTGAAATTTTCTCTGATTTAAGCTCAATAATTAACAAATCAGAAATAGTTACCATTAGTAATATTACACTTAAATTTTCTTCAATGGAACTTTTTTTGATACCAGTGACCAGGGTATTCATCATTGATTGAGCCAAGCCACACATATTTGAAGAGTATCCTTTTTCAATTTTCCAAATGAGTTTTCGATTCTTGATTCAATGTTGAAGTTATGTCAGATTCTTGACATTCAACTATTCTCCCTTTGGCTACTTGTTGAGTTTTTCTTTTTGGACAATTCCTTGCTAAATGGCCTTTTTCTCCACATAGAATACATAATCCTTCTTTAAATCTTCTGTCTTGTTCAGTAGGAAGCAATTGACCATTGGATCCTAGAATTGTCAAAGATGGTTTCACTTGAGTTGAAGGCCTAATTGTTCTTGGAGTCTGTGTCAGTCTTGAAGTTGAAGGTACTCTTGATGTCAAAGTTAAAGTCAAAGGCATTGTCATTTGTCTTCTTTCAAATCTTCATGGAGTTGAAATTGATCCTGTATCTCATTGTCATTCATTTCTCACATCTAATAATAAGAATCAAGTTGAAGTGCTTGACATGAATTGAATTTCCTTCAATTAAGTTGAATAATAATCATGGAATATTCAACAATATCAAATACAGATGCCTCATTAAATAAAGTATTAATTTGTCCTGTTGATAAAGTGTGAGGCAAAGATAGGACACAGAGGCTCACAAATAATTAATAGAAAGGAGGACTCAGAAAAAGTTTGACGATTATGTAATACAGTAATAATTGTACAGGTTTTCTGACTGACTTCCTTCATTCCTATCATTGCCCTTTTATACTATATATCATTTACCTATGATGATAATATGATATCAAAGTGAAATCATCAATAATGTCAAACTGAGACAAGTCAAAGATATTTGAGATTGTCAAAAGATAGTTGGTTGGAAGTTGAGTCAAAAAGTCAAAGGAATGTTGAAGGAATATTGAAGGAAAGTCAAATTGAATATTATTGGAATTTGAGCTTGTATGTTCATGACAGTGCTGCCATTTATAATTTGATAAAACTTTCCAGTTGAACTTGAAGCTTCACTATTTTGTCTTTAATTCAATTTGGAAGTCCCTTGTAAAATCATTGTCATAAAGTGAATTTGTCATATTGAGTTTGAGCAGTGAGACTCATAAATTGTATTGAATACTTTGCAACATGATGATGACTCTTCATTTGAAGATTGTCGAGTTTTTCTTTGGCTTCTCCTTCTGTGTCAATTTCTCCAAACTGAGCATATAATTTGTCTAAGAAATTGAGATAATCCACAAGGAAAGATGGAGGAGGGATCAGAGGATTCAGCAAATAAGGTTGCCACCATTCTTGAGTCATTTTCCAAAAGTATGAGGTTACCATTGTAATCTTCAATTGATCAGTTTGATATGACTTCAGTCAAGATTGAAAAATCATTTCACATTGAGCAATAAAATTCTTCAACATTGATGGCTCTTCTCCTGTAAACTCTTCCATCTTATTCACAGTAATTTCAGGTTCCTTCAAGGAAGATAACTGTTCCTTCAATAGTTTCCTGAGGGTATCTCTAAAGTGTTGAAACATCTCATCATTGGAGGAAACTAGTTGTGGCAGTGGAAATTCAATAAAGGTGTTAGGGGTGACTCAGATTCTTGAATGGGTAGTGTTGGAAATGTTACATGCTGTTCTCAAACTTCTTCAGATTCTTGAATTGATGCAGCTTGAGTAGTTGACATCATAGCTCTTCAGATTTTGGTTAATGGGGATACTGAAAATTTTGAAGGTCAAATAGGTTTTGGTGAAGGAATAGGAGCCATGGATTAAAGTGTTATGACCGTGTCACAACCCTATCGGTCCCCGAGGTTATTGCCACCTATCGACGATTCAAGTTACTGTTCAAGTCACCACATCGGAAACCATCGGCCTCCCAAAGCTGACGTATGCTTCTGCAGTGATCAAACTCCGTTTATGCCCATGTCAAAATATACTCGTACTATCTGGTTAAACTTTGATACGTCCCTTTTTATTACAATGATCCATTTTATCCTATGTTTCACATATGTCTATATATACTTGTAACCCTCGAACTATTTCCTTTTACCGTAATTCCGCTCTCGGTTATCTCATGGCCTCCGAACTAATCATAAACTTCCCATTCCTAGTCAAGCTTATTGTTAATACTGTTTTCTGCCCTTCTCCTAGTTAGTATTTTCTAGATGCCTGATACTTGTATATAAACCCGCTGTAGTTGTAGTTACGAGGCAATGAGAATATCGACTCAGAACACCCTCTTACGTCTATAGTAATCTCATACTAAGAATTCCACTATCCACCTTCGCGTGCGCTTGCCCCCTTTTGGTCCCCGACCCCTTGGCCTGACACTCGACTTATCCCTCGATTCTGATCAGTAGTTTTCACCGAGAGGTGTTCATTGGGACTAGTCTTCGTCCACCCAAAATTTAAGGACACCCAACGGATAACTGCAAGGGCGCAGCACATAAGCTGAAGCCAAGTCCTTCCGATCGGTCCCTGTTGGCCAACTGATTTTAGTCAGTTTTCAGTTCTTAACATAAAGTACCATAGTATTCAACTCTTTTACAGTCTCGGATCACATCCTGGGCTTCATCAACGGTTGATAGTCAGAAAATACTGACACAAAATGGATTTTCTTCAATAAAGTCAAATATTAATTGAAATACACTTTACTATACCAAATACTGAAGCCTCATTTGATGAAGTATTGATTTGTCCTATTGATGAAGTAAGAGGCTAATACCAGTCATGAATGCTCACAGATACATAAATATGTCAAAGGGTTATGATGATTATGAAAGAGAAGATCAAGACTAGATTAATAATACAGACAACTAATGTACAATGGAGAGATTTTTTGACTGACTCTCTTCACTCTTATTGTTGCCCTTTTATGCTTTTATTTACATATTTGACTATGATTATACTATGACCTTAAAATACAATCATATATGACATCGAAATGAGACAAGTTGAATGTTTGTCAAATGTTTTTTGAGAGTGTCAAAGATATCAAATAGTAGTTGAGTCAAAGTTTTGGTTTGAAGATGAGTCAAATGATTGTCAAAGGTTATCTTAAATATTTTGTGACAGTGTTGTGACAGTGACAATCATGACAGACACCATGGTTGGGGGTACCAATGGTGGGATGCTGGAGGGTGGAGTAAAACAAGGTTGTTGAGGGCTGAATGATTGGGATCTGATTGGGATCCTAACAAGTGGAGGATAGTCATAATTTCTCCAATATCCAAAATTTTACTGAAAGACTCCCACATTTTTAAGTGAGATTATTCCTTCTGGCTATGATTATATATCCTATGAGTTTATATTTCATTATACCAAAATTTTATCTTTAAGACTTGTATACTCTTTCAAAATGCACACAAATGACATAGTTAAACAAGATTATCTGGGTTGTTACCTAATCTTTGGGATAGTATGTATGTATTCTCTGGTATCTGTGTGACTTTTAAAATATCCACAAATGTCATGGTTAAACAAGATTATTTGGGTTATGACTTAATCTTTGGGATAAGATGTATTCTCTTGATTACATATATGTGAACTTTCAGATATAGTGTTACGACCGTGTCGCAGCCGTTCAGCCCCGAGGTTATTGCCACCTATTGACGATTCAAGTTATTGCTCAAGTCACCACATCAGAAACCATCACCCCTGATGCTGATGTATGCTTTCGCGGTGATCAAACTCCATTTACGCCCACATCAAAATATACTTGTACTATCTGGTTAAACTTTTGATACGTCCCTTTTATTATGATGATCCACTCTATCCTACGTTTCACATATGTCTATATATAGTTGTAACCCTCGAACTATTTCCTTTTACTGTAATTCCACTCTCGGTTATCATCGGCCTCTGAACTAATCATAAACTTCCCGTTCCTAGTCAAGCTTATTGTTAATACCATTTTCCGCCCTTCTCCCCATTAGTATTTTATAGACGCCTGATACTTGTATATGAACCCACTGTAGTTGTAGTTACTAGGCAATCAGAATATCGACTCAGAATACCCTCTTACGCCTCTAGCAGTCTTGTACTAAGAATCCCCTCATCCGCTTTCGCATGCACTCATCCACTCTCGGTCACCAACCCTTGGCCCAACACTCGACTTAACCTTCGGTCCTGATCGGTATCTCGCCGAAAGGAACTCGTTAGGATTAGTCTTCGCCCGCCCGAAATTTAAGGACACTCAACGGACATTTGTGAGGGCGCAGCACATAAGCTGAAGCCAAGTCCTTCTGATCGGTCCCTGTCAGCCAACCGACATCAGTCAGTTTCTAGTTCTTAACATATAGTTAATATAATTTACATTTATTTGATTTAGAAAGTTAGCCAGAACTATCTGACCTCCCAATCCACATTGTGGAATTTATTCCAAAAGGATAATCTACAGATTATTGTTTGACTAACTTTTGTTAGATGCAGAATATGTAAGTATTAATATTTCCCCATTCTTCAGAGTATTGCCTGATAGACTGGATTTGATGATATATTAATTTATGTCAAACAATATAAACATATATACTTAATTGGATAAATATTTTTTTAAAGTTTTTGATTATCCTCCAGTCCAGAATATGATTCTGAAATTGATAATATACCTAGAAAATACTCCAAGGAGTTTCTAGGAATGGATCATCACATAGTTTAGATGTACATAGGCTAAATCATGCATCAGCCTCACTAAGCATGGTCTACAATATGCATTTTCAAGTATTTGGTAGAAAGAGAGATGGTTGTTTCATCACCATTTCCAACACTTAGACACCATGGTCCAATTTCCTGATGTATGCAGCCATGTTCAGAACTCTAGGGGAATAAGCCTGTTAATGTATCAGCAAGAACTAACACAAATATCATTGTGAGCTAAAAAATAATAATTCCGAAACTAGAGGACCATGCATATACCCCAGGGACTTGGCGCGGCAGAGGGAGGTGACGTGATGCCGTCTAAGTTCATGGAATCCCTAGTACGGAACATTCTACATTCTCCCAATAAATATTTACGCATGTTTTTCGGACAGAGGGATCTCAATGTGACGGCGTGTCACGACAAGGAGAAATAGAAGGAATACATTGGAAGTCTGATTATAGCAATGGTTTGACACAAGACTGTGAGCATTCATGATCAGATGTGAATAATACAGTGGGGTATGGGCAATTTATGTAACCGGAAGAGTCGACGGAGATGGGCGCGGGGAACCTGTAGGCGGTGCTTGTGAAGAGGGCGCAGAAGGGAGAGGAAACTCTAGTGCTTTCCGGAGGAGGGCGTTTCTGAAACATGTCAGACAGAAAAAATGGGCCAAAGAAGATGGCCGCATACCGCTGCTTGAAGCTTGTGAGGGAGACGACAGGCGGGATATCCTCAATTGGTGTGCTAATCAAAAGACACGACGTGAGCCATGCATTCACTTCAGTTGATAGTGCTTTAACGCGTCTCACTCTCTATCGCCTTTCTGATGCGCGAGGGTCTCAATAACGTACATCTTGGAGTTGTTCGGATGCTCATCGTCTGCGCCAGGGGCTTCAGCCACCCTTACACCGGCGACAGCAAGTGCGGGTGAGAGACTCTGTACACGGACATTCTCTGGTGATGCTGGGTCGTAGTCCATGACAAGCACATGCTTGTGATTGTCTGGTATGGGAAGAGGCTGGTCGTCACGAAAGTGGTATTGGATTGTAACAGGGTGGGATAGGGTTGTTGAGGGATTTAAAGTTGTTGATGAAAGATTGGAATGAGAGAGAAGGATGTATTGCGGCGGGTGTGTGGTCATTGAGTCTGACGACACTGAAGTAGTGTGTGATCGATCACGGGATCTCAATGACAGGTCAGGGTCGTCGCAAGTAAACAGACGCCCAAGAACAGCTATGTTGTTACTATCATCACTATTATGTACTATTATTATTTTATCTGAACAATCCTGGCCTATCGCCTCTTGTTTCCATTCGTCTTCTACCTTTTCCCTCCGGGAATAGTTATTTTCATTCTATTTTCATTCTTTACATACCACTCATTCACAATGACAAAATTCTTCATCGCTGCCTCCGTTTTTATTGCCCTCGTCCCAGGTGGACATGCAGTAGGAATTTCTGAGAGAAGGGGACATGCAAAGCGTGCCGCTTCAATCGCAGGCTTTCGTGAGGATCGCGGATGGCCTGGCTTTGCGTTTCCAAAAGACCCATGGGGACTCGTAATGGACTCCAAGGCCAATGAGCTCGAGGCAGCGGCAGCGTTAGCACCAAATTCAGAGCCTGTAGGAGGAACAGTAGTGGGAACACCCGTAGGTCAGGTGAACGAACCATCGTCAGTGAACCCATCATCATACACCCCCTCGTCCGCCACATCGTGGTCATACTCCAAGAGCCCTGATGCCCTCTCTCTTCCAACATCTTCTGATATACCCCGCAACTCAACACTCGATCCCTTACGCGCCCCAACGCCTTCTCATTCGCCACCTGCCCCAGCATCTTTTGATCCACCACCGCAGCCACCAACACATTCTCATCCGCCACCTACCCCAGCATCTTTTGATCCACCACCGCAGCCGCCAACACCTTCTCATCCGCCACCTGCCCCAGCCTCTTCTAATCCGCCGCCACCACAAGCCCCTCAACCCCAGAAGTCTTCCTCCCCTTCCTCTCTGTCTACAGTTACGCCTTCCGGCGACGGATCAGGCAACACTTCCGGCGCAACGTCTCCCGGTGACATTGCATTGTACCTATCCACACACAATGCTGCCCGCGCTGCTCATGGTGCTTCGCCACTCACCTACTCTCAGTCTTTGGCTGCCAAGGCACAGCAATGGGTGGATGGCTGTGTTTTCAAACACAGCGGGGGAACTTTGGGGCCGTTTGGTGAGAATTTGGCGGCGGGTACGGGTGATGGCTATGGCATCAAAGAGGCAATAGCAAGTTGGACTGGGGAAGCTTGTGAGCAGTTTCTACACTACTTCTTTGGATTCAATCTGATTTTCGCCTTTTGCTTTTTAGCGGAGTACAATTCGAACAACCCAGTTCCATCGCACTTCACCCAGGTAGTGTGGAAGGGGACCAAGGAAGTTGGTTGCGCATTGAAGAACTGCAATGGAATCTTCGATTCTAGCTTTGGGGTGTGTATCTTCTCTCCCTTTCAGCTTCTCACCTCTCCTAGACTAATCTCTCCGCAGCTTGCACACTTTTATACTTGCGAGTATTCCCCACAAGGCAACGTTCTTGGCGAGTTTGAGTGAGTTTTTTAACTTTCCTCTGCCCGCCATCCCCCGTTTCTTTACTAATATATATCACCAGCGCGAATGTTCAGGCTTGATCGCTATACTATCTCATTATTTGTGAAGTTATGTCTATTCATGCTTATTCTTTTTCCACCACTTGTCGTACCGCAGGTCGGTCTGGGTGCCAAGTGATTTGCATTTGCTTTACTTAGACACCCGCTGTTGTTTGTTCCGTTGTTGTTATTTGCAAAAATACCATCGTTACACCAGTGTGTGCTGAGTATGGCAACAGACCAAATGCGTCACAGTAGCTGTCTAAAACCTTAATTAACGCTCGACCTAAGGTCTGTTAGCCTGCCGATACTTATCTCGCAATCACCTGAGGCTGTCTGTCAGCATTAGTAAGCTTGAACACAGTTATGGGTTACACCTGTTTTAAGCCCAAAACCCACCATCAACTCACTGTCAGAACCCCCACCCTAAGTATTACCACTCATGGCACCCCCTGACACCTGTTTTGTTATAGTAGTTAACCTTTGGTTTTCTATTCCATCCCCATCCCATTTGCTCTCCCATCACCATTCTCCCCTTTTACACATCACTTGCCACCTCAGACCCCTTTTTACATTGTTTAGTATATTACATTTTAGTCTCCCCACTGTGTCATCGACTTCTCATGATCCACTTTACCCTTCACTTCCTTGATCAGCCCTCCAGTCATCCATCTCATCATAGTATAAATCTTCTTCATGTATGTATGCTACAGTTCTTTAGTTCAAAAATTGACTTAGATTACCTCTATTAGTTCCCAGTGTTAAGAACTGGAATGGGAGGTTTGGGGAACTGATGGGGACTGAATGGAAGGACTTGGCTTCAGCTTATGTGTTGCACCCTCACAAAGGTACTATTGAATGTCCATAAATTTCAAACATATAGGGTAATACTCAGCAATCAGAAACTGAGCCATATGCAAACAGTCGGAAACTGAAGTGATGAATATTGAAGTTGAAGTTGTAAATGTAGTTGGGTCGTGAAATTGGATGGCATCAGAATGCAGAGGTCATGAAATTGGATGGCATCGGAATGTGGAGGTCATGAACAGATAGCAGAGTCAGAGACTAGAGGTGTATCTAAGTCAATATTCTGATTGCTTAGTAGCTACATTACAATGGGTTTATATACAAGTTATCGGTGTCTAGAAAATACTAACTAAGGGAAGAGTGGAAATACCAATGACAAATAAACTTGACCAAGAACAGGAAGGTTATGATAAAGTCAGAGGCTGTGAATAACCAAGGGTGATAACTATGAAAAAGGAAACAGTCCACAGTATATACAGCATAGGTGAGACATAGAATAAACAGATCATCAAAGGATAAAGGGACATATCAAAGTATAACCAGATATGTAGTACAAGTATAATTTGACAGGGGCTGTAGTGGGGTTTGATCACTGTGAGGGTGTATGTCAGTGTCGGGTTTACGGACAGTGGCTGATATGAAGACATGATGATAACTTGAGGTGATAGCATCGTCAGTTATCTTCAGGTTGCAACACAGTCATAACACCCAGTCCCTTTCCTCCCTTCTCAATACCCTCAACAACATTCATGGCAAGCTGCAAACTCTTACTTCATGACTCTAGTATTTTGGCCCCCCAGCTGATTGAGCTAAGTGTTGAACTTCATCTCTATTGTACTATCCACTCTGTTTGAAATACCAGAGCATCCTAACAGTTTGTATGAGGGCACAACATATAAGTTGAAGCCAAGCTCCACTACATTTATAGAGTTGGACCTCTCAACTAGTATGATCTCTATCATCAGCCCCCTGATTAGCTCTTTTCCAATCATTCTGACTTACATAGAGCCTTTTCCCCCCTTTTAGCTTAGATCTTAACAGAAGGGTCCATTGTTAGAAGGTAACAGTTCATGAGCTTAAGTTTGAAAATACTGCTGTTAAGATCTAAGCTGAAAGGGAGAAGGATGGCTCTAAGTCAGAGATCTGATGATTGGAAATGAGCTAATTGGGGGGCTGAGGGTAGAGATCATATTATTGAGGAGGTCCAACACTATAATCATAGTGGAGCTTGGCTTCAACTTATGTGTTGCACCCTTGTATAAACTGTTAGGGTGCTCCAGTATTTCAAACAGAGCAAATAGTATGATAGAGATGAAGTTCAACACTTAGCTCAACCAACCAGGGTGTCACAACTGTCACAAGTCACAATATTGTCACAAACATTCAAAGGTAATATTTGACAACTTTTCGACTCATCGAATTCAACTTGACAAAACTGAACATTATTCAACAACATTGAATCTCTTTCGATATGTCTCATTTCAACGTCACAAATAATTTCATTATTAGATCATAGTATAGTTATAACAATATGAAGAAAAACATAAAAGGGCCACAAAAGAAACAAGGGAAGTCAGTCAAAATATTTGTAAATTAGTGATATTAATAATCTAACTTGTTGTAACTTCTTCGACAAATACTTCCGTGAGTTCTTGCGACTGGTAATAGCCTCTTACTTCATCGACAGGGCAAATATATACTTCGTCGAACGAGGCTTTCAAGTTCAATCAGTAGAATATTATTCGACTTTATTGAAGAATAATCGATTCGTGACAGTATATTTCGACTATCAACTGTTGATGAAGCCCAGGATGCAATCCAAGACTACCAAAGCATCAAGTACTACAGCACTTCAATCCATAGCCCCCATTCCTTCACTGAGAGTTATTCGGTCATCGCGAATTCCAGTTTCTCCTTTAACCAAAACTAGAAGAGCTGCAATATCTTCAATTCGAGAACCCGAAGAAGTTCGAGAACTCAAAGAAATTCAAGAAGAGCCGATCTTGCCAATTCAAGAAGAATATGAATCTCCTTTAATGCCTTTGTCCGAGTCTCTGCCTCCCAAAGCTGTTACGTCTGATGATGAAACAATGTTATGACATTTCGGAGATGCGCTCAGAAAAGTATTGAAGGACCAAATGTCTTTGAAGGAGCCTGAAATCACAGTGAATAAGCCCGAAGAGTTTACTGAGAAGAACCTTCAATGTTAAAGAATTTTATTGCTCAATGCAAAATGGTTTTTCGATCTCGACCAAAATCATTCAAATCCAATCAATCAAAAATTATGATGGTAACTTTGTATTTTTGGAAAAAAGCTCAAGAGTGGTGGCAACCTTTTCTATTAAATCCTCTGATTCCACCTCCATCTTTTCTTGTGGATTATCTTGGTTTTCTAGATGAATTATATGCTCAGTTTGGAGAAATCAAGGCAGAAGGAGAAGCCAAAGAAAAACTTGACAATCTTTGAATGAAAGCTCATCATCATGTTGTGAAGTATTCAATTCAATTTACAAGTCTCACTGCTCAAACTCGATATGATGAATTTGCTTTACGACGATGATTTTATAAAGGACTTCCAAATTGAGTTAAGGACGAAATAGTGAAGCTTCAAGTTCAGCCCGAAAGTTTTGCCGAATTGTGAATGGCAGCCCTTTGACTTGATTCTTACTATTGGATGCGAGAAAATGAACAACAACATGAAACAGAATCAGTTTTGACTCCATGAAGATTTGAAAGAAGATAATTGATGACACCTTCAACTTCAAAACTGACAACTTCAACTTCAAGAACATTTAGGCCTTCAACTCAAGTGAAAACTTCTTCAACAATTTTAGGATCTGATGGACAATTACTTCCTGCCAAACAAGACAGAAGATTTAAAGAAGGATTATGTACAGTATGTATATTATGTGGAGAAAAAGGCCATTCAGCAAGGGATTTCCCGAAAAGAAAAACTCATCAAATTGCAAAAGGACGAATCGTTGAAGTTCAAGATTTGACAACTCAATCTGATCAGTTGAATCAAACATCAAATGTTAAATTGGAAAATTAAAAAGGGATACTCTTCAGGTGTGTGAAGAGTATCGAAGAAAACTCAATCATGCCGAAAAAGATTCCTGTGTAATATTACGAGCAGTAACAATTTCTGTTTCTTTGATTATTGAACTTAAATCAAAGAAAATTCTGAAAATAAAAGCATTAATTGATTCAGGATCTAGTCACATTTTTATGGACAAAGCATTTGTGCAACAAAATAATCTACCTTTCGACCAATTGAAAAATTCGTTATCATTGAAATTAATTGACGGATCAGTTCCAACATCAGGACAAATTACATATATAACTACGTTACAAGTTTACTTTCCATCTGGGCAAACTCAAGAATTACAATTCTTTTTAACCAATCTCGACTCATCTTGTCAAGTGGTATTAGGACTCAACTGGCTGAAGCAATACAATCCTGTGATTGACTGGTGATCTGGCTGTATATCATTTGAACCTACTTCAACACCTTCGACAAATCCAAATCCAATTCAATCATCAATCAAAACATTATTGGAAGAGAAGCATGCTTCGACCTCGGCGAGTCATTCATCTATATCTGAGAAAATCCATGAAGAATCAAAATCTGAGACTATTAATCTGAATATCAATATAGTCAATCAGAAGACATTCTTACGAGCTATGAAAGCAAAAGATTCTTAAACCTTTGTAGTCTTTATTTGTGATGAATCTTTCAAGACTTGTAAAGCCTCTGGTGCAAAAACTACAACTTCGACTCCATTCGACATACCAAACATTCCGACCGAATATTCTGATTTCTCGGATGTCTTTGACAAAAAAGAAGCTGAAGCTTTACCTCAACATCGAAGTTATGATCATGCTATCCCATTAGAAGAAGGAACTACTCCACCTATGGGTCTGATCTATTCATTATCCAAGACAGAACTTCAAGTGCTATGAGAATATCTCCAAGAAAACCTTTCAAAGAAGTTTATTCGATCCTCGCAATCTCCTGCCAGCGCACCGATTTTATTCATTAAGAAAAAAGACGGAAGCCTACGACTTTGCATTGACTATCGAGGACTTAATAAAATTACTCAAAAAACTGATATCCACTTCCTTTAATTCCTGATCTTTTGGATTGACTTTGAACAGTGAAATATTTTACGAAAATTAATCTCCGAGGTGCCTATAATTTAGCTAGGATTGCTCCAGGTGACGAATGGAAAACAGCCTTTTGGACTTGATATGGATCTTTTGAATATTTTGTTATGCCTTTTGGACTATGCAACACTCCAGCAACCTTCCAACAATTAATGAATGAAATATTTTCAGATTTACTTGATATTTGGGTAATTATCTATCTCAACAACATACTAATATTTTCTGACAATCTCAAAGAACATTTACAACATGTTCGAGAAGTTTGTTACGACCCGTTCCTGGATGTTTCAATATCTGACTTCCGATCTCCGACTACGGAACATCATAGTTACCATATCATCCGCATTCTTCTCTTGTTCCGCATTTGGTAATTTGTCCATTGACAAGTATTCACTCGTTTGTTTGTTATATTCCCATTTCGGAATATTGTCTCCCTAATGTGTCTTATTGTATTTCCGTTTTAAGAACACTTCCGTTTCCGTCTTATTATGGTCTTAGTTTGTAGTACAATAACGAGTAGACTTATATTAGTTTCCGCGAATTTGTACTTTACCTTAGATCTGATATCAACTTAGTTTCTTATTCCTCCTCCCGTCTTTCTGTACGCTCGATATTCGGAACTCTTCGGAACTCTGAATATCCGTATCTTCCATCGTAAGCCTTACTTCTGAAATTAAGGACTTTGAGCGTTTGCGTAGAGGCGCAGCACATAAGCTGAAGCCGACGTCCTGACCCTATCCACTAGTTTCCGACTTCCCAGTGACTTTCCGATAGTTCTGGAATAAGTTCCCGACACGGCACTTAACAAAGTTCTTCAATGGCTTCAACAAAATTGATTATTTGCAAAACCTGAAAAATGCAAATTTCACAAAACCAGTGTTGAATTCTTAAGATATGTTATTTCTCCTCAAGGTGTATGTATATATGGACGAAGAAAAAATCAAAGTTATTCAAGATTGGCCTGAACCACAAAAAGTCCGCGATATTCAATCATTTTTAGGATTCATGAATTTCTATTGAAGATTTATTCCAAGTTATTCTGAAATTGTTTTACTGTTGACTCGACTTACTCGAAAAAAGGCTCAATGGCATTTCAACGAAAAATGTCAACATGCATTTAACTATTTGAAAAAAGAATTTACTACAGCTCCGATTTTAATTCATTGGAATCCAGATTATAAACCTATACTTGAAACTGATGCTTCTGATCATGCCATTGTTGGAATAGTAGATAGAAGGACACAGAAGTCACCAGAAGTGACCAAACTCAGACTCAGACTCAAACTCGAATGACCGGTGGTGGTAGATTGCCAACACGCAGATAGCGCTACGGTAAGTACATGTGGGTACATATGGGTCCAAACCACACACAATGAACAGCCATAGCTTCAATATTTTCTATGCAACTGTAAGGGCAACCCTAGTGGTGAATATCACACTGATAGAGGAAATCCAAAGATATATATAAGTGTCTAAATACAAGATAACTATCTACTCACCTGATAGAGGAAATCCAAAGAGAAAAGTCTAAGGAAACTCTACCAGGTGTGACATGTCAGCTATACAGCACGCAGTGCATTTTCCCACACCTTAAGCGCCCTCATACATCAGTTCAATGTACCCTATAAAGAATCAAGTGTCCTGTAATAGTGGGGTAATAAAAGAGAATAGACAATAGTGTAAGGGGACATTCTATGTCTTGTCTCTTGGTTTTTGTCATGTCTATACTTACTAACCCTTAGAGGTTATTTTATATTGTTTCCTATATTTTTCTCACATTTTTCAGAGGACTGTTCCATCCTCTAGGAATATTCTAGGATAGAGTAGATAGTTATGGACCATTGAGGGTAAGCTGTCATTCTATTTTTAGACACCCCCATGTTTCGGAACATCTAGCAGAGGCACCTCCTTATCCTTTTCTCTCTGGATATCCCTCTGTTAGGTGAGTGGTCCTTATCTGTATCTAGTAGCTACCTAATATACTCTGGATATCCCTCTGTTAGTTAGTCTAGTGTGAGTACCACAGGCTCTACTGAGGTGGCCCTTACAGTAGAAAAGGATACATCCTTGGACCGGCCGGTTTGCACAACATAGGGAGACACGGATTAACCCAGAGTGACTCTGAGTCCTCAAGAGGCATCACGACCCCTGTCAGCAACCACCCTTCCAAAATCATGACTCTAGAAATTCCCGAACCATCAGAAGAGAGACCCCCCCCAGATGTCGAGAATGTGCATGCGCGGGTCGCCGCTCTTGAACAGGACCTCGCGGAGCTCCGAAAATCGGGATCTGAGACTAACACACTACTGGCTAGTATCCTTTCGCGCCTCGAGTCTCCGCGCCCCACCACCGCCCCGCTGCATGTTGTGCACCCCAATGTGCCACCTCAAAACACGTTTCGCACGGCGCTGCCTCAAAACACGTCTCAAAGTGACGTTGCGATGGGTAATCCCCCTGCAGACCCCCTATGGACCCGACGCACCCATGGGGCCCGGATTCCCGCACCCAAGTGCGCCATTGCTGGAGGAAACGCGCATGCCCCCCCCCTTTCGCGCCGTTTTCGTACGTGCCACCTCGTGAAGGTGCGTTTGGACGCCCTCCCCATCACTTCCAAGACGCGTATCTGCCCCAGTGCGCCGTTCCCGAGCCCCTGTATGCCGCCCGAGATGACCCGCTCCATTTCAGCGCACGGGTGCCTATTTCTACGCCGATGCGCATACGTGCCGCCACCCCGAATGACTTCAACAGAGACCGCTCTTCCGGCAGATCATTCCTTACTAGCTGCACCATCTATTTTTCCCTCTGCTCCACCCAATTCCCAGATGACCAAGCCTGTATCCACTGGGCACTCTCCTACATGAAGACCGGCCGAGCTGCTGCTTTTGCGCAGCAGGTAATTCGTGCTCAAACTTCGGGAGCCCCTCTATTCAGCTCTTGGGCAGCCTTTGAACAGGAATTCAAGCTGTGCTTTTTCCCATGAGATGGGGAGACCGTGGCCCTCACCAAATTAGAGGGAATGAGTTACTTTCAAGGCCGCCGCCCTGTTGATGATTACATTGATCAGTTCGAGGAATTGATTGTTGAAGCAGGGTATACAGAAGGACGGGCAATTGTGATGAAGTTCAGGAGGGGCCTAGATAAGCACCTCCAGGATCGCATTGCTGAACTGGGCTCCGATCGTCCTTCTAATGAAGACCCTTTGGGCTGGTATGAGGCTGCACGCCGCTTTGATGCTAATCAGGCAGCTAACCAAGCCTTCAATACTTCAGGACGCCCTTCAGGGTCATCAGGTTTTCCAGTTCATCGTCCTATCCCTGCCCTTAGTAGGCCTGCACCAGTGTCAGCTCCTGTCTATGCCCCACCACCAGGGCCTCCACCCCGTCCTTTCCCCATGCCTGCCCAGAGTCAGGCCAACCTCCCTGTCCCTATGGAGGTAGACACACTGAGACACAATCGCAGTGTACCAGGAGCTTGCTTTCATTGTGGTAGTCTGAAGCATCTAGTTAGAGACTGCCCAAGTACCTTGGATGTTCGGGTTATTCCAGTGGAGGAACAGGTGTCTATGTTAGAGCAGCTATTAGCTGCAGCTGATGTGCGTGCTGCAGGAATGGAACAGAATTTGGATGCTCAAGAGACTGTAGCTGCAGAGGAAGTAGAAGAGGATTTTGGGCCTCGCAGTGGATGAGAAGTGCGCCTCCATTGCCTGTACATAACCGTTTTGAATGTCTGGCTGTAGAAAATGATACTCCCTTACTACAGCCTCCCCTCATAACGGTTCCAGCCATACTGAACCCTAATCCTCCTGACTCTCAATCAAAGAGACCTCAAGTCAACAAACCTCATTGGGAGTGAAAACTACCAACCCGATTCACCATTGCAGCCACTCTGAGCCCTAATTCCCTGTCTCTCAAAGTGGAAATCCAGACTACTGATACAGCAGAGGTGTTTGGAGTCCCTGCCCTCTTAGATTGTGGGGCTACAGGGTCCTTCATCGACTTAGAGTTTGTAAAGGAGAACCGACTCACCACTCGGAAACTCCTTCATCCTATCCCAGTGCATAATGTGGATGGAACTTGGAATGAAGCAGGATCCATCACGGAAGTGGCTGATCTGATTTTACGCTACAAAGATCATAGTGAGCGTACCCCATTTGCAGTGACCAGTCTGGGCCGTCAAAAGTTGATCTTGGGATATACTTGGCTGAAAGAACATAATCCAGAGATTGACTGGCAAACCAAACAAGTCAAGCTGAGTCGTTGCCCAACAAAGTGTCACACCTGTCAACAAGAGGTGAAGAAGGAGGCACAGGAACATAAAAGAGAGACTCACAGGGCCAGACTCTGCAGACAAGGACCCTGTCCACTTTTTGCTGAAGAGTTCACTGGACACCAATTGGAGCCTGAGGACTCTCTGCCAATCATACCCTTGTATGAATCAGGAGATCGAATCTTGTCCATTACCCTTCCCTCTACAGAGACTATTGCAGCTAGTTCCACTACTTCACAGCGTTTGGCAGAAGCTGCCCACCATAACTTCCAAGCAGAGGCCAAGGTCCCAGGATATCTACAGGAGTTTGAGGATGTCTTCTTAAAGGAGTCCTTTGACACCCTCCCAGAACGTAAGATCTGGGACCATGCCATTGAACTAGAGCCTGGTGCTAAGGCCACCAACTGCAAGGTCTATCCTTTGTCCCCATCTGAGCAGGTGCAACTGGATGAATTCTTTAAGGAGAATTTAGAAACTGGGCGCATCCGCCCCTCCAAGTCCCCCATGGCCTCCCCAGTGTTCTTCATCAAAAAGAAGGATGGATCCTTGCGACTAGTCCAAGACTATCGTGAACTAAACACCATCACAGTGAAGAACCACTACCCTATTCCACTGATCTCAGAACTGGTGAACCAGCTCAGAGGAGCTCGGTACTTCACCAAGTTGGATGTCTGGTGGGGGTATAATAACATTCGCATTAAGGAGGGTGATGAGTGGAAGGCAGCCTTTCGTACCAATAGAGGGTTGTTTGAACCATTGGTAATGTTCTTTGGACTCACCAACAGTCCAGCCACCTTCCAGACCATGATGAATGATATTTTTGCAGACCTGATTTGAGAAGGAGTGGTGTGTGTATATCTGGATGACATCCTGATTTACACCAAGACTCTAGAGGAGCATCGCTGAGTCCTACGATTAGTCTTGGAGTGACTGCAACATCATAAGCTATACTTATGTCCTGAGAAGTGTGAGTTTGAGAAGACCAAGATTGAATACTTAGGGCTCATCATTTCCCATGGACACACGGAGATGGATCCAGTTAAAATAGCTGGGGTGTCAGAATGGCCTATTCCCAAAAATAAGAAGGATGTACAGGCATTCTTAGGTTTTGCTAATTTCTACTGTCGCTTCATCTAAGACTTCTCCAAGATTGCACGTCCATTGTTTGACCTTACCGGGAAAGATGCTTCCTGGAAGTGGTCAGCAGAGGCCCAAGAAGCATTCAATGGGATTAAAGATCAGGTGACTTCAGCCCCAGTCCTTGCACTCCCAGATGACAATCAGCCCTTCCGAATTGAAGCAGATAGTCCAGACTTTGCCACAGGAGCTGTTCTGTCTCAGCGATCTGACTCAGATGGGAAGTGGCATCCAGTGGCATTCTACTCTAAAAGTCTGAATGCGGTAGAACGGAACTATGAGATCTATGACAAAGAACTGCTATCCATCATCCGGGCTTTAGAAGAATGGCGTCACTTTTTGGAAGGGGCCCAACACAAAGTGGAGATCTGGACTGACCATCAGAACCTTCAGTATTTCAGGTCAGCTCGAAAACTCAATCGTAGACAGGCTAGGTGGTCACTATTCCTCTCTCGCTTTGAGTATGATCTATTCCATAAACCTGGAAAATCAATGGGAAAACCAGATGCTCTATCACGAAGGCCAGATCATGGTACAGGTTCAGAGGACAACACAAATGTGACACTTCTACAACCTGCCTTGTTTCAAATCAGAGCCCTGGAGGGCCTGACTCTGGTGGGGGAAGAATAGGATGTCCTGTATAAGATCCGCAGAGCAGGACGAATGGGACTTCAAGAGGATACAGTGGCTAAGGCAGCACGAGAGCTTCAACAGGGCAACTCTCAGAGAGTCTGGACTGCAGAGTGGTCAGAGGTACAGGGCATCCTTTACTTTCGTGGCAAGATCTATGTCCCAAATGACCCAGAACTCCGAAGGCATATAGTATCACAGCATCATGACACCTGCATTGGTGGTCATCATGGTCGATGGAAAACCCTAGAGTTGGTTGCACGTAATTACTGGTGGCCACAAATGTCCCGGTACATTGGACGTTATGTTGCTACTTGTGACCCTTGTTTAAGGACTAAGGTTCAATGTCGGAAACCCATAGGAGAGTTGGAACCTCTTCCCATCCCTGAAGGTAGATGGGACACTATAAGTGTGGACTTTATTGTAGAACTTCCAGAAGCCCATGGTTTTGATTCCATTATGGTAGTGGTGGACTCCATAAGCAAATGAGCTCATTTCATTCCAACTAACACCACAATCACAGCACTAGGTGCTGCACGGTTATTCCTTACTTATGTATGGAAACTGTATGGATTACCTAGACAAGTAGTATCTGATCGTGGCCCTCAATTTGTGGCAGAATTCACTAAAGAGTTGTCTCGTTTACTGGGAATCAAACTGTATGGATTACCTAGACAAGTAGTATCTGATCGTGGCCCTCAATTTGTGGCAGAATTCACTAAAGAGTTGTCTCGTTTACTGGGAATCAAACTGTCCCCTACCACAGCTTATCATCCTCAGGCTGATGGCCAAACAGAATGGGTCAACCAAGAACTGGAACAGTACTTAAGAGTCTGGATCAATGAGTGCCAAGATGATTGGGATGAGCTTCTCCCATTGGCTGAGTTCAGTCACAACAATGTGTCTCACTTTAGTACACAGCAGACTCCCTTCATGCTAGATACAGGCCATCATCCACGTATGGGATTTGAACCATATCAAACTCAGTCCCATTTGGAATCAGTCAATGAGTTTAAGGATAGGATGGCCCATGCACTGGAAGAGGCTAAGGCAGCTCTGACTAAGGCCAAAGAGGATATGGCAAGATATTACAATCAACGTCGGATACCAGCTCCTGATTTCAAGGTTGGAGATAAAGTGTATCTTGATGCTAGTGATATTAGAACCACTAGGCCATCAATTAAACTATCCCACCGTAACTTGGGTCCTTTTACTATACAGGCCAAAGTAGGTCGCAATGCCTATCGCCTACAACTCCCCAATTCCTTGTGTCGCCTGCACCCAGTGTTTAATGTGGTGAAACTGACCCCAGCACCTGAAGACCCATTTCCAGGGTGCCATGCTCCACCAGCACCAAAACCAGTACTAGTGGAAGGTAAAGAGGAATATCATGTTGAAAAGATCCTCAACAGTAGGCATTTTAGGAACCAACTCCAATTCCTGATCAAATGGGAAGGTTATGGATATGAGCACAATGAATGGGTCTCAGAGAAGGATGTTAAGGCTCCAGATCTAGCTGCTCAATTCTACCAGGAGAATCCAGGTGCTCCACATCGTATCAGGGCTGCACACTTTGAGGCTTTGAAATTTCACTAGATTTTCCACTGAAGTCAGTATCTCGAGGCGATATACCTTAGAGGAGGGGGTGATGTAAGGGGACATTCTATGTCTTGTCTCTTGGTTTTTGTCATGTCTATACTTACTAACCCTTAGAGGTTATTTTATATTGTTTCCTATATTTTTCTCACATTTTTCAGAGGACTGTTCCATCCTCTAGGAATATTCTAGGATAGAGTAGATAGTTATGGACCATTGAGGGTAAGCTGTCATTCTATTTTTAGACACCCCCATGTTTCGGAACATCTAGCAGAGGCACCTCCTTATCCTTTTCTCTCTGGATATCCCTCTGTTAGGTGAGTAGTCCTTATCTGTATCTAGTAGCTACCTAATATACTCTGGATATCCCTCTGTTAGGTGAGTAGTCCTTATCTGTATCTAGTAGCTACCTAATATACTCTGGATATCCCTCTGTTAGTTAGTCTAGTGTGAGTACCACAGGCTCTACTGAGGTGGCCCTTACAAATAGAGCATAATCTGGGGGATATAAAGTATGAATGATTTGTCCCCTTACATCACCCCCCCATCTAGGTGTGGCGCCTCGACACACAAGTGTTATCCAACTTCAACTTGGGGTCCCTGAAAATGGCAAAGTCTTTCTCCTGAATGGGTCTGGGTGCACCTGAGTGCAGTTGATGAAACTCTGCCCCCAGCTCCAGTGCATGGACATCCTTAGCATCTACCCACTTATTTTCCTCATAGCCATAACCTCTCCATTTGATAAGATATCGGAACTTCCTGTAGTGCATCCTGCCATCTAGGACTTCCTCCACCTCATATTCCTCTTGGTCACCTACAAGATCTGGGGGGGGTTGGTAGGGCTTAGGATGGCCTGGAAATGGGTCTACTGGAGCAAGCATGAGTTTAACAACAGGGAAGACTGGGTGTAAACACTTGAGCTTTTGAGGTAAATGCAGTCGATATGCATGTGTGCCCACTGCCCTCTCTACCATAAAGGGGCCCAAATGCTGGTGTGCCAGTTTGGCAGATGGTCAGGTAGTAGTTAGATTACTTGCATCCAAAAACACCTTATCTCCTGGATGATAGACTGGAGTGGGTTCTCGTCGTCGGTTATAGTATCTCACCATGTCATCCTTTGATTTCTGTAAGGCAGCCCTAGCTTCCTGCAGAGCATCTGCCATCCACTCCTTAAGTTTATTTACTGATTCCAATCTGGATGACACCTGATGTGGTTCAAAACCCATGCACAGATGATGACCAGTGTCAACCATGAATGGTGTGTGTTGTGTGGAAGAATGGATGTGATTATTGTATTGGAACTCTCCCAAGGGGAGTAATTCATCCCAATCATCCTGTCGCTCATTTGTGAACACCCATATATATTGCTCTAGTTCCATGTTGAGACATTCTGTCTGTCCATCTGTCTGAGGATGATAGGCAGTAGAGGAGGCTATCTTAATGCCAAGCAAGTGGTAGAGTTCCTTGGTGAATTCTGCCACAAACTGTGAGCCATAGTCAGAAACCCCCTTCATTGGCAAGCCATGTAGTTTCCAGACATGCTGTAGGAAAAGACATGCTGCACCTGCTGCTGAAAATGTGGTCATGGTAGGGATGAAGTGTTCCTGTTTTGAGAGTGAGTCAACCACATTCATAATCACATTGAAACCATGGGCTTCTGGCAGTTCTGTAATGAAGTCCACACTGATCACTTCCCAGCGTTGACTGGGGATTGGCAATGGATGCAACTGGCCCGTAGGTTTATGCCAGATGATCTTGGTCTGCAAACACACATCACAAGTCTTGGCATAGAGTCCTATGTGTCTTGACATCTGGGGCCACCAGTAATTCCTGGAAATGAGTTCTAAGGTCTTCCACCTGCCTGGGTGGCCTGTTACCTTGGTATCGTGATGTTGGGCCATAATACGGTGATGGAGATCCAAGTGGTCTGGAACATATACCTTACCACAAAACAGGAGTAGGCCCTCTGATTCTGACCACTCTGAGGACTGTATAGACCTGCTTTTAGTCTTGCGCATCTCCCGAATGGCATTTGCCACTGCATCTTCTGGAGTTGACTCCTTCAAGCCTTTCCAGACATCCTTCAGGATATCCCGTTCTTCACCATAAACCTCTACCCCTTCTAATGCTCGAATAGCAAACAATTCTGGTTGGAGGAGTACCCTATCCTTGTTGTCTTCCACACCAGAACCATGGTCGGCACTTCTGGATAGAGCATCTGATTTTCCCATAGAGGCTCCTGGACGATGATGCATCTCAAAGTCAAATCGTGCCAAATAAAGTGACCATCTGGCTTGCCTCCAGTTCAACTTCTTGGATGTGTGAAAGTATTCCAGGTTCTTATGGTCTGTCCAGATCTCGAATTTATGCTCAGCACCTTCTACAAAGTGATGCCACTCTTCCAGTGCCCAGATGATAGCCAGCATCTCCTTATCATGAATTTCATAATTGTGTTCCACCTCATTGAGGCTTTTGGAGTAGAAAGCAATGGGATGCCACTTGCCACCTTCCTGTGACTGCTGAGACAGTACTGCACCTGTGGAAAAGTCTGAACTGTCAGCCTCAATATGGTACAGAGGGTCATCTTTTGGAAAGGCAAGAACTGGTGCTGAAGTCACCAGATGTCTGAGAGTGTGGAAGGCACCCACTTCCTCCTTGCCCCACTTCCAAAGCTGATCCTTTTTGGTGAGATCAAACAGGGGATGTGCATGGTGGGAGAAGTCCTTGATGAAACATCAGTAAAAGTTGGCAAATCCCAGGAAGGACTGTACTTCTTATGGCTGCCTGGGGTTGGCCATTTTGCTACACCAGCCACTTTGATCGGATCCATCTCCACCTGACCCTCTGAAATAATGAGTCCCAAATACTCAATCTTGGTCTTCTCAAATTCACACTTCTCTGGCCTGAGATAGAGTTTATGCTGGCATAGCTGTTGCATAACTAGATGTGACACACAGTAGTGCTCTTGCAGTGTTTTGGTGAATATCAAGATGTCATCCAGATAAATGACCACAACACCTTCCATGATAAGGTCATGGAAAATGACATTCATCATTGTCTGGAAGGTGGATGGGCTATTGGTGAGTCCAAAAAACATAACAAGGGGTTCAAACACCCTGGTTGGTGTGAAAGTGTGAAGAGTCGCTAGATTCTGACCGTTCAATATACGAAGAATAGTGTTTATTCAACTACTATTAGTAGGTATTGACCCGTACAGTACAATACCGTAGATTACTAGACTGGCAGTACTAGTAAGGGGACACGCTATGCATCACAAGAGCAACTGTACAGTTGCTCTTGATGGCTAGAATGAGAGAAGGAAAGAGTTGACCTTCACGGTACAAGTCGTAGCTAGACGTAAGATAGATAATCAACGAGAAGCTGAATATCTAAAGTAAAGATATAGTAGTGCGAGTCGACTATAGTGTCAACGAGCGCAAAGACCTTAGAGGGGAACTCGACCTTCGCGGTTCGAGTTCAAAGTACGTTAGTATGCGAGAGAACACTACCTTTATAGGTAGTTGAGACTTTACCCTTGACACCTCTCGCTATTCGACGTCTGGGTCGTTTACGAGGTGGTGTCTGCTGGGTGAAAAAAGTGTCTATCTCTTGGCGCCGAGAGCGCCCATACGTATACACAAAGCTTCGAACTACAAAATAAGGGTATGCTTGAAATATTGAAAGAATGTAATAAAGAAATAAAAGGTAAATAATAAAGTACTATAATCCAACTATTATTCCTTAGTCCAATTATGCATATATGCATACCCTTCACAGAAAGGCTGCTTTCCATTCATCCCCTTTCTTAATCCTTACATTGTTATAGCCCCATCATACATTTAATTTGGTGAAATAACGAGCTCCACGTAGCTGATTGATAAGGTCAGAGATCAAGGGAAGGGGGTATCGGTTCTTGATAGTGACAGCATTGAGAACACGATAGTCCTGTACTAAATGAAGGGACCCATCCTTTTTCTTAAAAAAGAAAACTGGGGAAGCCATGGGTGACTTTGAGGGTCAGATGCAGCCTGTGGATAGATTCTCTTGAAGGAAGGCATCAAGCTCTGCCTGTTCATTTGGAGCTAAAGGGTACACCTTGCAAGATGAAGGTTTGGAATCTGGTACCAGTTCAATGGCATGGTCCCAGGATTTCTGGTCAGGGAATCTGTCAAAAGAGGCCTTGGAAAAGATGTCCACATATTCATGCAGGTACACAGGAATTTGATCTTGCACTGGTCCTTTACCTGAAGTCATTGGTTGGGAATTACGACGAAATGCCTCTGCAAGATGCTGAGAGGTGGTAGTACTGGCACAAATAAACTCTTCTTCGGGGGGGAGTGAGGCCACCCAAATGCGGTCTCCATCCTCTCAAAGATCTGTATCTTCTTCTGTATCTTCTTCTACCTCTCACTCCATCATTGAATCATCTTCTATAGGAGTGGTGGGCATCAGTAATGGCCCAGTACAGCAGACTCGAAGCTTTGCAGCTGCCCAATGCTCTTCCTTTAACTCTTGTTGGCAAGTCCGACATTGGGATGGGCATCAACTCATAGTGACCTTGCCTATTGACCAATCCACCTCTGGGTTGTGCTGTTGCAGCCAGGTGAATCCAAGAAGCATATTGTGGCGACCCAAACTGGTGATTGCAAAGACAGCATGCTCATAATGATCTTTATAATGCAGGATGAGGTCAACTACTTCCGTGATAGCACTGGCCTCATTGTGAGTGCCATTGACATAAGGACTGGAATTGGGTGAGTGAGGGAACGAGTGGTGAGGTGCTTCTTTTTAACAAAATCCCTGTCAATGAACAGTCCTGTAGCACCACAATCTAAAAGAGCACTCAGGGCATGGATCTCGGCAGTGTCTATCACCTAAATCTGAATTGGCAAGGACAAGGAGTTGGTCAAGGGGGTTGAGCATATGATGTAGGTGGATGGCAACCTCCACTCCCACTTCAGGAGATGGGGGTAGGGTTTCGGGAGGTTAGATGTGACTACTGGTTTCACAGTTTCAGCATAAGTAGAAGGAGTGTATTGAGGCTCTATCTTATTTATTGTTACACTGTGAAGTTGGTCATGAACAAGCAATGAGGGCACCTGTTCCACCGACTGTCCCAATGGGAGTGGCTCCTTGTCCACATTGGAAACCTGGCCTGCATCCTCCAATGCCAATATATCTTGAGTGAATGCTGACAGGTCATCTGGGTCTTCTGCTAGGAAATGGAGGATTTCCCTTATCTCTGGACAATCACATGCCCAATGACCCACCTGTCCACATTTACGACAGGTATTGAGAGGGGTATGTTGCTGTGTCCAATGAGCCCAGTCCACTTCCATAGGCACAGTTCTGATTGTGGACCCCCATTGCATCGACAGAGTGTGTAAGGGAAATCCAGAGGGTGGCCCTGGTGGCAGTGTGTAATTGATGTGAGGGGGTGTGGGGATTGAGTGGGAATGTGATCCGGTTGTCAACAAAACAACTGGTGTTCTCAGGGGTAAGCTCTGCCATTGGAGCGACTGTTGGAAAGTATCGCTGGCTGCCTGGGCTTGTGCTGTGATGCGTGCTGTCTCAAACCAGCCATCGAGGTCACTATTGCCTGGGCAGCCGACCGTCATGGTCGTGACTTGTCATTCAATGCTGCAGTTTAGACTGGCTGAATGCCATGACAGTGGGGGTGCTGGTGTACTCTGCCTTGTGGGCCATCTCTCGAAAGTCGTTGATGTAGAGGTTGATATGCCAGGTACCTTGAAAATACACCGTAGAGTTGAGTCGACTAGTGGCAGCTTCTTGTTCGAATTGCAGGTAGAATTCCACTTCAAAATGGGTCTGAAAGTCGCCCCAGTCCGTGAACATAGTGCCATTAGCATGGTGTTGCAGGATCGCCTCACTTGCCCAAGTTGTGGCTCAGCCAGTTTTCATGAAAGTCAAGACCCAAAAGATGCATGTGTTGTCGTCCAGGAAATCTTCAGACACAGCATCATGTAGGTGTAGCAAGAGTGAAGAAAGTTGCGGCCATGGTCTCTATTTCCATCGAAGTCGCTCGGTTTCAAACCTTTCAGATGACGCGTCGTTCGGACAGATGTTGCGAGAGATGGGGTGGATGTGGTGACTGGATTCAAAGGATGAGTAGAGGGTGTGGCTGATGAAGAGGGGAGTGTAGAATTCGTGAGATTGCTAACGGTGAGTTGGAGTTGAGTAATGAGGTCTGTGAGAGCCTTGACACCGTCCTGAGTGTTCTGTTCCATGCCTTGCAGGTGCTGCTTGAGCTCTGGAGGCAGAGACATCCCAAAACACAAGGTGGGGTGATATGTGGAATGTAAGGAGGGGTCACAAGTTTACTCCGTGTTTTATCTGTAGTAACAACTGCAGCCAGCCCTAGGAGATTGTGAGACTTTTCCACTGTAAGGGCAACCCTAGTGGCGAATATCACACTGATAGAGGAAATCCAAAGATATATATAAGTGTCTAAATACAAGATAACTATCTACTCACCTGATAGAGGAAATCCAAAGAGAAAAGTCTAAGGAAACTCTACCAGGTGTGACATGTCAGCTATACAGCACACAGTGCATTTTCCCACACCTTAAGTGCCCTCATACATCAGTTCAATGTACCCTATAAAGAATCAAGTGTCCTGTAATAGTGGGGTAATAAAAGGGAATAGACAATAAAGCATAATCTGGGGGATATAAAGTATGAATGATTTGTCCCCTTACAGCAACCCCCCGATAACAAAATTCATCCAGTTGCTTATCATTCAAGAACCCTTTCAACCTCTGAAATTAATTATGACACTTATGACAAAGAATTATTGGCAATATTCAAATTTTTCAAAATTTGGTGACATTATTTTGAAGGAACAAAAGAACCAATTGAAGTTTTGATGGATCACAAGAATCTTGAATATTTTGCGACAACTCGAATTTTGTCTTGATGACAAGCTCAATGGGCAGAATATTTATCGACTTTCAATTTAATTATTCAATTTCAACTGGGAAAACTAAATTTGAAAACAGATGTTCTTTCAAGAAGAAAATGACGTTTATCCAAATGAACCTCACTACTCAAAAAAGAATCTGACTAATCTTCGACTGGTATTTACGAATGAACAAATCCAAGCTTCCTTACATGCAACATATTATCTTCCAATAGCGAGAAAAGCTACTATTATTATAGATACAGATCAACTATTGAAAGATATATTCAAGAAGATCAATTGACTCTCAACAAAATTTGACAGATTTCTGACACTACTGAAGAAGATTGGCAAAAGAATGAACAAGATTTTTTATGTTTCTGAAACAGAATTTACATTCCTGATTATCAAAATCTTCAACTTCAAATTCTTCAATCAAGACATGATTATATTACCGCAGGCCATTTCAGTCAAATGAAAATGTATTGAACAATATATTGAGATTTCTTTTGGCCACGACTCCAACAAGATATTCAAGATTTTATTTGATCATGTGTAACATGTACAAAATCGAAAACTCCATGACATCAACCCATTGGATTACTTAAGCAATGTCTGATCCCTCTTCAACCATGGCATTCAATCTCGATGGATTTTATCAAACAATTACTGACTTCAAATGGTTACAACTCAATACTCATAATCGTCAATCGACTCTTGAAACCAGCAATATTCATTCCAACTTATACTGTGATCAATGCTCCCGAACTCACTTGACTTTTCATATTACATGTCTTTTCAAAACATGGAGTCCCAAGTCATGTAACTTCCAATTGAGGATCCAAATTTGTGTCATATTTCTTTCGATCTCTCAGAACAGTACTCGACATGAAACTTCATTTTATTTCGGGATACCATCCTGAAGGTGATGGACAAACTGAACAAGTCAATCAAACTCTCAAACAATATTTACAAATATATTCCAATTATCAACAAGACAATTGGGCTGAATTACTCCCTTTAGCCGAATTCACTTATAACAATGCACCTTCCGAAACAACTGGTGAAACACCATTTTTTGCTAATAAAGGTTATCATCCATTGTTAGAAATTCACCCTGAAAAAGATCTAGCTTTTGCTCTAGCTCACGATTATACAACAGATCTCAAAGCTCTACATAAACATCTCAAATCAAATATCCAGAAAGCACAAATATGTTATCAAAAATATTCCGACATACATCAAAAAGAGTCATTTGACTTCCCAATCCATTCTCAAGTCTTTGTACAATCTGACTTCATACGAACAACTCAACCATCAAAAGAATTATCGGAAAAATTATTAGACTCATTTGAAATCATTGCTCGACCAGGATCTCATTTGTATACATTAAAACTTCCCAATCATCTCAAAGAAATTCACCCCATCTTTCATATTTCAATGTTAGAACCATTTTATCCCAATACTTTTTCAAATCAAAAACAACCTCCTCCTCCACCAATTTATGTTGAAGAACAACCCGATATGAAATTCGAGAAATTTTGGATTCAAAATTCAATAAAAGATATAAAGATTCATTATGATATTTAGTTGCTTGGTTAGGTTATGAAGGAACAGACGAAGAAACTTTGTGGTTAGGATCTCAAGATCTCAAACATGCTTTTAACCTTATCAAAGAATTTCATCAAAAATATCCAAATCTTCCACAACATTAAAAATATCATTTAACTATCTTTCAACACTTATTTCAACACTTATTCGACAAAATCGAAAAAAATTATCAAAACGCAAAAACATCAATTAAATCAAAATTTCAAATATCTATAAGTCTTCAATACCCTCCTCTCTCAACTCTGCCATCTTATCAAACCATGCCCCTCTAAATCTCCCACTATTAACACTGATATCAGTTTCTTCACTAAAATCCCCACTTTTGACCAAATTTTTCGACAAAATTGAAAAGTCATCCCTGAACGCCTTAACCTCACCAATTAAATCCTCTATAGTTCTCTCCACTTCTGACATTCTTTCGCTCAGTGATTTTATTTCTTTTTCCAAGTAATTATCTGATTGATTCTCCGACCTTCTCGACCATCTTGAAAAATTCAACAACCTCAACATGACATTGCAACGGATATTCTTCCTTTGCCCAAGTTTGCAAATTCCAGGACTGCCATTTTCGATCTCATCATCCGACTCTTCGATCATGTTTTGACTTTTGTTTTGACTTTGACGCGGTTTTCCGGCTGGCCTATTTACACTCCAATAACAGGCCCAATGCAATCGATTGCAGCGATCACAGTTTGATGACACATTTGTTTTCTTGCACACGAAATTTGTATTAAAACACATTGTGCAACTGAAAAACAAATTATCAAAATCGAAAAAAATTTGACAATTTGAAAACTTATGAATTTTCTGATTTTGCTTCAAATTCCCATTGCATTCCAATTCCTTTACGAGGGCTCAGTCACAAGGGGAGGATACTGTCACAACTGTCACAAGTCACAATATTGTCACAAACATTCAAAGGTAATATTCAACAACTTTTCGACTCATCATTTGACTTAACAAAACCGAACATTATTTGACAACATCGAATCTCTTTTGACATGTCTCATTTCGACGTCACAAATGATTTCATTATTAGATCATATAGTCATAATGATACGAAGAAAAACATAAAAGGGCCACAAAAGAAGTGAGGGAAGTCAGTCAAAATATTTGTAAATTAGTGATATTAATAATCTAACTTGTCGTAACTTCTTCAACAAATACTTCTGTGAGTTCTCGCGACTGGTAATAGCCTCTTACTTCATTGACAGGGCGAATATATACTTTGTTGAACGAGGCTTTCGAGTTCGATCAGAATATTATTCGACTTTATTGAAGAATAATCAATTTGTGACACAGGGGGCCAAAAATACTAAAAATCGTATAGTAAGAGTTCACAGCTTGCTGAGAATGTCTTTGGAGGTACTGAGGAAGGGAGAACAAGACTGGGAACTAGTAGAGGGTAATCTAAGTCAATTTTTGAACTAAAGAACTGTAGCACACATGAAGAAGATTTATACTATGATGAGATGGATGACCAGAGGGCTGATCAAGGAAGTGAAGGGTGAAATGGATCATGAAAAGTTGATGATGAGGTGGGAAGACTAAATGTAATACTAATCATTATAGAAGGGGTCTGAGGTGGTAAGTGAGACATGTAAGAGGAAGCAGTAATGGGAGAGTGAATAGGATGGAGATGGAACAGAAGAATACAAGATTAGCTACTATAATAAAACAAGTGTCAGGGATGCCGCAATCACAAATGACTAGGATGGGGGTTCCAACAGTGAGCTGATGGTGGGTTTTGAGCCTAAAACAATCACAGGGGTTTAAAATGACAGAATCCTAACATCTTACTAAAGCAAGAGATTCCCAAAACTCTTACAGAAGTATAGGATAACTGGAAAGAAACAATGCTCAATAACACTGGATGAATAGAGAAGCTGTATCACCAAAAGATGTAGTGTGGTTTGGGTCGAGGTTGACTATTGAGGCTCAAAATTTTTTCAAACTCCGACATTGAATCTTACTGTGTGGGTGCCACATACATACTGCTGTGAGGGGGGTGTTGCAAAAAGTGGACAATTGCCACAAATATACATGTTGGCTTCAAACTAAGACATAGCTATATTTTGAATGGTAATACTCAAAATACCATTTTGTTAAGAACTGACTGATGGGCTAAATGCCAGGTAACCGACGGGGGCTGAACAGAAGGACTAGGCTTCAGCTTATGTGCTGCTGTTATGTATTTTTAGGTTTTTCCGATTTTTAACCAATCTCCCCCTAAACAAATTGATAAAAACAAGTTCAAATGTACTTATATTGCGACGAAATTATTGTACAATATTCTCCTGAATTTAACCTGATTTTTACAATTTATTTCATATTTTTATGATTTAATTTGGGAGAACTATCGAAATTCTACTGTTTATTCTTTTTTAACTAAAAATCTTCGAAGTCGGCCTTCTGGCGCTTATTGCACAACGCGCGGGAATATTCGTCACAAAAGGTGACATTCGTCACAACGGTGACATTCGTCACAACGGTGACATTCGTCACAACGGTGACATTCGTCACAACGGTGACATTCGTCACAACGGTGACATTCGTCACAACGGTGACATTCGTCACAACGGTGACATTCGTCACAACGGTGACATTCGTCACAACGGTGACATTCGTCACAACGGTGACATTCGTCACAACGGTGACATTCGTCACAACAGTGACTGTCGTCACAACAAGTGACCGTCGTCACAAAATGCGACGACTTGTCACAAACGCGACACGCGCGGGAAAATTATGTAATCAGCGCGCGCACGAAATCAGCAACTTCGCGACGCGCGAGAACATTACATCAGCATATATGCTACAATGAAAGTAGCAGAAACTCCTGGAATATTCCAGCAGATTCCAGGTAAAATAGCTAAAAATAGGTAAAACAAGTAGCTAGAACATTCTCCCATGTCTCAGATTTTACTGTATATAAGGAGCTCTGCTCCACCACTGAAATATAACTCATTTTAACCCATTTACTACACCACATCAGTGTGCCACTGCATCAGCAGTAATATTCCACCCCTAGTTGGGCTGTTGGATAAATATATACAAACACTTAGTCACCTCTAGTTGAGCTGCTGACCTAAGCTATCTCAGGATCCCTTTGCCACCTCTAGTTGAGCTTCTGGTAATAATCCTACCCCCTTGTCACCTCTAGTTGAGCTTCTGACAAACAACTTGTTCCCCTTTTGCCACCTCTTAGTTGAGTAGCTGGCTATCCTTTATTACTAATCCACCTCTAGTTGAGTTGTTGGTTATCAATTAAAGTAATAAATATTTTAGGTTATATTGAGATTAGAAATACATATATTCTAATTTCTACCCGGTTTTTGGCATAAATAAATACTGAGAATATTCTTGCAGAATCCTTAAGACTACATTAAGATCCTGATAAGTTAGTATCACAGTAGACCCTGTAGGTTAGTGTAAATAAAGCATATATTAGCCAAATAGTGTTTTATTCTATATCTAATCTTTTGACCTGTTTATTAATATTTTTACTGTTTGATAAATAGTATAAAATATATATAAACTAGCTAGAATCGAAGTCGAATCTAGTTTCGGAATCAGTGAATTGTTATTCATATTTTAGTAGTGTTTTTACAGAAAAAGAACAAGCTTGCACAAGCAGCTCTCAAAACCTTCTTTGCGAAGTAGGGTGCATATATTCAAGTAAACTCTTGACTTCAGGGGTTCTAAGTCTATTTAGGCTGCCACTGATTAATATCAAATACTTAAATTATTTTACCTTGCAGTGAATTGAGTATTTGCACATTTTGATAGAGCATTGGACTCCTTTTTCAGAAAATAGTATTAAAATAAGGCTAATACATCACAGCTGCGCCCTCACAAGTTCACGTTGAGTGTCCTTAGATTTCAGGTGGGTGAAGGTCGGAGACCGAGGTCGTGGACCGAGGTTGAAGACCAAGGGATACAGATGGCGGGATACTTATAGTAGAGGTAGGGGGATGTTCTGAGTCGATATTCTGATTGCCTAGTAACTACAACTACAGCGGGTTCATATACAAGTAACAGGCGTCTAGAAAATACTAATGGGGAGAAAGGTGGAAGACGGTATTAACAATAAGCTTGACTAGGAACGGGAAGTTTATGATTAGTTTGGAGGCCGATGATAACCGAGAGCGGGACTACGGTAAAAGGAAATAGTTCGAGGGTTACATATATATATAGACATAGGTGAGACATAGTGTAAAATGGATCATCATAATGGAAAGGGACGTATCAAAGCATAACCAGACAGAAAAGGCGTAGTCGGGTTTGAATAGCCGGGAGGGTATACGTCAGCGTTGGGATGCCGACGGCATCCGAGATGTTGACCTGATTGAAGACAGACAAATACTACGATGTTATACCATCGAGAGCCGTCGGCTTGCGAGGGGTTGCGACACAGTCGTAACACATTTTAAATAATATATGCTCTTAGAAAAGGGGTTACAGCTGTTTCGGTTACATAAGACCCAGAATCAAATTTGCATACTATAAAAATCATAAAAATAAGAAAGTGTGATATCTTGTGAACGAGAACATGTAAATTCATGAAACTTTGTATCTATTTTTATACCATATGCGGCTATAATAATTCAATGTTAATCCTATAAAATATCACTCACTTCCAATATCGGAAAATGAGCCACAGATGTCATGCTGTATAGAACTTTGCATGAGAATGGGATGATTTAAAATTCTGAAACTTGAGTATTTTTTACTTAAATATTATTATAAAATTATGCAATAGCTTTTGTAATGATATGTGGTTGACCTGCAGTTGAATCACAACTTTTGTTGCTGTCTATATGCATCAAGGAAAAATGCTAATTTAGAAGCATTTAATGTTCTGTAAAATCATAATAAATATATATAACTCTATATATAACTAAATATATCTAAGATAATATTTTGATAGATAGACAAGTGTTTATTTTGCAAGAGTGGCACTCTAACATGCATTTGCTGTGACTGTCACACCACATGATAGTTTGTTCGTATCTCGCTGTATCTCTTTCTACAGTGGGATTGTCATCATGCCTCAACACATTCCAGAGGACCAAAGACAATGTCAGAGATACACAGAAGATCTTCGTAAACACATTATTTGTATGAAAATCATCCGGGGTTGCACAATAAACTTCATCCACCATGAGCTGGGTATATCACACTCAGTAATCAAATGAACTCTCAAGATATGGCAGGAAACAGGGGAGGTGGTACCTATTAATAAATTTGAAAAGGAAAGGTGGTGCAGGATAATGACAGATGGTGAAATTCAAGTAAGTTCTGTCAGTCCTATTTCTGATTCATTTTTCTTATGAAGTATGGATACTTAGTTCCTTTTCACTCTTTTAGAGCGTAAACCAGATATGTTCTTAGATGAGCTCCAAGATGAACTGAGGGTGCAGCATGGCCTTATTGTTGGATTATCAACAATCTGGGATACACTGACAGAATTGGGACTTAGTCGGAAACGGGTGAGTTATCATCCTTTATCATGTGATTTGTTAGTGAATTTTGAACATTGTAGATTGGTAAAACTGCTGCTGAATGAAATGAACATGCTCGTGCTCAGTTTCGCTTTGAGATTGGTGCTGAATCTCCAGAGCGGCTTGTTTTCATAGATGAAAGCCGGCTTGACATCAGGACAACTTATCGACTGTATGGCTGGGCACCGAAGGGGAATAGGGCGAGAATGCCTGCCAAGTTTCAGCGGGGTAAAGGGTGAGTTCCACATATATTGCAAATGAACTATTATTAATGATTTCGGTTTCTAGGTATTCCTTACTGCCAGCTTTATGTAGTGACAGAATTTGTTACGACCGTGTGGCAGCTTTTCGGCCCCGAGGTTATCGCCACCTATTGATGATTCAAGTTATCGCTCAAGTCACCACATTGGAAACCATCGCCCCCGATGCTGACATATGCTTTCGCAGTGATCAAACTCCGTTTACGCCCACATCAAAAATACTTGTATTATCTGGTTAAACTTTTGATATGTCCCTTTTATTATGTTGATCTGTTCTATCCTATGTTTCACATATGTCTATCTATATTTGTAGTCCTCGAACTATTTCCTTTTACTGTAATTCCACTCTCGGTTATCATCAGCCTCCGAACTAATCATAAACTTCCCGTTCCTAGTTGAGCTTATTGTTAATACCATTTTCCGCCTTTCTCCCCGTTAGTATTTTCTAGACGCCTGTTACTTGTATATGAACCCGCTGTAGTTGTAGTTACTAGGTAATCAGAATATCGACTCAGAATACCCTCTTACGTCTGTAGCAGTCTCATACTAAGGATCCCCTCATCCGCCTTCGCGTGCGCTCGCCCACTTCTGGCCCCAACCCCTTGGCCCGACACTCGACTTGTCCTTCGGTCCCGATCGGTATCTCACCAAAAGGAACTCTTTAGGATTAGTCTTCGCCTGTCCAAAATTTAAGGACACACTACGGATATTTGCGAGGGCGCAGCACATAAGCTGAAGCCAAGTCCTTCTGATCGGTCCCTGTCAGCCACCAACATTAGTCAGTTTTCAGTTCTTAACAGAATTATCTACTGTGATATCAAAGCTGGTGCCTATGATGGGGCTGCATTCATTTCCTACATTGAAGATCTCCTACAGCATATGAATCCATGGCCAGAGCCACGAAGTGTTCTGGTGATGGACAATTGTGCAATCCACCATGTTGATGATGTCAGGTATTTATGTGAGGAACAGTGTGTATATTGATATATTGTTTTCAGTCTTTCAATTTACTTTGTTTTCAGCGGTGTTATGTTATACTATTTGCCACCTTATTCCCCCAACCTCAACCCTATCGAGGAAGCATTTGCTTATGTCAAGACCTATTTACGACATCATGGTGACACCTTCCGCACTGCATTACAATCAGACAATCAAGTTGGGATTTTCTCATACTTATATGTATACTGCATTGGGTATGATAACTGCAGAGAAGTCTAGAGGTTGGATGCATCATTCAGGATACTGGTAGATATGAATGTATACCTATGAATACAAATATACTGAAATTGGTCCACAACTTACATGTCAGGTTCAGATGTCAGTGCCTTAAACTATTTCCCAACTATTGATCAATATGGCAGTGTGCATCAAGCATGAAGTGTCAGCTGGAATACAACTGATCATTGGGCAATGAGGTAGAAGGGGATATAGAATCTTCATAAAAGTTGATTTTCGTCATGCCAGTTGAGCTAATTCTAGCTAGCACTTATCAGAAAATGTATCATAACAAATGTTCGATAATAATTGAGCTGCTAACACTGTTCAATTGTTAGAGATGTTGGAATTGGCAATTATTTCACCATGTGGAAACCCATCTCCTTTTCAGCTTTACATAACTCTTCATAAACTGTAATGCACTCAAACATAGTAAAACTGAATCCTGCCTTTACCTCCATCCTAGTTAATGTTGCCAGATGGTCTAGAGTCAACTGGAGTGAATCTTCAGCCTCGAATTTCTTCAAAAGGCTCTCCCAGAGATTTAAGGATAGTGTCCCATTTTCATGAAGCTTTTCTAGCCATTCCTGAACTGTGATTGCAGCAGTGATTGTTTGTGCCATTTCGGGACTGCTTCTGTTAGATACTTCTGGAGAGGGACTGCATTGTGAATTGCTATGATGCCGAGATCTCCTTCTATATATAGATTGGTTTGGTGTATAATGTGGCAGATTCACAATGATGTTTGGAACTGTAGGATGAGGAGGGAGGGTGTGAGAATTTGGAAGATCTGCCATTCGAACCACATGTGCTCCTTGACAGCGAACTGGCTCTGAAGTCTCTGTGAAATCATGATGAAAGTCCTTGAACAAAGGCACTTTTGGTGGCTGCCTCACTGTAACAGTATTAGGAGAATCAATCTGATTAAAAAATAACAATAAATATTGCGAATAAAATCAAAAATCTAATAAATAAGGACCCACTAAAGCCAAAACCCAAGCACGGATCTGCATCATATTCAGCTCCATATGTTGGTTATATCTATTGATTTTGCATCTTTTTTCAACTCCACAGATGAGGCAGCTTTTCAACTCCAAGAGAAGTTGTCATTCTATTTCCTGGTATTTTCTTGTGTAACCAACAGTATTATCTGCATTTTTTGTGCCATTTCCTGAGGTGTCAGTGTCAGTTTCATCTTTGAAATAATTGGTACTGCTGCTAAATGTCTTTTTATTGGATTTTGATATATTAGATGGCTTCATATTCTTATCATGGTGCACTTTGCGAATGGAGAAGTCCTGGAGAAACTATCAATAGGTAAGTATAGGCTAAACCATGTTTTGTCAAATATAATACTGTACATACCTTGTCAGGAAATTTCACTTCAGCAAATGCATCATCACCTTTCTTGGTTACCTCTTTCCGATAGTTCACAACAATGCGAGCCCAATCTTCTTCATTATCCAATGAGCAGGGTACCCTTTTGTTCATTGACATAACAACAGAAATATGGGGCCTTTTCCGTGCCTTGCATTCTGATGCTTTGGCCTTTGCAAATATTTTTTCAATAATCTTGGGATAAGGAGTTGTCGAAGGTATGACAAGTAGACTATAGGAAATTGTGCCACTTTGCCAGCTTGGATCATTTAATTGAATATCTGCCAGGATAAACTGTTAGGACAAGTGATATATATAAACCAAAATAAAACTCACCCTCTACAGCTAGTGCAGACTTCTTGTTTGAAATACTTTGAAGTTGCACAGACTTAATCCTTTTCCTATTATCATTCATTCCCTCCTCTGAACTCTCATCATGTACAACACCCTGCAATGACCCAACATGGATAGAGGATGTCTTTTCGGGCACAAAGTCTGTGTCTGAGTTCTGGTCTGGAGAGACAGCAAGGGCAGTACCATCACTTTCCACTTCTTCAGGGACAGATAGGAGAATGGGTTTGGAATAAGATGGCTTTTTTTTTGTTTCCTGGACCTGATTCATAGATGCTTGAGCATGTGCAGATGGAATACGGATCCATTGGCCTTTGACAATATTGTTAGGATCAATTTCATTAGATTGTGCAGAACTCTGGGGGAATCCTGCACAACCCTTGGGATCCTCAGATATTGATCGTGGTCGACCATGGCCTCTTGCCATTTGGACTGTTGAGATGGACAATATTAATTTTTCGAGCACATCACACCTGTGACAGTCACAGCAATAGTGTGTTAGAGTGCTGTTCTTGCAAAACAAACACTTGTCTATCTATCAAAATATTATCTTAAATATATTTAGTTATATATAGAGTTATATATATTTATTATGATTTTACAGAACATTAAATGCTTCTAAATTAGCATTTTTCCTTGATGCATATAGACAACAACAAAAGTTGTGATTCAACTGCAGGTCAACCACATATCATTACAAAAGCTATTGCATAATTTTATAATTATATTTAAGTAAAAACTACTCAAGTTTCAGAATTTTAAATCATCCCATTCTCATGCAAAGTTCTATACAGCATGACATCTGTGGCTCATTTTCCGATATTGGAAGTGAGTGATATTTATTAAAAATAGTATGAGTTGACTCTATTGCAATATACAATATACAAGGGTTTAATAAGCTTGTAATAAAAGTACTTTGTGTCTCAATATCTTGTGTCAGTTAGTGTAGCACCTCCTGACAATATAGGTTGGATGCTCTGGGAGGTGTATAGTGGTTCTGACACACATTAACCTCCAAATGCATGGTCCACAATTAGCATCTTCATATGAAAAGTTGCAATAATTGGTGGACTCCCCCTATAAAAAGGTGTGTTTCATCATCAAATTTAACAATATTTTATAGGATTAACATTGCATTATTATAGCCACATATGGTATAAAAATAGGTACAAAGTTTCATGAATTTACATGTTCACAAGATATCACACTTTCTTATTTTTATGATTTTTATAGTACGCAAATTTGATTCCGGGTCTTATGTAACTGAAATGGCTGTAATTCACAATTTTAAACATCAAAACCCAGTCTTAAAAGTAAATCAACAGGGCCCCAGTACACAGATTGATATATTATAAAGAATATATACAAAACTATATCTTTTATGCTAAGTAAATGTATCTTTGAGGGCATTTTGAGGTGTTCACAGCAGTCACAGCAGTCGCGACACCCTCAGCGGCACTTTCCCATGGCCCGGTCCTGACTCGTGACCGTTGACCTTTCATCTCTTACAGCACAACGCCCATCACAAACTGGGTTGACTATGCACATGTCTGAGATAAGAACACCAGCACCAGTCAAGGTGACATGCCTGGGTCTCAGTCGCACAGGGGTAGAACGCAATGATTCGAACCATCAGAGCTGAGGAAATGTTAACTGCAATCCACCGCGATGTCAAAAGACCACAAGTCTCAGTGAGGCACCGGATATACTTGGTTTGGTCCTTGCTATCACACTTATTCGCTTGTACGCAAGGGAAAAAATGATTTCAATGCGTGGTTCAAGATCAGCGATGGCATGTGTTTTTTATCGAGTTGTACTTATTGACGTCCTGGATCATGTGTAGGACCAGCGACTCCAAAGCAATTCGATGCGATTTTACAAGGTTACCGTTCTGGACCAACCTGCCGCACTTTTTCCTGGCGAACTTTATTCGGTGTACCCTGATGTGAAGTTTATATTGGTATGTGTCATTGCTGTAATAGTCAAAAGTCACATGAACAATAATATATATTTTTCCTAAAGACGACATGAAATCCAGACAAGGGGGTTGCCAGCGCACAAAAACAATATTTGCGGCAATTGAATTACTGTGGCAGATAGAGCCTGAGGATCGGACACCTATACAAGAATTTTTCTGTACATGACGACCATCTCCTTGTGTGATCTGTATTGTTAGCGGTTTGTATTCTCATATTGGAATACAATAAAGAAAGTTTATGGCCAAAATGCTTTCACTACCCCGAAGGGGATCATTTTGAAGCATAATGAGAAGGTTAAAAGAATTGTCCCCCAAAGAAAAGCTTCTCGTGTACAAGGTTAGACCAGGCTGTGTCAATTTTTGGAAGTGTAAGAGGTTCTCAATAAAATAGAATTAATGGCTAACGTAAAATACTTGGACACAGAGATGCTCCATCGGTACCTTTTCCTCACCTCAATGATAGCAAGGGTTTTGGTACGTCGTCCTAAAGGGATTGAGCAAAGAGGTATAAAGTCAAATTTGGTTTTAACAATGGACTCCAATATTTCTTCAATGTCTGATATTTCCCCATGTGTAACCTTGCTTTGAGGCATAATTGATTTCAAATATCAATTATTCATATTCGAAAAAATGCACACATCAGGAAATGGAATTTGAAACCGCTAGTCTAACTAGTTTATCTAATAATGCCAAGTCAACTATTCCCTCGCGCACTTCAGTATCATAGACTACTAATTATAAACCACATGGTAGTCTACCTTGCCATAAATTGTTTCCAAATCCCAAATATAATTCATGACTTGGATGGGACTCAAAGGGTTTGAAGACAAAACCGAGATGCATCCTGAATATCTATTCCAGCTTAGTTGACTTCACTCATGAGCATTTTCGGCAGGGTGAACCGTGATGTGTACACTTTGTTGTTGTTAGGGCATACACTACTATAACGAATACCTTCACTCCCGACCTTGCTAAAGAGATCCGGACTATCTCATATTTTACTTGCATGTCGTTAGATCTCTCTGGGATGGAAACTTGAAATACTAGGAATGTTTGCGCATTTTTGCCCTATTCAAGAAGTCACATTTGGATACATTGCATTGCATTCTAATGATCATAGTGGACCTAATACTTTCTTGATGTTGTTCAACACATTAACGACGATCTCTAGTCTGGTCGAGACTATTTAATACATAAATTAACTCCGGGGTCGTGGAAGAAAGCATTTACATTAGAGCCATCTTCGGCAAAGAGAAATCATCTGAAGTGGAAAGACACTAGCTCCGCTGCTAGGACGACTTAGGGGAGAAGGGGAAGTGGGAGAGGGATACGCATTTCTCTGCATGTCAACACTTGCAATACAAAGTTTGGTTGGGGGCTATTAGGATATTTTGTGACCTTATTCCTCTCATAGAGTCGAGTTTCCTTTAATACTTTCCAAATTTCCCCAAGTAGCCAAGCAAGCCAGGCTATTTCTGTTAGGAAGGGATAATTTAGCCGACTTCTAATTGGCTCTAAACGAAGGACGAGCTTGGCACGACTCATCAGGGGTTCCCCCTTGTCGCCATACATCACCTTTTCTCACACTCAAGCGAGCGAAGTTGTCGAACCAAAGAGAATATCCCACTTCTGCAGACTCTGGGAAATTGGTACTCATACGTTACTAGAATGCCTCCATGTTTAAACCCTCAGTAAACAGCTTGGACACTACGGCAGGCTACTGGTTGTCAATTGCAATGTATCCACTCGAGTGACGGAGGATATATAATTACGGCAATCGGAAATTCACGAAGATCGTTACTCGAGATTTAACCCAAATGAAACTTAGGGGTGGATGCCGCCTTATATGTCTAACACAAAATTGGAAAGATACCATATGGGTCTGTCGGCTAGCTGCACAACTGACTTAAATGTTACAACTCAGCAGGGCTTAGCACTAGTACGTTATCTGCTCTCTATTTTATTATACTCATTGGTCCTCACAGATTTCTTATTCCTGGGGTCTTGTTGGCCTTGGTTCCTTTTACAACTCTGTGTCCAGCTTCAACTTGAAGGACCAACTTCAGGCTCCAGACAAACATTTCATAATATCCAGGAGCCTCCCAGAATGGGACTTCCTCGGGAAGCCCTCCGGATCTAAAACCATTTTATTGATATGTCATGTGTCTGCCATGTGAGGCACAAGCTTAGCATGTGCTTCTGAGCTTCTCATCCTAAGTCTAAAATATATCTACGTGTATGAACATCAGCCGACCGACAATTCAACAAGAAAACCCCTTAGTCTATCAATAGCCCTCAACTATCTAATCGTCTCATGCCCTTAACACGATGACCGAATTCACCACCCCTTGTGGCGGTAAATCATGTCTAATAACTTCCATATTCGCCAACTCCTCATGATCCACTTCTGGGTAAAGCAAAGAACAGCCCATCTCTACACTCCTCACAGCCAGAAACGCACCCGATCTCATACCTTTCTTCACATGGTTTACGATGCTTCTTTTCTCCTTTCCATCGATTCCCACTGATGCCGCAATCCAGATCACATCGTAAGATTCGAACTCTGTGGGAGTGATGTCCCACACGTCGGCATCGCGGAATGTGTATTGTGCATGGGGGCCATTGCCATGATTCGGAAGTTTTTGGACCCAAGAAGAAGCCATGGCGTTGGCCTGTATATCTCGGTTGTAAAGCACAACCTCGCCCCTAGTCCTCTCCCCCACCATGATAGAGGTCAGGGGCAGTGGTCCCGAACCGATGAAGGCGACCTTCTCCATCGACAGACACCCTGCAGCTCATAAACTGTAGAGCTCGTAGTTCGTCAACAAGGAGTAGTTGTCCCAATACCAGAAGGATTGCATTGCGCTCACGATGCCGGACTCTGATTCGGACGCATTAAGGATGATGTTCGCCCAGTACCGTTCCATACATCCCTCCGCCTCCATTGCACGTTGCATGAGTGCTCGGACGTCAAATTTCGATTTATTTTCCTCTAGGCATGCATCGTCAAGATGCTCGATTAAATGCTTTGAGGGAATTTTGATCTGCAGGCAGAGTTCCACTAGCCGAGAGAACACTTCATTGACGAGGGGGGAAGGGATGAGTGAAGGGAGTGCGAGGATCTTGTCGTATAGATGCACTACCTCTATGAATGGCTCAGTGGGGCATCTGTCGTAGATCATGTTGGTTATAATGCTGAAAAGCCTGAACTGGCACTATTTAAGGACTTTAAAGACCAAGTAGGATACGAAAACATTATTAATCTGGTTAAACTAGACATTGATCAAACTTACTGAGTTTCTGTTTTACCCATGGGAAAGCTGAGACAGACGATTCAAATACGTACTAACCCTTGCAAATAGATCCTGTGTACCTTCTATTTGTAACCTAATTAGCTTGCCGCATAGCCCCTGATCAAGCTATTTTGCCGCAGCCTGCTGGATTGTCCCACTTCCCGGCAGCTAGATGAGCCAGACCATCAAATGTGCAACAACCAACACGTGTCGCTTCCACGGGCGCAGTGGGCCCCCAAATCGTAATCTTAGTGCGTCATCAACCACAACCAGCTACAGAGTGTACTAAATTAAATGCCATATAACTGTATAGAGTATTTTATTTCACCATTGTATTTCAATCAATAAGTAGTTTGAAACCTGTCATGAGATTTATGATTCTGAAGTACTGTGCAATCTTGCTAATGGTGAAGATTAAAGAGGAAAAGGTATAGACAGAATCAATATGAAATGGCAATGCCACAACTGTCACAAGACCGGTCCTGACAAATTTCCTGACAACTTTTCAACACTATCTTTTGACATTACTCTCCCTCTAATACCCTCAAAGACATCATTGGCAAGTGTAAGCCTGGTGCCCCAGTCTTATGCGTTCACTCATTGTTCCTGTTACATGTTCACTCCTTTGTTATGTGTTCACCCTTTGTTTCTTGTTTCCTTTGTTCCACTCCTTTTGTTCTGGCATGTGACCACATCATATATGTATATAGCCTAGTAGTTTTCTCTCTCTTACCTTACTGTACTGTTACAACCCGTTCCCGGATGTTTCAATATCCGACTTCCGATCTCCGACTACGGAACCTTATAGTTACCGTATCATCCGTGTTCTTCCCTTGTTCCACATTTGGTAATTTGTCTGTTGACAAGTATTCACTCGTTTGTTTGTTGTATTCCCATTTCGGAATATTGTCTCCCTAATGTGTCTTATTGTATTTCTGTTTAAAGAACATTTCCGTTTCCATCTTATTATGGTCTTAGTTTGTAGTACAATAACGAGTAGACTTATATTAGTTTCCGCGAATTTGTACTTTACCTTAGATCTGATATTGACTTAGTTTCTTATTCCTTCTCCCGTCTTTCTGTACGCTCGATATTTGGAACTCTTCGGAACTCTGAATATCCGTATCTTCCATTATAAGTCTCACCTCTGAAATTAAGGACTTTGAGCGTTTGCGTAGAGGCACAGCACATAAGCTGAAGCCGACGTCCTGACCCTATCCAATAGTTCCCGACTGTGATGTATTCCAATTTGTGATGTATTAGCCTTATTTTAATACTATTTTCCGAAAAAGGAGTCCAATGCTCTATCAAAATGTGCAAATACTCAATTCACTGCAAGGTAAAATAATTTAAGTATTTGATATTAATCAGTGGCAGCCTAAATAGACTTAGAACCCCTGAAGTCAAGAGTTTACTTGAATATATGCACCCTACTTCGCAAAGAAGGTTTTGAGAGCTGCTTGTGCAAGCTTGTTCTTTTTCTGTAAAAACACTACTAAAATATGAATAACAATTCACTGATTCCGAAACTAGATTCGACTTCGATTCTAGCTAGTTTATATATATTTTATACTATTTATCAAACAGTAAAAATATTTATAAACAGGTCAAAAGATTAGATATAGAATAAAACACTATTTGGCTAATATATGCTTTATTTACACTAACCTACAGGGTCTACTGTGATACTAACTTATCAGGATCTTAATGTAGTCTTAAGGATTCTGCAAGAATATTCTCAGTATTTATTTATGCCAAAAACCGGGTAGAAATTAGAATATATGTATTTCTAATCTCAATATAACCTAAAATATTTATTACTTTAACTGATAACCAACAACTCAACTAGAGGTGGATTAGTAATAAAGGATAGCCAGCTACTCAACTAAGAGGTGGCAAAAGAGGAACAAGTTGTTTGTCCGAAGCTCAACTAGAGGTGACAAGGGGGTAGGATTATTACCAGAAGCTCAACTAGAGGTGGCAAAGGGATCCTGAGATAGCTTAGGTCAGCAGCTCAACTAGAGGTGACTAAGTGTTTGTATTTATTTATCCAACAGCCCAACTAGGGGTGGAATATAACTGCTGATGCAGTGGCACACTGATGTGGTGTAGTAAATGGGTTAAAAATAAGTTATATTTCAGTGGTGGAGCAGAGCTCCTTATATACAGTAAAATCTGAGACATGGGAGAATGTTCTAGCTACTTGTTTTACCTATTTTTAGCTATTTTACCTGGAATCTGCTGGAATATTCCAGGAGTTTCTGCTACTTTCCATTGTAGCATATATGCTGATGTAATGTTCTCGCGCGTCGCGAAGTTGCTGAGTTTTGTGCGCGCGTGTTGATTACTTAATTTTCCCGCGCGTGTCGCGTTTGTGACAAGTCGTCGCATTTTGTGACGACGGTCACTTGTTGTGACGACAGTCACCGTTGTGACGACAGTCACCGTTGTGACGACAGTCACCGTTGTGACGACAGTCACCGTTGTGACGACAGTCACCGTTGTGACGACAGTCACCGTTGTGACGACAGTCACCGTTGTGACGAATGTCACCTTTTGTGACAAATATTCCCGCGCGTTGTGCAATAAGCGCCAGAAGGCCGACTTCGAAGATTTTTAGTTAAAAAAGAATAAACAGTAGAATTTCGATAGTTCTCCCAAAATAAATCATAGAAATATGAAATAAATTGTAAAAATTAGGTTAAATTCAGGAGAGTATTGTACAATAATTTCGTCACAATATAAGTACATTTGAACTTGTTTTTATCAATTTGTTTAGGGGGAGATTGGTTAAAAATCGGAAAAACCTAAAAATACATAACACCGACTTCCCGGTGACTTTCCGATAGTTCCGGAATAAGTTCCCGACACGGCACTTAACATGTACGCTGTAACCTCCTGTATCCCGTCTCAGTTCTAGACAATACACCGTGGTCCTGTCAACTCGTGTGACCACCAGTGATCTCATTGACAACGAGATTCCAGGAAGCCACAACTCTTTACTCTACAACTTTTAGTGTTTTGGCCCCCCAGTTGATTGAGCTAAGTGTTGACTTTACAGTGACTCACAAAACCTTTTCAATGTTTGGCATTTGCATATTGGCAGGCTGCTACCAGGGAAGAGAAAATAGTGAGAAATTTCAAAAAAAAACACAGTATATAGCTAAACATGTGGAGAAATATGGCCTAGAATATTATTACATAATATCTATTTTTAGGCACGTTACAAATAGTTTAGTCAGGCCTGCTTATTAAAAAGGTTTTGTTGCTGATGATTATGATGCAATATATGCTATATTAACTTGCCAAATCACATGATTTTCTGGATTGTATTCAACATGGTCATGTGACTTATTGATTTATAGTCGCTTTTGATATTCATACATATCTCTACATTGCCAGCAATTCATCATGCACTCCATCACTCCTGATCAGCAACAATACATTATCTCCCAGCTTGAAGCTGGCCATTCCACTCCATCCATTGCCTCAATCACTGGTATTAGCATTTGTACTATCTCCAGACTTCACTCTAAATACCTTCCTACCCTCCCAAAATTAACTGGAGGTCGTCCCAAAAAGCTCTCTGCTACCAACATCCATTTTGCAGTCCACCTGATCAGCTCTGGAAAGGCTGAAACTGCATTTAACATAGCCCAAACACTTCAGACCATCATCAACAACCCTATATCAGCTCAGACAGTTTGGAGGAGCTTGAAGAAGGCAGGGATGAGAGCAGTTGTGAAGAAGAAGAAGAAGTCACATTTGTCCAAGAGATACATGAAGAAGAGGCTTGAATTTGCTTTGGCCCACCAGTACTGGACTTGAGATGACTGGAGCAGGGTTATATGGTCTGATGAGACTAAAATAAATCACCTTGGCTCAGATGGGAGGAAGTGGGCATGGAAAAAGACTGGGGAAGGTGTTACGACTGGAAAACCCACTGGACTCTGGGAACTAACTTATATGCACCCGCACCCTATATGCACCAATTATCAGTTTACCAAAATACCTGCTGGACTCCAGATGTCAGACCTGTCCACACTCAACCTTTGTTACTTCATGTATCAGTCACTGGAATACCCACCGGACTCTGCTCCTGTCTATCTCTGACCCTGTCCCACACACTAGTCACTGGACCCCACTCAGAAAACCCGACAGCTCTCTAACTGTGAAAAAAGAGGCATTGATCTACAATTGGATGTATGCTCATAAAGTTATTATTTCTATTTCAGAAAATGATGACGGGAGCCCCATTCCCATTATGGTCAAATGACCTGTCGCGATTTGGACTCCACTCCCACCCCATTCCCATTATGGTTTTATGACCTGTCACAATTTGGACTCTGCTCCACTCCATCCCGTTCCTAACACCAAGTTTGATGTTTACTTATCTCATTTCATGTTTGCTAGTTTAGTTTTCATTATTACTGGATTTGGTATGTTATACATTCCACAGTCTATATACAAAACAGCATCAGGTATTACCAGTTGGACCCTGCTAAAATCATCTTTTAGCAGGACAATGATCCAAAGCACACCTGCAAAAAGGCAAAGGAATGGTTTGAAAAGCATGGAATGACTGTCCTACCATGGCCTGCCGAGTCCCCAGACCTCAATCCAATTGAGCATCTATGGGATTTCTTGAAGAGAAAGCTGGGACAGTATGCCACTGCACCAAGTGGGATTCTAGAGTTGTGGGAGAGGATAGAGAAGGAGTGAGAAGATATACCAGCTTCTGAGTGTCAGAAGTTAATTGAAAGCATGCCAAGAAGGATTGAGGCAGTAATAAAGGCCAAAAGAGGGTATACCAAGTATTAAAATGTAGCATATATTGCATCATAATCATCAGCAACAAAACCTTTTCAATGAGCAGGCTTGACCATTCCGCTCCTCACCTTTGCTTGCACTCGCTCATTCTCAGTCTCTGAGCTCTTGACCCCCAACTATCCTTCAGCTTCTGATCAGTGACTTAACAAGAGGACTATTTGACAGGATTAGTTTCTCCACCCACCTGAAATTTAAGGATACCCAACGGTAACTTGCAAGGGTGCAGCATATAAGCTGAAGCCAAGTCCTTCCATTCAGTCCCTGTTGGTCTACCAACATCAGTCAGTTTTCTGTTCTTAACACTATACAATGGTATTGTACTATGCAATGTTCTAGATATCCTCAGTAGTACAAATACTCTGCATGTACAATAGTTAGCCTCATCTTCAATCTCTTATGATTCCCACTAGTCACAAGTGAGAACCAACATAAGTCATTTGGCTAGTGTGAGGATGGATTTGCCATTCATGCATCCACCAAGACTGATAAGACACCTACACTTGACATCACCACACAAATACATCTAACTGGTACTCAGTTACTTGAGCTGACAATGGCAATGTGCTGGAGCAGTGGAAGGAAGGACTTTTTAAAGTTGCCATCATGGGATTTATTTGAGTCAAAGATTAAGGAGAGGTTTATGCCAAAGAGTTACAAGATGCTTGCACTGCGGTCATTTTTCCTCTGTGAACAGGGAAAGCTTCAATTCCTTGATTATGCTGCTGCCCTTGCTGAAGCCCAGAACACAGTTGGCATTTACTGTACAGTAGCATATGTCTACAAGTGTCAACTTCTATTTCATTCCCATCCCATCCTCTTTTGTATCATGGCCATGCCAGAATTCAAATGGAAACTATTGGATTTGATAATCTTGTTTCTCTGCTCTCCATGCAATGGGAGAGCCTTATTGCTGAAGGAGTTGCTGGTCATGTATCCACCCATTGTGAAGAGTTGTGGAAGTTCTAACTGTTCTATATATGTAGAAAATTGACTGTTTAGGTATGACACGACAATATATTGACTATCAAGTATAATATAGGTTGAAGTATGTATTGACTGTCTAAGTTCAATACAACTAGAAGAATTAGTTGTCTTGTGTATCGAATAGATAGCTAAGACAACTGTAAGAAGAATCAGCCTTACAGCATGATTTGGGGTGACTGTTCTAACAATTGAGAAAGTACTAAGGAGTTGAATAAGAGCAAAGTAGCATAAATGTAGTCTGTACAGATTGTGATAGCAGCTCAAGTTTCAACTAATGTACAGTGACTCAAAAAACCTTCACATGTTTCACCCTTCAGACTTATATCCCTGATAACTCAAAGAATAAAAATGCAAAAATATCAAAAATATTTGTGAATATGCTCTATCATATTTAGAATATGGAAGTATGATGCCATTACATAAACTCCAAATATGGAAATATTACAAATATTTATATACAAGAGACTCATGTGAAGGGTTTTTTTGCTGACCACTCTGACCCACAAAACTACTTATATTTAGTACTTAGTATAGCCACCCTTTGTCTTCAACACAGCTACAACCCTCCTAGGCATACTCTCAATCAAATTCCGACACACCTCTGCATCAATCTTGTTCCACTCCTCCTCCACCCTCTCCCACAACACCAGTATCCCTTAGCCTCCTCTTTTCATAGTCCCACAAGTGTTCAATGGGGTTGAGGTCTGGAGACTGTGCTGGCCATGGGAGAACATTGAAATCATTATCTTGAAACCAAGTCTGGGCCTTCTTGCAGGTATGTTCAAGGTCATGATCTTGCTGAAAGATGACATCACCCACATATTTTCAATAATTGTTACGACCGTGTCACAACCCTATCGGTCCCAAGGTTATCGCCACCTATCAATGTTTCAAGTCACCGTCTTGGAAACCATCGGCCCTGAAGCTGACGTATGTTTTCACGAAGATCAAACTCCGTTTACGCCCACGTCAAAATAACTTGTATTGTCTGGTCAAACTTTGATACGTCCCCTTTTATTATGTTGATCCATTCAATCTTATGTTTCATATATGTCTATCTATATTTGTAGTCCTTGAACTATTTCCTTTTATCGTAATCCCGCTCTCGGTTATCATCGGCCTCCGAACTAATCATAAACCTCCTGTTCCTAGTCAAGCTTATTGTTAATACCGTTTTCCGCCCTTCTCCCCATTAGTATTTTCTAGATGCCTGTTACTTGTATATGAACCCACTGTAGTTGTAGTTACTAGGCAATCAGAATATCGACTCAGAATACCCTCATATGTCTGTAACAGTCTCATACTAAGAATCCCCCATCCGCCTTTGCATGCGCTTGCCCACTCCCGGCCCCGACCCCCTTGGCCCGACGCTCGACTTATCCTTCGGTTCCGATTGGTATCTCGCTGAGAGGAGCTCTTTAGGATTAGTCTTCGCCCGCCCGAAATTTAAGGACACCCTACGGATATTTGCGAGGGCGCAGCACATAAGCTGAAGCCAAGTCCTTCCGATCGGTCCCTGTCGGCCACCGACATTTAGTCAGTTTTCAGTTCTTAACAGTATATTCTGATTTCACACTCGCATTTTCCATTTAATTATGCCTCCAAGAAGAAATGCCAAGCCAAGCGGTGAAGCAGAATCTTCCACTCCCAAGTCTCCTTTCCTGTATACAGCCCGAGCTACTCAGAGAACCCCACTACCAGAAACCTCCAAAGAATCTCGCTTTGTGGAGATTACCGGCGATGCTGAAGAAGTAACTGAAGCAACCGATCCCGAAGCAACTGAGGAGATTAACAATCAACCAGTTTCGGAATATGAACCCAAGGATGGCGACCAACCTCAGGCTAGTGGCTCCAAGAAGTCCGCAAAAAAGAAACCGGCTCTCGACCCTGAAGAGACATGGGAATTGTTTTCAGGTACTCTAGGATCCCTTAACGAATTCCTTAAAAGCAATATCAAGGAAAAGGAACCTGGGCAAACCTGAGTCAACAAACCCGAGCCATTCACTGGCTCAAACCCAAAGAAATTGCCGACATTTCTTATGCAATGTCGATTCAACTTTCGGGACCACCCGGCTGCATTTGCAATGGATGACCGAAAGGTAAACTTCGCACTCTCATACCTTAAGGATTCCGCAGCAGCCTGGTTTGAACCCGCATTCTCTGGCCTCACCTCCGAAGACCCCGATTGGCTTCACGATTGGGATGCTTTTGTCGAGGAACTCGAAACCAACTTCAGTCCCTACGACCAAACTGGCGATGCCGAAACCGCGCTTTCTAATCTCAAAATGAAAGACACTCAGCGCATCACCGATTACATCGTCCAGTTCAACAACCTCGCCACGTGTTGCGACTGGGGCGATTCGGCCCTCTGTTACCAGTTTTACTCCGGCCTTCCGTCTCGCCTCAAAGACGAAGTTTCCAAAGGAGAGACCAGCAAGCCAAAGACCCTCCCTCTCATGCGCCTGAAAGCCCAAAATGCAGACGCCCGATACTGGGAACGACGTTCAGAAATTAGTCGCGAAAACCCCTCGGACAAAAAATCATCGGACAATAAGAACACCAACAAGTCTGGTAATCAAAACACCAACAACAGTGGCAACTTGAACTCTGATAAAAAGCCCGAAAACAAAGGGGCTAACAACAAAAAAGGCAAGGGAAAACAGTCAAATAAGTCTCAAGACAAAGACAAACCCGACTTAACTGGCAAACTCGGCTCCGATGGCAAGCTCCTACCACAGGAAAAGCAACACTGAATGGACAACAACCTTTGTTTGTTGTGCGCAGATCCCGGACACCGAGTCGCTGCATGCCCAAAAGCCACAAAAGCCCAATCGGCCAATACGGCCACGACCTCACAACCGGCCAAGCCGGCTGCCGAGTCGAAAAAAGATTAAGCAACTTTCTGGATTCCGTGCATTTGGAGAGTTGCATTGAATCTCCTCGCACACTGGAAAATTGTCACCTTAACGCATCCACCTTGTATGATCCTAATTCTTTGTTCATAAACCTTACTTTGAAACCTCTCGGGAATCTCACTTTTCGAGCTCTCATAGATTCAGGTTCAACCCATTGGTTTATAGATACAAGTTTTTCCCGAAAAAATCAGTTGAAAACCTATGCAATAGATCCGATTCCGCTCCGACTCTTTGATGGTACCTCAAACTCCATAATCTCGCAAGCCTGCGAACTCCGACTTCGGTTCCCATGTGGAACCTTTCAGACAGTTACGTTTTTTGTAACACAGTTGGACCCGAGTTGCTCCGTGGTTCTAGGACATAACTGGCTCACCCGCTACAATCCGTTGATTGATTGGGTATTGGGCAGTATCCATTTCCGAACCCCGTCGGCACCCGATACGACTGGTCCATTTCCGCCTGTTTCAGCAAATATGGCCTCTACAGCACCTCCGGCCCTAGTGGCAAATCTGAGCTCTCCACCGCCTGTCTCTCTAATAAATGCCGCAGCTTTTATGAGAGCCATCAAGTTGGACGGCTCCCGAGCATTTACAGTCAATCTTAAAGTTGACGAAGTCACCGGTCACTTTGCATCCCCGGTGGCCGAACCGATCGCAGATTTAGAAGGTGTTCCCAAAAAATACCATGAATTTGCAGATGTATTCAGTAAACAAAAAGCAGATCAACTCGCCCCTCACAGGCCTTACGATTTGAAAATTGATATTGAAGATGGTTCACATCCGCCCCTAGGCCCAGTTTATCCTCTCTCGCAGTCCGAATTATCGGCTATCCGAGATTTCTTGGACGAACATTTGGCTATAGGTTTTATCTGACCCTCAAAGTCTCCTTATGGAGCCCCTGTCCTATTCGTTCGGAAAAAAGACGGTTCCCTTCAACTTTGCGTTGACTTTCGAGGACTAAATGCGATCACTCGAAAAGACAAGTACCCATTATCACTAATCTCCGATTTACTCGATGCCCCTCGGAAGGCCCGAATCTATACAAAGATAGATCTCAAGCATGCCTATCATTTGGTTCAGATCGCAGAAGGCGACGAATGGAAAACGGCTTTTCACACTCACTATGGCTCTTTTGAATGGTTAGTAATGCCTTTCGGCCTCACCAACGCTCCGTCGGTCTTTCAACGTTTTATCAACGACTTTTTTCCCGACCTCCTTGACGTTTTTGTCATTGTGTACTTAGACGACATCCTCATATTCTCCGAAGACCCTACACTTCATGACGAACACGTTCGTGAAGTTCTCTGAAGACTCCGAAAACATGGTCTTTTTGCGAATGGTAAAAAATGTTCTTTTGATGTCGACACAGTTGAATATTTAGGGTTTATGATGGGACCTGACGGTCTCCGCATGGACGACTCTAAAATTCAAGTCATTCAAGATTGGCCGGAACCCCAAAAGGTTAAAGATATTCAATCCTTTTTAGGCTTCGCCAATTTTTATCGTCGTTTCATTCACAACTACTCAAAAATTACTGTTCCGCTCACTCATCTTACTCGTAAAGACGCCCCGTGGAATTTCTGAAGAATGCCGATCGGCATTCCAGGAATTGAAAAGTGCGTTTACATCTGCCCCTATTTTGTCGCACTGGAAGCCCGACGTTCAACTCATCGTGGAAACTGATGCCTTGGACTATGCGCTTGCTGTGATACTGTCCATTCTGGACACCGATGGTGAAGTACACCCAGTAGCTTTTCTGTCTTGCACATTTTCGGCGCCCGAACTCAACTATGACGTTCACGATAAGGAACTACTCGCAATATTTGAAGCTTTCAAGACATGGCGACCTTATTTGGAAGGCTCGGCCCACCCGGTAGATGTTATTACAGACCACAAAAATTTAGTTTACTTTTCAACCACAAAACTTCTCACCCATCGACAAGCTCGGTGGTCCGAATACCTCTCTGCTTTTAACATGGTAATTCGCTTCCGTCCCGGCCGCATTGGTGGAAAACCCGACGCTATGACTAGACGATGGGACGTCTATCCTAAAGAGGGGAGTAGCGACTACGCCACAGTTAATCCGCATAATTTCAAGCCTATGTTTTCATCAGAACAACTGTCCGCGTCTATCCGAGCCACTTACCTCATTCATCCAGTCTTGCGAAGTGTTATCCTTATGGATACCGAAAAATTACATCAAGACATTCTATCGGCAATTCCATTAGACCCAGTCACCAAAGCACACCTCGATAACCCATCCGACCCCGATCAACCCCGATGGTCATTAGACTCACAAGGTTTCATTAGATTTGACAATCGCATTTATGTACCAGATTCCGACACCCTTTGGCTGCGAATCCTACAACATAAGCACGACCACCCAATCTCGGGACATTTCGGCCTCAATAAGACCCTCTCACTCATTAGAAGAGAATATACATGGCCCGGCATCCGAGATTTTGTTAAGCACTATTGTAAATCCTGTACTACGTTTTTACGCTCTAAATCACAGCGACACAAACCATATGGCCTACTCAAACAATTACCAATACCGGAAAAACCTTGGAACTCGATTTCTATGGATTTCATCGAGCACCTACCGGTATCCGAAGGTCACACAGCAATCCTAGTTGTTGTGGATCGGCTCACAAAGCAAAGTATTTTCATTCCAACATATGACACGATAACATCTGTACAGTTAGCTGAATTATTCGTCACCCATGTATTTTCCAAGCATGGTGTTCCGTCACATGTCACATCCAATTGTGGATCCGAGTTTGTCTCTCACTTCTTTAGGTCACTTGGGAAAGCACTGGACATGAAGCTACACTTCACTTCCAGCTATCACCCGGAAGGCAATGGCCAAACCGAACGCATGAATCAAACCTTGGAACAATACATCCATGTCTATTGCAACTATCAACAAGACAATTGGAAATCATTACTACCGCTAGCCGAATTCGCATATAACAATGCACCGAATGCCACTACTGGCATCTCGCCTTTCTTCGCAAATAAAGGCTACAACCCCAACATCGCAATCCACCCGGAACGTGATCTCGCATCCGCCCATGCTCAAGACTTTGTTATAAACCTTGACGAGCTACATCAAGAACTTCGTAAAACTATTGCAATGGCTCAAGAATGATACCAACGGTCTGCGGATAAGAACCGACTTCCGCCTCCTGACTTTAGGATCGGAGACCGAGTATTCGTTAAAGCCGAGTTTTTCCGAACTACTAGACCCTCTAAGAAGCTCTCTGAAAAATATTTAGGTCCTTTTGAAGTTATAGCACAAGCCGGCACGCTTTCATGGTCGCTTCGGCTCCCCGACAACATGCGTGCAGTGCACCCGGTATTTCATGTATCTATGTTAGAACCTTGTGTTCCTAACAATATACCGGATCGCATACAACCACCACCTCCACCCATGATTATTGATGGGGAACCTGAATTCGAGATATCAGAGATTCTAGACTCAAAAATCGACAATCGCCGACACTCATGCAAATTACTTTATTTGGTCAAATGGGCTGGCTATGAAGGTACAGATGAAGAAACTTCATGGATCCTAGCTACAGAGCTCGGTAATGCCTCGGAAATCGTTTTAGGGTTTCACCAAGCTTATCCGAACAAACCCGGTCCTCTCAATTCTTTATAAGTCTATCACGCAAAAAAACCGATATATTTTTACTATCTAAGTTTCTCCCTCTACAACTTCTCCCTCCTCCCCAGCCTCCGAACCCTCCTCTGCACCGACAGCCACCGATACCGCACCACCGACCTTCTCCGACACCCCAATCTCATGCCCATCGCAACTCAAGACTTCCAAATACTGCTCAAGTTGACCACCAAGAGACTCGATAACACTGGTCTGTTTCTCCAGCCCGACACCCAAGAGTCGCAATTGCTCAGTTATGAGCCCTTGTTGTAGCAACGTCTCGTATCGGAACCGACTCGTCTCCGAGAAGTAGGTCTGCATAAGGCGGTTTTGCTCTTCTAGAGCATCGGCCTGTCGCTCCTGGAACGAACCATTGGCCCCCGGGAAAACACACCCAAGCTTCTGATCGGCGCACTCTTGACAAGTGCGGCCCCGACCATTGGCCCGGGGATGACAGGTCCAACCCCGTTTCGTGCACCGATTGCACTTAGGGTCATTTTCGGGCCCCACCTTGGGGGCCTGCTTTTGTTTCTATAGGAAAATTATTTAGAAAAAGTTTTTACTTAGGGAAACCGAACCCACCTTGGGGCTCGACGGCCCCGGTGCATCCTCCTCGTCCTACTCTCCCTCTTCGTCATCGGACTCTGAAGGCGTCGCAGCCTTGCGCTAACAAATATTGTCAGTAAGGTTCGCAAAAGATACCAGAGCCGACTTACCTTTCCCTCCCACTTCTTTTTCGCCGCCTCCTCCCGCGCCCGATCGGCCTCCTGCTGCTTGTTCTTTGCAAGCACTGCTTCCCAGTGCTTGCGCGTGGCCTCTTCTGCCGCCTGTTTCTTCTCCTCGGCCTCGATGGCCGCCAACTCCTCCTTCTCCTTCCGCACCTCCTCTTCATGCGCCTTTTTCTTCTGCTCGAGTATACGCCGACGCTCCTTCGCGTTCGCCGTACCACTCGGCACCGACATGGGAGCAACTGTTAACCTAACCGGGAAGGGTTTTGACCCCGAGCCTATGGTCATGGTGGTTAAGGGAAGAGAAGCAAAATTTCAAGCGCCAGGACCCCTCGAATTTTTATATGTAAAATTTTGCCGAGTCACATGATGTTTTGACACACCCAGCCGTACCCAACAAGTTTTTACATACGGGATCTAGATTTTCGGCCTCCTTGGGATTTCGGCCAAAAAGGGGAGATACTGTTATGACCGTGTTGCAACCCTATCGGTCCCGAGGTTATCGCCACCTATCAATGTTTCAAGTCACCGTCTCGGAAACCATCGGCCCCGAAGCTGATGTATGTTTTCGCGAAGATCAAACTCCGTTTACGCCCACATCAAAATAACTTGTATTGTCTGGTCAAACTTTGATATGTCCCCTTTTATTATGTTGATCCGTTCAATCTTATGTTTCATATATGTCTATCTATATTTGTAGTCCTTGAACTATTTCCTTTTATCGTAATCCCGCTCTCGGTTATCATCGGCCTCCGAACTAATCATAAACCTCCCGTTCCTAGTCAAGCTTATTGTTAATACCGTTTTCCGCCCTTCTCCCCATTAGTATTTTCTAGACGCCTGTTACTTGTATATGAACCCACTGTAGTTGTAGTTACTAGACAATCAGAATATTGACTCAGAATACCCTCATATGTCTGTAACAGTCTCATACTAAGAATCCCCCATCCGCCTTTGCGTGCGCTCACCCACTCCCGGCCCCGACCCCCTTGGCCCGACACTCGACTTATCCTTCGGTTCCGATCGGTATCTCACCGAGAGGAGCTCTTTAGGATTAGTCTTCACCCACCCGAAATTTAAGGACACCCTACGGATATTTGCGAGGGCGCAGCACATAAGCTGAAGCCAAGTCCTTCCGATCGGTCCCTGTCGGCCACTGACATTTAGTCAGTTTTCAGTTCTTAACAATAATAGCTGAAGCTGGCTTGAAGGTCCTTCTCTATAACCTTAAGATAAAGGTCCCCATCCATCCTCTCATCTATCTTGAAAGAATACCCAGGTCTTCCCACAGCATGTAGCCCATAACATCACAAATCCTTCTCCAAACCTCACAAAAAATCCCTTTCAATAAGTCTCCTATATATAAATATTTGTAGTATTTCCATATTTTGAGCTTATGTAATGGCACTGTATTTCCATAATATAGATATGATAGAGCATATTCACAAATATCTTTGATATTTTTGCATTTTTATTCTCTGAGTTATCAGGGATGTAAATCTGAAGTACCAAACATTAGAAGGGTTATTGAGGCATTCCCAACCATATTAAGACTATTGTACACAGTTTGGGTGCAGATGAACTGGTTGGTGACACTCCTAAGAGCTTTGGCCACATCAACAGCAGTGTCAGCCTTCCCAGAGCTGATGAGGTGCTGTGCATAATGAATGTTGGTGTCATGTATTTTTAAAGGTTTTTCCTATTTTTCGCAATTTCCCGAAAACGAAATTCTTAATAAAGGCTCTAAAAATGTACTTATATCGCTATGGTAAAATTGTACAGTATTCCTTTGAATTATCTCGAAATTATGCAAATTATTTTGTATTTTTATCTAAAAAACTGAGTACACTACGAAATTTCTACTTTTATTCTTTTTTAACTATATATCTTCAAACCGGCCACCTGGCGCTTATTACACAATAGTCGTCACAACGAGTGACCGTCGTCACAACGCGCAACAGTCACAAGGGTGCGCAACAGTCACAAGAGCGCGCGTGTGTCACACGCGCACTAGCGCAGGAATATTATGTCATACATTATGTCATTTGAGAATATTAAGTCATATGTTATGTCATCTGGGAATATTATGTCATACATTATGTCATCATATATGCTACAGTAGAGAATGGCAGAAATGTCTAAAACATTCCAAGTAAAATAGCTAAAATAGGATAGAAATAAAGTTCAATATGTCTCTAAATGTCTCACATCTCAGTGTATATAAGGAGCTCTGCTCCAGCCATGAAATACAACCAATCTTATCAACCAATTTATCAACACATCAGTGTGTCACTGCAGCTAGCAGTTTATTGCCACCTCTTAGTTGAGCATCTGGCACCTAGGATTCCCTGTCACCTCTTGTTGAGTAATTTGACAGTAATTCTACCAATCAGGATTCCCTGCCACCTCTTGTTGAGTAATTTGGCATTAATCCTTTGTACTACAGTCACCTCTTGTTGAGTAATTTGACTGCTTGTTATATATATTGTTATTTGTAGTTTAAGACTTCAGTCACCTCTTGTTGAGTAATTTGACTGATCATTACATTGCAAATAATCCTTGTTACATTTCTTGTTATTTGTAATCTAAAACTTCAGTCACCTCTTGTTGAGTAATTTGACTGATTATTACATTACAAATAATCCCTGTTCCCTTGCTCATTTATTGTGAATCAGTAAAGCATATTCACATAAATAAATACTGAGAATATCCTTGCAAGATCCTAAGACTACATTAAGATCCTGATAAGTTAGTATCACAGTAGACCCTGTAGGTTAGTGTAAATAAAGCATATATTAGCCAAATAGTGTTTTATTCTATATCTAATCTTTTGACCCGTTTATAAATATTTTTACTGTTTGACAAATAGTATAAAATATATATAAACTAGCTAGCATTGAAGTTAAATCTAGCTTTGGAATCAGTAAATTGTTATTCTTATTTTAGTAGTTGTTATCACAGAAAAAGAACAAGCTTGCACAAGCAGCTCTCAAAACCTTCTTTGCGAAGTAGGGTGCATATATTCAAGTAAACTCTTGACTTCAGGGGTTCTAAGTCTATTTAGGCTGCCACTGATTAATATCAAATACTTAAATTATTTTACCTTGTAGTGAATTGAGTATTTGCACACTTTGATAGAGCATTGGACTCCTTTTTCCAGAAAATAATATTAAAATAAGCCTAATACATTACAGTTGGTGGGGGAAAGCTTTGAGGGATGACCACCAATGGACTTAGAGAGATGAGAACAATGCTTAGAGTGAAGCTTAGAGACTGTGAAAATGCTATGACCAGTAAAAGCTGCAATGTGGCTAGCTGAATGGCTAACATCAAGCAATGAGAGGATATGATTCTGGCTGGCAAGAGACAAAGTGTGCATTTTGGGAATTGGAGCATTGCTGGTTGCTAAAGACCATATATTTATACTCCAGTACAACATGGTCATGTGACATCACATGATTTTGTTAATATGACCCAATTGGAGGTAAACAATCAACAAGGTCACATGACTGTAAGCATTATAGTCATCAAAGTTGCCAGCAAAAAAACCCTTTGCATGAGTCTCTTGTATATAAATATTTGTAATATTTCCATATTTGGAGCTTATGTAATGGAATCATACCTCCATAATCTAGATATGATAGTGCATATTCACAAATATTCTTGATATTTTTGCATTTTTATTCTTTAAGTTATCAGGGATATAAGTCTGAAGGGTGAAACATGCGAAGGGTTTTTTGAGTCACTGTAGTTGGAAATGATGATTGTTCTGATGGCTAAAGCCCATCTGTGACAGTCAAGATGATACCCCAATCACAACTTGCAGGACACTGAATGGGTGTCTGGGCAAGTTGTGGTTATGGGGTAAAAAGTGTCTGAGTTTCATTACAGGTGCTAAAGTACACAGATCTAGTGTGTATGTACCCACAAGAGTCTATGTACCCACAGGAGTATATAGATTGTCGAACTAATATATGCATATGATAAAATAGATAAAATAGAGAGAAATAGAAATAATAATCAAAGTATAGTGTGGGCCTGTCATCAGTCTACTGACATCAGTCAGTTTTCTGTTCTTAACATGAGGGCTTTAAGTTGGGACTGATGATTGGAAACAAACTAATCAGGGGGCTGATGATAGAGATCATACTAGTTGGGAAGTCCGACTCTATAAATGTAGTGGAGCTTGGCTTCAACTTATGTGTTGTGCCCTTGTGCAAACTGTTGGGTTCTCCAGTATTTCAAACAGAGTGGATAGTATGATAGAGATGAAGTTCAATACTTAGCTCAATCAGCCAGGGACTGAAATACTAAGAGTCATAAGGTAAGGGTTCACAGCTTGCCAAGAACATCTTTGAGAGTATTGAGAAGGGAGAAATGAGACTGAGAACTAATAATGGGTACTCTCTAAGTCAATTTTCAAACTAAAGAACTGTAGCATACATGAAGAAGATTTCATACTACATACAATGAGATGGATGACCAGAGGGCCAATCAAGGAAGTGAAGGGTGGAATGGATCATAAGGAGTCAATTACAAGGTAGGGAGACTAAATATAAAATACTAAACAATACTAAAGGGGTCTGAGGTGGCAAGTGAGATGTTTAAAGGGAGACGGTGATGGGGAAGCAAATGGGATGGAGATGGGACAGAAAGATAGAGGTCAATTACTATAATGAAACAAGTGTGGGTGCCATGAGTGGTGATACCTTGGGTGGGGATACCAATAGTGAGTCAATGGAGAGTTTTTGAGTCTAAAACAGGTTGTGGGGGTTCAAAATGATGGGATCCTAACAGGGTTCATCATGGAGGGGTTGGCCAGCAGAGCCACCACTGCCCTGGCTGAAACAAAGAAGCCAGAATTTGACCATCAGGTACCTGGAAAGTAAGATGGCCCAATACCCAGTCAATCAACAGATTGTAGCAGGTGAGCCAGTCATATCCAAGGATGACCACACAACTTAAATCCAACTGTCACATAAAATGTGAGTTGCTGAAGAGTTCCACATGGAAAAATGACTGCAAGGTCACAAACTTGGGTTATGACACTATTGCTAGTGCCATCAAAGAATCAGAGGGGGACTGGAGCAACTGATTGAGTCTTGAGTTTGTGAATGGTGAGGAAATCAGTGTCAATGAAGCAATGGGTCAATCCAGAATCCACCAAGGCTCTAAACTTTGAAGGGGTGAGTGCTGAGGTCAAGGAAACAAAGAGAAAATTGGGGTTTGAAAGAGCAGATGCATTGAGGTGGAAGGCTGTAGTTAGAGGATAACAGTTTATGAGCTTGAGTTCTAATACACATACTGTTAAGGTCTAAACAAGGGGGAAAAGGGGCTCTAAGTTGGCGGGCCAATGTTAGAGATCATACAAGTCAGGGAGTCCAACCTTTAGGATCTAGGGTCAAAGGATGAAGGGGAACAATGCTGGAGGGCCAACAAAGCAAGTCATACTAATCAGGAGGTCTGATTCTACAAAACAAGTGGAGCTTGGCTTCAACTTATGTGTTGCACCCTTGCATGAACTGTTAGGGTGGTCTGGTATTTCAAGAGAATGGATAGTACAAGTTCCAACTGAAGACAACAATTAGCTGAATCAACCAGAGGGCCGAAAATGCTAAGAGCTGTATGGGTAAGAGTCATAGCTGGCTGATGACATCTTTGAAGGGATTAGGAGAAGAGTAAAAGGGAATTAAAACTAAGGAGGGTAATCTAAGTTAATATTTAAACTAGGGAACTGTAGCATACATGAAAAGAGCTTTATACTACAGTAAAATGGATAATTGGAGGGCTGATTTAGAAAGTGAGGGGTCAAACAGATCAAAGGGAAGTAAGTGACAAAGCAGGGAAGCAAAGGGAACTAAATGTAGAGTACCAGAACAATACTAAAAGGGTCTGAGGTGGTAAATGAGGTATACATAGAATGGATGGTGGAGGAGCATTGGAATGAAGAGGGAACAGAATGACTAAAGAAGTAGTCTACAGTAAACCAAGTTTTGGGGGGCCAAGGCAGTGGCTCCATAGTCTGGGACACTAGTGTCAGGATGCTGGAAGGTTGCCAGGAGGTGTGATAGAGTAAAACAAAGTGCTGGGGTGTTGCAAGCAGTGAAACTGAAGTCAGGGGTACCAATGGCAAGGTGCCAGAGGTTTGCTAGAGTGGAACCAGCTTGTGAGGAGTATGCTTTTACCACAGTATCATTGTGGTAAAACACTCCTTTCATTTCATTTATATTTTACATATTCTATTCATATTTTTCTATCTTTCATATTCTTCGAATATTGCATATTTCATTAGTTCGAAGCATTGTGTATACTTGTGGGTGCACTCAGCACCAATTAGAACTCAGACACACTTTAACCCAAGAACCACCACTCGTAAGACACAAACTAGGTCTACTACGAGCGGTGATCAGGGTAACGTGTCAGCTACTACATAAGTAGCAATATCTGAACTACTGAATACTTCTGGCCTCGAACTATAACAGTCGAGGCCTCCACTCAAACCATCGCACTCGTTGACTCCTTCGTCATCTCGTGCTCTTTCTCTCACTTCCTCTTATATTGCACTGAATAGGTCAATATCCTTCCTTTCTACTCATTTCTTCGTATATAGAACGGTCAGAACTTCCGCCACTCTTCACACAGCTTCTGGATGCCCGAAACTGTGATATTCCTATTAGGTACCATTGTCAGGATGTTAGAGAGTTGCTGGAGGGTCACCAAGGTAGAAATAGGTTACAGGATCCTAACATTGTGCCTGTCAGAGGACCCTCTGTCACAGACCACAAGGAACACCAGTCCCTGGGTCCACAGTCCAACCCTATGCCTTTCATCACTTTCCCTCTCCTTGTGGATATCAACTACTCTGGTAATATGTACATGCTTCTGAGAAGTAAGTGATTACCTTCAGAAGCTTGTAGCACTAGTGTTCCATTATGGGAAGGGCCCCTGTTCTGTATCAGGTAAGGTTATTTTTAGACTACTGGGTGCTTATGGGTCACACCTTGCAGGGGGAATTCCTTAAGACTGTTTCTGTAATCCTGGCCGTCTTACCACAGGCACACATTACCAATAGGATCCCCATTGTTCCACACAACTCTCTTTTGTTTTACCTAATCGCCTTTGTCTTCCGCCAAGCTGTCCCTTTGTTCTCTTACCTCGTGTCATCACCTCCATTGTCCTTTTGTTTCCCCCTATGTCTCTGATGCCACTCCTTTGTTCTGCCAAGATATATTAACCCATGATTAATGTAGTTACAAGCAGAAGCTTCTACCTGTATCTTTCGCATACTCTAACGACTCGAACAGAGAAAACTTAGTCCTGTCCGTACCGACCGAGTGAGGTCAATCGACGACCTTACAGTTTCTCTTCAGATTCCCTCCTGCTAGGTGAGTTAGGTAGTTGTTTGTATATATATTAGTTCTAATATATCTTCAGATTCCCTCCTGCTAGCCTAGTGTGAGTACCACAGGCAGCAGGGGTTGCCCTTACAGTGCCCTCATACAAATTGTTAAGATGCTCCAGTATTTCAAACAGAGCAGATAGTACAATAAAGACTAAAGACAACACTTAGCTCAATTGACCAGAGAGTCAAAATGCTAAGAGTCATAGGGTAAAAAGTTGTGGCTTGCTGACAATGTCTTTGAGGGTATCAGAGAGGGAGTAAGGTAGCTGAAGACTGAATGAGGGTAGTCTAAGTTGATATTAGAACTGAAGAATAGTAGCATACATGGTAGGAACTTTATATAAAGGTGTGACAGATGAGTGGAGGTCCAATCAAGGAAGTGAGAAGTAGTGACAGATTGAAAGAAGCATGGAAAGGAGTAAGGATCAAACTACAAGTGAATATGATATGATTAGGGTATACTAAAAGCATGAGGTGACAAGATATTGTTTACATGTAGAATGGGTGATGGGAGTATTGGTAATATAATATAATATATTAGTAATGGTTCCTGACGACTCCATCACATTCCAGTGTAACGAGTCAGCGGCTCACTAATGCTATGTTGTGGGGCCGGCAACTCAATATCCTGTATCCAGAAATATTAGTAATTAGTTAATATTTATTTAGTATAAAAGACGTGATAACATCTCGAATAAATAATATATTATCATCTTTTGACTACAGGTTATGGGCCCCGGCCAAAACTAGAACAAGTATATACATACCTCAAATCTAGAACTCGACGCTCATATCTTTACACCAGAAATTCTAATCAAATAATAATTACCTACAATGTAGCTTAACCAATCAAACTCATTATATAGGATTGACCCCTTAAATGGGGACAATTATTTCACGTGGAAACAGAAACTCAAATGGATCTTAATAGAACAAGGTCTATGGGCGTATGTGGACGGATCAACTGGAGAGCCGATGCCGGCAGACTCTAAGAATATAATGGAAGAAGAACAGCAGGCAATTATGGACTGGAAACAGAAAGATCAGCAGGCTTATGCGGCAATTTGCTTACGCATAAGCGATAATTACTTGGTATATACAGGAGGATTAATTACCGCGCTTGATGTTTGGCGAACACTATCAAACATATTCGAGGCGAAAGGCCCCATTGGTATAATTAACAAGCGCCGAGAATTCTTCAAGACATTTGCCGAAGAAGGTGCTGATATGGAGCTACATATACGAAAGCTCAGAACTCTACAACAAGAGCTACATAGTCATGGAGAATATATTTCTGATAAAGACTTCACAAATACTCTACTTACTTCCCTACCAGACTCTTGGTCAACATTCATCACCGCTGTAAACGCGGGAATTGAAATGCTTACATCAGATTCATTAATCTTCAGAATCCTGGAAGAAGCCAGATCACGGAAATTAACTATAGAGAAATCAACTGCGCTTAAGGCACAAGAAGCGAGAACTACCAAGAAGAAGCATCATACAGGCGCTGTAAAGGGAAAGTGCCGAAATTGTGGAGGAAAGGGACATTATCAAGCAGATTGCTGGGAAAAGGGTGGTGGAAAAGAGGGCCAAGCACCGAAATGGTGGAAGCCAAGAAAAGACAAAGATCAGGCCAACCAAACCAATGAAAACAGCAAAGATTTCGCATTTGTCTCCAACAAATCAGCAGAGATTACGTCAGCAGATTGGCTCGCCGATTCTGCCGCAACGACACACATTGCCAGGAACCGGCAAGACTTTATTAATTACATAGCCGAAACATCGTCTATTGAAGGGGTTGCCCCAGGATCAGTCCTCAAGACCTTGGGACGAGGAACTGTCAAGTTACAGTTCAAAAACAATAATAAATGCTACTCTGTTGAACTAAGGGACGTCAAACATGCCCCAGATGCACCAAACAACTTGCTCAGTATCGGGCGTTTAACGGATAATGGACATGAGGCTCTATTTACATCATCAGGTGTCAAATTCAAGTCGCCTAATGGTACTATATTTGGAGAAGGCCAAAAAGTCGGGCGCATGTACCAAATGAAGGCACAAATCAATATGAGTGCCAAAACAAGCGAGTTTGCCGCGATTGCTAAAATGCACACTTGGGACAAATGGCACAGGATACTTGGCCATATTAGTATTGGAGCGGTCAAATTATTAAAGAAAAACAAACTAGTTACAGGGCTACAGGTGGACGAGACACAAGAATCCACGCAATGCAAAGCATGCATACAAGGGAAGGCACATGTGGAGCCATTCCCAAAACAGGCGGAAGATTCTGTAAGCAAAATAGGCGAATTAACCATATCCGATGTATGGGGACCAGCTGCAACCGAAGGACCAAATCACGAGAAGTATGTTTACTCGTTCACGGATATTAAAACAAGGCACAGTGTTTTATTTATGGACACATCAAAGGACCAGGCCCTGAAACACTTCAAAACGTACAAAGTGTTTGTTGAAAATCAAGTAAACAAGAAATTGAAACGAATTAGGACAGATAATGGTGGAGAATACACTAGCAAGTTATTCAAGGATTTTTGTGCAGAAAAAGGAATAATTACAGAAACTACGGCACCTTATTCCCCTGCCCAAAATGGAATAGCCGAGTGGCTAAATCGCACAATAGTCGAACATGCGAGGGCAATGATATATGTGAAGGATTTACCGAAAACCTTATGGCCAGAAGCCATTTCATACGCATGCTATATCAAGAACCAATCACCTACCCGAGCTCTTGGAGCCGACATAACACCCCATGAAGCATTTTTCGGTAAGAAACCAGATGTGTCACGATTAGAAGAATTCGGGACCAAATGTTGGGTAATGGTACCTGACGAACGGCGATCAAAATTGGATCCCAAACAGAAGAGCATATATTTACAGGAATATCTGAAAATACTAAAGCCTGGAAATACTACAATACTAAAACTAGGTGTATTCAATTTTCTAGGAATATTACATTTGACAACACAGATAATAAACTATACCCAATACCTGGAGAAAATGAAGGCGAAGAAATAACTACTGTCCCGCCCGAGGGGGAGAGTTTCAATGCCGAGCGACCCAGTAGTACGGTTATCACACCAAATACGTCAATTGCACCTACAGAGGCCTACATTGAAGAAGTTACATTACAACCGGACATTCAGCCACAAGAAGCACGGCACAGTTCAAGGATTAATAATAGTACCTTACCAGACTACCGGACGCTTAATAACCCAAATGCCTGGCCCAAATCAAGGTTTACAGATAAAGTAATGGTGACGCGAGAAATTGTACCTCCTCCCAAGGATTACAAAGAGGCAATTTCCCGAAATGACTCACCAATATGGATTGCCGCTATGGAAACAGAAATAAAACAGCACCGACAAATTGGTACCTGGGAATTAATCGATTTACCACCCGGCAGGACGGCAATAGGATGCCGTTGGGTATATGCTACCAAAACAAGCCCAGAAGGGAAATTTGAAAAGGCGAAAGGTCACTTAGTCGCACAAGGTTTCACACAGCATCCTGGAATGGACTATTATGACATAACTTCACCAGTACTCAAATTTGCGTCACTCAGAGCACTAATTGCTTTGGGGACAGCACTAAATTGGGAAATAGGATTAATGGACGTCAAAGGCACATATTTGAACTCTATTCTGGAAGAGGAAATCTATATGAAACAGCCGGACGGATTTAATGATGGAACTGACAGAGTACTCAAACTATATAGGGCGCTTTATGGACTCAAACAGGCAGGCTGCGCTTGGCATCATTGCTTAAAGAAGACATTACTTGATTTGGGATATACCCAAAGCGCCGCTGATGAATGCATATTCATTAGAATCAATGGACCAAATATTGAGATCATTGCAGCCTATGTGGATGATCTAGGACTGTTTGCAAATACACAAGACGGCATGGCAAAAATTAAACAAGAACTAAATAACAATTTTACTATGACCGACTTAGGGGACATGAAAAAAATACTAGGAATACAAATACAAAGGGATCGCGAAGCAGGAACACTCAAAATATCGCAAGGTGCATATATCGACGTCATCCTATCTCGATTCCAAATGGAGAATGCAAATCCAGTATCCACGCCCCTTGTTACGACCGTGTCGTAACACATGTTGCAACCCGATGGTCTCCGAGAATACTACAGTCTATTGATGTTCCAAGTTATTGATCAAGTCATCATTTTGGCAACCTTTGGAATACCGACACTGACGTATACCTTCACGGCAATCAAACCTCGTTTACGCCCCTGTCAAAATATACTCATACCATCTGGTTATGCTTTGATACGTCCCCTTTCATTATGATGATCCATTTTACTCTATGTTTCACATATGCCCATATATACCTGTAGCCTGTGGACTATTCCCTTTTCTCGTAATTCCGCTCTCGGCTAAATCTCGGCTTCCGATCTTATCATAACTTTCCAGTTTCTAGTCAAGTCTATTCGTCAAATAGTGTTTCCGCTCTTCCCTTAGTTAGTAGTTTCTAGACGCCAATAACTCATATATAAACCCACTGTAAATGTAGTTATTAGACAATCAGAATATCGACTTAGATCGACTTAGATACCCTCTAATTTCCGACTCCATTATCTATTCACGACCACCACATTCCGACTCCATCCGATTTACGATTCAACCTACATTTACGACTTCAACCTCTAATCTCCGACTCTCAGTCCCCGACACTCAGTCTCCAACTGTCTCAGTCTCCAACTGTCTCAGTCTCCGACTGTCTCAGTCTCCAACTCTCTCAGCCTCTGACTCTTGGTCTCCGACCCCTCAACCCAACCCTCAACTTATCCTTCAGTTTCCGATCGGTAGTTTACCAAGAGGTTTACTTGACAGGACTAGTTTTCGCCCGCCCGAAATTTAAGGACACCTGACGGTAACTTGTGAGGGCGCAGCACATAAGCTGAAGCCAAGTCCTTCCGTTCGGTCCCTGTCGGCCAGCCAACATCCGTCAGTTTCTGCTCTTAACACCCCTTAATAAATCGACAAAGTTAACCGTGCCGGTACCTGATTCCAAAAGCGAACCGGTTATCAATGAACCTTATGCAAAGGCAGTTGGATCACTCATGTACGCGGCACTGGGAACTCGGCCCGATATATCATTTGCTGTCCAACATTTAAGCCAATTTACAAATTTCTATTCAAATGAACATTGGACGGCCATTAAACACGTCTTAAGGTACCTTAAGGGGACCAAAGATGATGGCATTACTTACAAGTCAAGCAATGAAATCAAAATAGAGATTTATGTCGATTCAGATTATGCAAATCGGGACGATGCGCTATCAATTGGCGGTTATGTTGTATTAATTAACGGAGGATGCGTCGCTTGGAGCTCAAAGAAGCAGCGAACCGTGGCATTATCCACAACCGAGGCCGAATATATTGCCTTAACCGAAGGAGCCAAAGAATTGACTTGGTTGCGGAAATTACTTACCAATTTAGGGTTCGATATCAGTAATGACCCAACAACTATGAAATCAGATAATCTAGGCGCGATTTCACTTGCCCATGACGCAACATTTCACGCGCGTACAAAGCATATCAAAGTTGCTTACCATTTCATTTGCGAGAAAGTGGTCTCTAATGAGGCATCACTTACATACGTTCAGTCAAAGGAAAACCCGGGGGATATTATGACGAAAGGGCTGGACTTAAACCAGCATAACTATTTAAAGAAGAAATTGGGATTTTATTAATAGGGATATCTCATTGAGGGGGAGTATTGGTAATATAATATAATATATTAGTAACAGTTCCTGACGACTCCATCACATTCCAGTGTAATGAGTCAGCGGCTCACTAATGCTATGTTGTGGGGCCGGCAACTCGATATCCCGTATCCGGAAATATTAGTAATTAGTTAATATTTATTTAGTATAAAAGACACGATAACATCTCGAATAAATAATATATTATCATCTTTTGACTACAGGGAGGGCATTGGGACAGAGATGAAACAGGATGACAAAAAGGGAAACTGTAGTGAATCAAGTGTCAGGGCACCATAGACAGTGACACCATGGTCAGGGATACCAATAGTGGGATGCCAGAGGGTGGGGAGAGTAGAATGAGGGGCCAAATGACTGGGATCCTAATAAATGGTACTTCTTGACTGATATAAGATTTTACCAGCAAGGAATTCACCACAAGACAGTATAAAGATTTAAAGCTTATATATATATCCCTGGTTGATATTAAAATGTAATCTGTTGCTACAGGAGTGATCAAAGCAGATAAACACTAAACCTACACCTTAGAGTCTAGAGTTTAAGCCACTCACACTGTATAAGTAAAAGAGGTACAAGGCTACAGTGACCTAGAATCTTGCAGGTGTAGTTCTAACTTGATAGTCTTGATCTATCAGCCAGGTACTCCCAACTTAATCAAAGAGCAAGCTATAAAAAAGAAGAAATGAGATGGCTATCTAAGAGAAAGGATAGTACCTTTCCAAAGCAAGAGATTCCCAAACCTCTTACAAAAGTGTGGAATAACTGGAAAGAAACAATGCTTAATAACACTGGATGGATAGAGAAGGTAATCAGAGTGTCACCAAAAGATTTAGTGTGGTTTGGCTCAGGAATTGCAGAGGTTGACTGTCGAGGATTGAATAATTTTCAATATCTGACACTGAATCTCACTCTGGGTGTTGCACACTGCTGTGAGGTGCCGCGAATATACATTTTGGCTTCAAACTAAAACATATTTTGAATGGTAATACGAAAAATACCATTTAAATGATATATTCTCTTAAAAAAAGGGGGCTAATTCACAATTTTAAACATTAAAGAACCCAGTCTTAAAGTAAATTAGCAGCCCCCCAGTAGACAGATTGATATATTATGAAGAATATATACCAACTATACCTATTTTATACTAGTGAGGTGTTTGCGGCAGTCGCGACACCCTGCGCGGCACTTTCCCATGGCCCAGGTCACACGGTACTGTTGCTGTTGCTCTCGTCACTAAGTGCATTTCCCAGTGCAATTTATTACTAGCGTAACAAGGTCATTAACTAGCACATTTATGGCGTCTTTTTTCAGAACGGGGAGGAAGGTTTGCGACGTCTAATGCACTTTTTTTTTCAAACTTATCAAGGTCAACCAGATTATAGCAATTGGCCGTAACTTCGCAGAACATGCCAAAGAGCTCAACAACGCGGTACCTAAAGAGCCTTTCTTCTTTTTAAAACCTACGACGAGTTACGTCGCCAATAGTGGCAAGATTGAAATTCCAGTAGGAGTAACAGCTCATCATGAAAGTGCGACATTTTGGCTCAGCCATATTCTTGGGTCTGATTTACTCTTTCAACAAACAGTTGAGTTAGGAGTTGTCATCGGTAAAGGGGGACGCAACATACCTGAGTCTGAGGCAGATTCATACGTAGCCGGTTACGGTACGCTAAACAGAGGCCATTATTACATGTAGAGCAAAAGTTCAATGATTAACGGACTAGCCCTGGCGATTGACATGACTGCCCGAAATATGCAAGATGCCGTCAAAAAGCGTGGCCTGCCCTGGACCGCCTCGAAAGGCTTTGACACATTCACGCCAGTTAGGTGAGAAATTTCGATCTTGTTGAAGTTCATGTCTCATTTTATTTCTCTGTACTCCAGCGCCTTCATCCCGAAATCTATGGTGTCTGATCCACACAACCTCAACATCTGGTTGAAAGTGCGTCCTCTCTTATTCGGGAAATATTATAGGATTTAATGCCGTCTTTAACCTTGCAGATCAACGATGAATTCAAACAGAATGGAACGACATCGGACATGATCTTCCGCATTCCTCGACTCATTCAATTTGTCTCGTCTATCATGACCCTCGAGGTTCGCTGATTTTGGGTTATTAGTCACCAACTAATCTAAGTCCATTCTACTAGGAGGGAGATTTAATCCTGACCGGTACACCGTCGGGTGTTGGGCCCATCACACCAGGTGATGTAGTCACTGCAGAGCTGTCCGTCCCATCGTCCTCAGAACCACTTGCCTCCCTCAACTTCACAGCTGTCCAACGTGAGGGTGGCTTTACTTTCCAACCCGAGTACAGCTGATACCTCTTTAATAAACACATGTACTCTACCTTTATGGTGTGCGTATGATCATCGTCAAACGGTTTACGATAGGGGTTGTAATGTTATGATTCTATTGATGGTGGCCTGGTATGGCCTGTCGGACTATGTGAACTGTGATCTAGATCTTCTAGACTAGTAGATCCGAGACTTTCCCTTATGTCAGAAACCTCGTTCGGCTCTCCAAAGTCAAAAGCAGAGTCCGATAAAGGATTTGACCCGTCCGCGCCCTCTCCTTCAAATGTCCAACTACCCGCGGTGGGTGTCATTTCCCCATCACCCGGCGCCTCCGCCACCTGAAAGTCGCCAAAATCGAATGGTGAGTCATCTTGGTCCATCTGGAACGGGTCGTTGGAAACCACAGCGTCCGAAAATGGGCCGAAGCCATCATCCTAGGAATTCATTCCTTACTAAAAGCTTATGGGTGAAAGCTATGGAATACGTACGTCGTCGCCTTCGACGGTAAATGAATCACCAAAGCCGATGTTATTCGAAGTACTCGAAGTCGAAGCTTCTGTGCTTCCCGATGGTATGAAAGGGTCCTAAAGTGCATACATGAACAATGTGATATAGAGGTCATAACACAAACTCACAGTTGAGATCGAACTTGCTTGAGGGCGTATAGTAGACGGCTCACTGAACTCGAAAGGCAACGATTGCGCCAGCCAACCCTCCTCTTCTTCGTCATCGTCATCGTCTGAAGTATCCGAAAATGATCCTGAATTTGTATATTGAGATGCAGGCGTTGCGTGAATTTCTTCCGCTAGGTATCGTGCAAACTGAACAGACAGACATAGTCAGCGTTAGCGTCGTGTGTGCGTAAAAATTATCGTGCCTGGGATGACGGTGCAGAGGCTTCTTCTCGACTTAGTCCAAAGTCCGCTGTGTTTCTCACAGAGGGTGAAGACGACTCCAAGCGTCTAAACTCTCCTGACATTGCAGATGCGCCAACAGCGTTAGTTGCCTCGGGTTTATTTATTCCATTTATGGGACCACCCGAATCAGCCTCATCAACCCTGGCCCATCTGCCTTTCTGGAAACTGCTACCAGGAGCTATAACAGGCTTGCCACCTCCGAGCAGACTACTATCCCGCCGTTTAGTTTCTCGGTATTCACCATTAACATAATGATCCCATGCTGGCTGAGGCGCGTACTGACGCAATAGTGATGAAAGTTCTTCCGGGTAATGCCCAAGGGCACTTATCACGTCCTCTGAAATCAAAGTGAGGTGCCCCATGTATCCTAATCTCACACCTTTATGTTCTCGACTACATAAAGTAGATCAGACATCATATGGAAGCAATACCAAACGTCGACATGCCTTCGTGCGTCATTCTCTTCATGACCATCTACAATTCGATGTAGCAACCGTCCATCTCGGAAAAGGGTGATGATCAGCTCTCTATTTAAACTCCCTTCTACGCGACCTGTCAGTATCTGATGGACGAGATCATATACAGTCCCGTGCAGGAAATTATTCCAAGGAAATTGAAAAAAGAAGTCCTGCAGTTGCATTAGAACCCAATGAGTATGCTTGGGTTAGATCGCGCACCAGAAGAGTGCCAACCACATTTAAACCCATAAAGGATTGTTTTAGATTATCACCAACGGGCATCGCGGACGGAGTATCCTCTTTATCATGTAGCACCGAATTAGATCGTACGCTACGCTCTCCGGATAGTGTATTTGGTGGACATTCTGTGGTATAGCCCGTTGATAGGTTGGGTGTTGGTAATAACGCTGAGTCTGGAACGGACCCTGGCTGCTCTCGCGTCGATGGCCGATCGGGAGGATCTAGTACCGCGATCTCTTCTAAAACATCGTCAGAGCTGTGATCACTCAGCTCAGAATCCGAATCCGAAGCCAGGGAAGACGAGTCTGTAGATCGTGTGGACAGGCTGGAGACACTGTGGACGGGTAGTTCCTTGGCCTCCACCATCTCCTGAGCATCCCCACTGGCCTCTTCAGAGGTCTGATTTTCGCCATTACCTGTAGAAATAACTCTGGCCAGTTCTTCCAAGGCGGATAATCCACCCATGAGCCGACCATTGTCATCGTAAATAGGCCCGGTTCCGGGCAGACGGTTGAGTAGAGCCATATTGGAGCAGTGCAATAGCTCCGCGTACAGCTCGCAAATACGGAATCGTTCAATTGTTAGCGGTGTGATGATCCCCACTGTAGTAGACAACGGACCAGCCTTGGTAATTGAGATCAGATGCCGAAGATATACGGAAAAAGTTGACAGACCAGAGAACGAGGATTCTTCAACAATTTTTGAAATCCATCCAACCTTTCACAGAAACTTTCTAACAAAGCACCCAGATGGACGACGCCCATTCTATCAACGAGCTCCTTCATAGCTCCTTCAAGAACGTCTCTGCTATCTTCGGACTGCATATGAAGTTGCTGCTGAACCTGGATCAACCGATTTCGAACGTTGTGAAAAAGATACGGCTCGAAATAATCCGAGTTGTTTTTCCTTATTAATTCGATGATAATAGAAATGGAGTTTACCACTGAGGATGTGGCAGAGGTAGCGTCTGGTAAATTGGTCATACCATCTGCTATGAACTCTTCCCGGTCTTTTCCCGAAGATGGAGCATGACCGTTTGGCGTCGGCGACGCTCCACAACCTACAGGGAAGTCATCGAGCATGAATCGCAAAAGTTTGGTGATATTATTCCTGGCGGCTAGCTCCCTGGCGAAGCAATTGCAAGCCGGTACATGTTGAAGACCATCATTCAGCGCCGATGCTCCTGGGGAAGGTGCAGACATCGCGATTATCCCTTTAATTACATCAGCAGCGACCAGGTGGACTTCAGGTGAGTGGTTTGGTGAGAGAAGATCAACAAGCCGAGGAACAAGTTTTTGGGAGGTCAACCACTGACACCGAAACATCTAGTATAAAAAATGACTAACTTATCGAGAGAGCATAGCACATACCTCGAGGACACCGGCACCACTAGGATACTCGTCCAACTGGATAATTCGAAACAAAAGATCGACCATAGCTGGGGTTTCAATGTGTAATATCAACCGTTCCACCACGAATGACTGAGTCTTAATAAACGCCAACATCTTCAAAATTCGTCAGCCTGAACTATGAGGTGTTGCCTTGACATTTATACCTCCGTTGGTTTTTTGTTCATAAAGATCCCATTAATTTTTGCAAAATGTGCTGCTGAAACTGATCGTATGTGCATTTCTTCGGGCGACCGGTCGAGGATAGACTCCCAGAAAGGAGCTAATATTTGATCACTGTTCGTAACGCATACCTCTACAATTGACCAAATATCACTGCACAACACCTCCGCAGCTACATATGGAAATCTTTACAAGATTAAGAGTCTGGTAAATAGGGCGTAAGGATGATGACGTACTTAAACTGCCCTTTCTCTTCGCCTTCAATTGATCCGGTGACATAGCCCAACAATCTCTGGAGGACGTCAAGTCGCTGAAAGTAGTCAATGAGCCGGGTGTTCTGGGATTTGCACTCTTGAAGGAGGTCGTCCTCGTCAAGGATATCTTCTAATGCGACATCCTCTCTGTCTAGCAAGGTGTCGATGGAAGATGTATTATGGAAGCCGAATCTAGAAATAATATATCGGTACGAATCTTCTCTCACAACTTGCAAGTAAGTACCTCCAGAACATTGCATGGAACCTTCTCTCAGAGTAGCCCAAAAGCCGTTGGTGAGAACGTCGAAATGCACGGGCTAAAATCGACGCGTAAGGTTGTAGAAATCGCGTAATTGAATTTAGCGCCCGTTAATGTAGGGCCTTGAGCAATCTCTTATCGCAACATAAACAACAGAATGGAAAATCCAAGGCCAACACAGCAGTCATACTGACATTAAGTATGTATATTACAGAGATATAAGGTATGACAACGACAATAAATGAAGGTATGTAATTCTAAAACTAAATGTGAGGCAAATTTAGCATGAGCGGCTCGTATCAGCTGATTTGGACTCACTCTGATCTGGTAACTTCCGCTAGCTTTTGTAAGGTAGCGGACCCACTTGACGCTATTGTAATTACTCTTCTCAAATACCTTTAGGAATCGAACCAGAAGACCAGATGCGGTAAACATGAGGACTTGAAAGTCCACGTCAATCGGGGGTCTTGCCCAGGCCTGCCGATGCGTTACAGCCGTCAACGACGCCGTTCCTGCTAATGTGCATTCAGAGCCTCCTTGTAAACGGGGGATCCTATAGCAGATTAGCGCAGATGAACTCTCGACTCAGGAATACGCTTACTTCCAAATAATAACATTTTCACCCGGAACATACTTCGCCTTGCCGTTTGGAGCTTTCAGATCGACGGTGGTGGTGTTAAGAGGAGTAGGGATGCGCAGCATGACGCTCGTGGCACTTAATTTCGTGTTGAAATTCGCTTTGACGGTGACAACGTATGAGACCTCTCTGGTGCCATTCTCTGTCACGGTGGGTAAGACGCGGAGGGGTAGATTAATGTTGGTCGTTGATCGATACCTGACAGAAAGAATTAGCAAACCATGACGTTTGCAATAACCAGATACATACTTCATCAGCTCAAATTCACCGTCTGGTGGTATGAAGCAAATTGTCCTGTCAGAATCAAACTGGTTCAAGCGGACACATTGATGGAAGTGGCAATCATCCAGCTCGACGGCATTTCCACCAGGAGGTCGATCGCCCTTATCTAATACAAGCTTGTCGTTCAGGCCAAATTTACACTCGGGAGTCCCAGACAGATATGCTCGCATAAGAATATGGCCATCGACATCGGCACGGAGTACAGTGCCTTCGAATCCGAGCGTGTGAGCATAGGCTCACTGACATTACGACATATCCCACCTTTCGCACTCATAAGTAAGTTGACAGTTTCAACGACATCAACGAATGCCTCATTCTTCTTGTATTTGACATCGCCGCGCCGCCAGCTGATGGATCCAGTAGCTTGTGTCGTAATCTTAGACGGTTCCTCCTAGCACCGTGTTAGTAAAATTACTACTGGAGCCGCGCAACTAACTGATGCAGTAGACCTAACGCCTTCTGTCGTAATGTATGTTTTCAAAGTGTCGATCTCGCTGTTCTGCGGAAACCCAAAATCGATTATCTCTGAAGGCAGCACGCGAACATGTTAAATTGTCGGTTTGGATAGTATACTTCGACATACCATCAATGAGTTCGTATATTAGCACAAAATTGCTCTTGACAGATTCCTCGTCCACTTTACCAAAGTAAGACTTGGCTATGGAGATAAAGCGGTAACAGAATTCGAATACGAGGGCAGCGTTTGCGTTGTTCCTGTTCTAAATATTAGGCTGAAATGTAGGTGGTTACACCATTGAAATAAGCATCTACTTTGTGACAGCCAGCACATAGAGATTATTGATCCGAACGTGGAAGAAACTAGTTGAGCCCAGCGTGATTATGGGTGACCGCACGTCGCTGTTTGAGATAACTTGTATGCGGAAGACGTCCGCAATTGACCGCCTGAAAAAAAAATTACCACACGGGGAGTATTCCCAACAATGTGTACACGAACTTAAGGTCTGTTCGATAGAGCCTTGATATAAGAACCTATTTCTCATGTCTTAGTAAATCGCGAGATTGTTTTCACCTTTACGCTCACCTCTCCTTTCTGATTGAAGATGAAGAAGCCCTGTTAAGCACTTGGTTAGAATCGAAAATACATTGGTCATTTGGGACTCACTGAAATCATTCTGCCTAGAGCGGTGGCGATATTGTGTGAAGAAATACACCGCCGGAATCTAAACACGAGTTACGGTCACATGACTTCTTTACGTGTACTACCATGCTCTTCGTTTAAGTCTACTCGACTCTGTCATTAATTATACCTTTACATAATAATCCATCTGTAATAACCCATTGGTTTCAGCGTCCACCAAGTCCAGAGGCACCCCTATAACATCTCTCTCAAAACCCATTCTGTGAATATGGCTTAGGATGTTTACGGAAAAATATGGGTTATGACAGAATCGACTGTAGTATCTGAAAATTCACAAGTTACAGATTTTTTTCTCCGGATTTCACCGCTAATCATCGACGTCCACGTGGGTGGAATATTAATATGTTAGCCTAGTCGCGGATCAATGAAGTTTCCAAGCTTAGAACATATGACAATTATATAAATCCACGATCTTGTTATGGAGAGCAATATCCTCCAAATTACAGAAAATGCTGCATCGATTACTGACCGTGTCAGTTATCAGTACTACCAATCTTATTGCTCATTTAGCTATGACTTGGAAAACGACAAAGGTGCGGGCATTCTACTTTCTTTTATCTTCCGTAATTTAACTTGGCTGGATATGTTTTATTTGTTTTCGAGGACTCCTACACTGACACTGGTTTCAATATCTCGTCAGGGGTGGATTCCCCCGTCCCAATAAATGTAAACAATTTAGCTAAACTCATGCCAGCATGAAATCGTAAGACCATCTAGACTTCGTCGAATGGGCTGAGCTGGGTATAATTTCTTTTCGCTGTTTATGATATTCATTGCAGGGGGCACTTATAATGGCACTAACACCAGAGTTAGCCTATTTCACGGTTTTTCCTTTGACGTATACTAAGCCTTATAAAAGGCATTTAACCTAGCAAGTGGGGGAGCCACCACAGATTCGAAATGGGTAATATTGTTATTCACTAGAGAATATTTCCGACAATCATCTTCAGACTTGTGGCACCTTTTAAACTCATTGCACTGTGAGTTCCGATATTTAAATGTTGGAGAAGGTTTTATGGGGTCTTTCGTAGCTCCTTTGTAGACCAGGTTGCGCAGGTCAATGAGTACCCCGACAGAAACTCCGTGAAAAAGTAATAACAGCAATATTCATTGTGAACAATGATGTTGTAGTGTATGCAACTTTTAATGCAATTATTTATTTCCGTATAGGGTAATTCATGGTATTGTGTAAGGCATCGGGGAGACACTGGATATACTAATTCAAAGTCTTTTTAACAAATATCACACAATATAGGTTTCATCAGGTGCTTCTCGGCCGTTATTTTGAGCAGGTCGAAATTCTTAATCCAAGAGGGGTGTGCTCATTCCTGTTTATGAACGTTCCCTCCGTGGATCACGCCCCATGCTTCGTCAAGCAAGGCGTGGATGTTGCCCGAAAACTGAAGGATTCCAATGCTTAACTCGCCGGTCCAGTGAAGGCGTTCCAGAAGCAGCACCAAGGTCTCGACCAAATCACCGTATTTGAACCCAATTCGCTGTTCAACACGGTTCTGGACAGGGCGGGAACTCTTGGATTTGTCAATTCTGCCGGGTTCTGTGAAGCTTATCAAATGAGTCTCATGCCTGTTCTTTGTCAGATGCTTTTTCGATTTCTCGATCTATCGTGACATGGAATGGAACTCCAGACATTACAACACAAGTCCCTAGATGTGCGCCGGTCTCAAGCTATTTGTGAGTTGGGAAATTGCCAATGGTGAGGCGCTCACTCACAGTTTCTCCAGCTGGCTTAACAGCTTGGACCCTCTTTTCGTGATGCATAAGTGATCCCTTAAGTGAGTAAATCCCCCTCTCTTCGCTTTCCCAGGAGGTAGCTACTCACTTGATCATCAGTATACTTGATCATGCCATTTCCACAGATGGTATCTGGCTGACGGAGGGTAATCAAGGGTGCTAAATACAAGGTTCGTATACCACAAAACCTTGTTCATACTTCACCCCAAACGTTCAATTCAATAAGCGGGCCAAGTCTTCAACATCACACAGCTGGTTATCTAAAAATCCTAGATTAATAATTTCCCTAGCGCACTTCAAATATCATAGACTAATTGTGACTACATGGTCTAGCCGGCCTAGGTAGTCTATAGCCGGCCGACTTACCATAGATTTTTCCAAATCCCTAATGAAGCGTTTTCCGTCTATATATATTTTTTTTTTCTCGCTCCCACCAGTTATTTGAAGGCACGACCAGGGTGAGATATAATTGCCAGGTGGCTGGTTGATCAAATTCCGACCTCTGGTGGTTAGCCGACTATCCAAGCCTGCCCTAAAGTAGACCGGTAATAGAAAAGGCGGCGTGGAAGCGATCGATTATTTTCAAGCCCCCCTTGTTTTGGCAACTCGTCGAGCTCGCTGTCTACGGCCGACGAACTGCATCGAGGGCACTCGCAGGGAGATGGAGTAACAGTGCATTGCATAGTTTAACGTACCTCCGTATCTACTCTCGAAGCTTGTGCAAATGGCTTTGAGGGCTCGTTAGAGAGGCATACATCTTTCTTTTAGATAAAATATATCTGAATGAATATCCATGGCGTTTCCTCGAGATAAAGCTTAATATAGATAGATTAAATAAATTTAGCTTAAATTACGGATTCCAGGCCTTTCGAAGCCACTTCCAGCCCTTGCCTAGGTCTAGGGCGACGCGTGTTCCGAAGATGGTCTTTGTGGCTTATTCTTGGACACTCCTTAGAGCCTTTGAGCGTCTCTGTTGTGCCGATCGTGCTTTCCTTACCTTACACCCGACGCTTCTCCCTCTTTCTTCACCCCCACTCTTATGCCTTACAAACTATCTGCTACCTTGAAGGGTCATTCATCCGACGTCAGTTATGCAGCTGATCCATACCGATCGAATTAGTGCTCATAGCAGGTTATCCATAGGTCAGAGCAGTGGCTTCACCCACCGCAAACTTAGTGCTATCTGCATCGAGAGATACCACTGCCATCGTATGGAACCGTAATGCACCAGGATCGTCATTCCAAGCGACATCTTGTCGCGCAGGTTCACGTTATGTCAATGCTGTGGCGTACTTGTTGTCCCGCGACCAAGGTGCGTTTATCAGACCACTGCATGATGCAACGATAGCGAAATCAGACCGCTTCAGGTTTCTTGGTCGCAGGGGGCCAGGACTCTATCATCACTGTGTTCTCACTTGCAGCTCCCAAGTCAGAGCCAGACTACTCCTTGATCGGCCACACCGACAATGTATGCACCCTCAACACAGGTAGCGATGGTACTATCATTTCGGGTTCTTGGGACAAGTACGCGAGCTCTCATTCGGCCTCTCCCGGAATAAGCTGACCAGCCACATAACTTGGAAAGGACCGCGCGAGTATGGAAAGATTTCAAGTGTATTTATATTTTTGAAGGTCACAGCCAGGCCGTGTGGGCAGTCTTAGTGCTAGAGCCAGGCAAATATCTCACAGGTATGTTGTGTCCCATATCGACTCGTCTTCTTGTCATGTCTCGATACAGCATCCGCGGATAAGACTATCAAGCTCTGGCACGAGCACAAAGAAATTCGTACATACAATGGTCACAATGATGCCGTACGTGGACTTGCCCTGGTCTCTGACGTGGGATTTGCTTCGTGTTCTAATGATAGGTGATCGGGTTGCCTATTTGTTAGGCTGGTAACTGAATCTGTCTTTCATCAGCGAGATTCGAGTCTGGACTATTGAGGGGGATTTGGTATACTCGTTATCTGGCCACACCTCGTTTATTTATTCTCTTTCCGTGCTTCCAACCGGTGAGATAGTGTCTGCAGGCGAAGACAGAACAGTTAGAGTGTGGCGTGGTGTGTTTACCGAGTCCTCCCCCGTACTGGGTACAGCTTTGATCATTTGATGTCCAGATGGCGAGTGTTCTCAGACAATTGTCCATCCCGCAATATCAGTTTGGACCGTTTCCACAATGCCGAATGGTGACATTGTCAGCGGTACTAGCGATGGCATTGTACGCGTGTTCAGCGAATCCGAAGAGCGCTGGGCCTCGGAAGTTGATTTGAAGCAATACGAGGAGAGCGTTTCCAGCCAAGCTTTAAACAAGTAAGGACCATTCTCAGCTTCCCTTCTTGGTGTGCCCGCTAATAATATGTAGGGAGCAAGTAGGTGACCTCAAACAGTCTGATATCAAGGGACCGGATGCGCTGTTACAGCCAGGTTTGTTTGATTATACAAATAAAACATAACTGACTTATAAGTCAGGTAGTAAAGACGGCCAGGTCCTGATCGTACGGGAAGGTAGCTCAGTCGACGCTTATCAGGTACTTAATTTTAATCCTTGATCACTCCCATATCTTCAACCGACTTCGATAGTGGAGCAGCTCGGCCGGGCAATGGATGAAGGCCGGTCAAGTTGTGGACGCAGTAGGATCCACTCGAAAGCAACTCTACCAAGGGAAAGAATACGACTATGTATTCGATGTTGATGTCCAAGCGGGCGTTCCTCCTCTAAAGCTGCCTTATAACGCTTCAGGTGATTGGGGTAAGTTGAACTGATAGGCGTTGGGCTTAACAATCTTGCAGAAAATCCATTCCAGGCTGCACAACGATTCCTACACGCCAATGACCTTCCGGATACATACATCGATGAAGTTGTCAAATTCATAGAGAAGAATACTAGCGCAGTGAGTTTGGGAGCAACAAATGACTACGTCGATCCATACACAGGTCTGCTTCTTAGACTACTACTCTTTGCCCTTTTAGTGTGCTCAGTCATAGCAGGTGCTTCGCGGTACAGAGGAGCAGGAACTGCTGCTGGTGTGGGCAACCAGGGCACATTTGTCGACCCCTTCACGGGTGCTTCGCGCTATTCGGGCAATGCTGCTGGCTCCCCCCACTCCACGGGAAGAGCTCAGGAGTCGTTTGTTGATCCATTCACTGGGTCCTCCAGATATTCTGGGGTCGTCTCGCAAGCTCCTATCCTCAATCCGGTATTGCCATTGGTGGGTCATTCCAGGTTTTTTTTTTGGATTGAAAATAGCCATATATATACATATATATATAGCCAACGCCTCTCTTATTTAAACAAGCCAACGTGCCTGCAATGCGAAACAAAACGTACCAATTGAATGATGGTCTAATGATGGAAATTGTAGGTGATTTCTTGTAGTAAAGCCAATGTCTAACAATGTAAATATCAGTCAACGTCTGCGACAGCCGTTTCGCAGCAAGAGATGAATGTCGTTGACCAGGCCTTTGATCACCTCACTTATGCTCTTGGTGCATCCTCATACCCTGGTCATGTTCCGGTAGCACATGAACATGTTGAGGTTATTATGCAAATTATCGATCGCTGGCCGTCATCACAAAGGTTTCCCGGTGCGCGATTATACAATTCTAGTTCCTCATAGATATCTCGTCTCAGCTGGCTTACACTCTATGGTAGTACTTGACTTGGCTAGATTGCTCATTGCTATTTGTCCTTCCGCCTACAAAGGACCGGGTCAAGCTCTTGGCTTTTTAAATGCTCTTTTGGACGCAGCGGAGTGGTCAGAGCCTTGGAGGGCTCAACTACCAAAGAGCCGTGAAACTAACACTCTCCTTGCTTTACGAGGAGTTGCAAACGCGATCCAGGTGTCTGAGTCTGATGCATCAATACCAGACTGGATCCAGCCCGTGAATACTCTGCATTTTCCGCCATGTGTACAGTGCATTAATGTGGCAATTAGATATTTGAACGCCTGCTGCAAGTTCCGTATCAATTATTTACAAAGGGTCACCGTGTGGTGTTGGCTACCATCGCCTTTAAGTCAGTAACGATATTCGCGTGCATTCTATGCGAGTTGACTTTTGATTAGTCTCTCATGTATTTTTCTCAAAACTAAACCGAATGATGTTGTACAAGACCTTCAATTGCGGTTAATTACAGAGGTATTACCTATTGGATTCAATAATTTACATATTGATGATATATGTTTCTACAGGTCATATCTGAAGAGGATAGCGATGGTGAAACCATCTATCGAATTTTTGCTGCCTTGGGAAACATGGTACATCCATGTACAATCATACTTTTGACCATTCTTCAATGATTTATTTGCAGATTCATGCCTTGCAGAAACATGGTGTACCCATTGATGTCTCACAGAAACAGGTATTCCAGGCTTTCGTCTCTACTTCGATGACCAAAGTATCGGAAGAGCGGGTGAAAAATCTTGGGTCGGAAATTTTACAACTTCTGGCGTAGTTTAGTGTAGTATTGCATGTGCATGTTTCCTAGCGACTAACACACGACGACATGCTACTGTAGTAATTGTTGCCAGAATGACAAGGTTTGGTGGGCTCGTCCATCTAGGCGCACCCTTTCATATCCTCTCCAGGCATGAGTACCTTCCCTCCCTATCAGTTATGTATCAAGTAAACATTAGCAGTCCCATAATTAAACATTCCTACCATGATTCTGTTAAAGTTATCTGAGCAGTTCTAAGGAAGACCTATGAGGGTTTTTAGGCCCATAAACGACCCTGAACTACACAGGGGCCTGAAATGACAGGATCTGTTATGTAAGCATTCCCGCTATACCAACTGGGCTGAAAGATATGCCAGGCTATCTGACATAGGTTGCAGGCACTATATAAACACTTGACACATCACACATATTCACCAACCCTGCCTTGGATGACCAACCCATGACAAGGTATGTGACAGGATCCTAACACCTTCTGATGCACAACAAGAAGCCATCAGAAGGATTACTGTTAGGGTATGTACACAACGGGTTTCTGGAGAAACCCGTGGGATATCTGGTAGGACTTGGCTTCAGCTTATAGGCTGCGCCCTCGCAAGATCGTGTTGTCGAATTTCAGACAGGCGGACGGGATTCCCGAGGAGTCTGGGTGGGGTTCATGGGTCAAGGGGTTGTAAGTTGGAGGTCGTGGGTCGAGAAGGTCGTGAGTCGAGATAGGTAAGAGAGATAGATGCACCAGAGCCTGTGGACTCCGACTAGCGTGAGCGGTGTAATTCAAGTAGGAGTTTAGAGTGGAAAATGTATTAGATTACTGGGGGGAATCTAAGCCGATTTTCTGACTGGATTGTATGTACAACATCTGCCAGACTATCTAGACCGTGGAATGAATGACATAACAAATCCAGTAATAATGAAACGAAACTAGCAAAACATAAAATGAGAATAGTAAACACCAAATTTGGTGTTAGGAATGGGACAGAATGGAGCAGAGTTCGAATTGTGACAAATCATAAGCCATAACAGGAAACAGAGCAGGAGTGGAGTCTGAATCGTGACAGGTCATTAGACTAAAATGGGAATGGGGCTCAGTTAGAGGGATGATGGGTTTTCTGAGTGGGGTCCAGTGACTGATGCGTGGGATGAGGTCGGACATAGACAGGGACGGAGTCTGGTGGGTATTCCGGACTGAAACACAATGTAACGAAGTCAAATGTAGACAAGTCTGACATATGGAGTCCGGTGGGAATTCTGGTAAACTGACAATGGGTGTGTATAGGGCGTGGGTGTGTATGAGTTAGTGCCCGGAGTCTGGTGGGAATTCCGGTCGTAACAATTACTCTCTATACTACTGATCAACAGTATGTCGGATCCCCACTGACATCCCTCCCAGACTATGTCTCCAACACTTGGACCCCAGTGAGCCCACCAAGGCCTCTCCCAGTTCCCCCAAGTCCTGGTGGAAGTGTTTTCCAGCACTTCTCACCATCTCCCATGTCAGTCCATATGATCCAAAATAGTTCACATCATAGTAGCCATCCCAGCAGTAGCCCATCTAGCTCTCACAGCAGTGGCCCTCCAAGTTCTCATCACAGTTTTGGTGGCAGACCCCTGAGTTCCCATCATAGTTCTCACCACAGTTTTGGTGGCAGACCTCTGAGTTCCCATCATAGCTCTCATCACAGCTCATACCCCCAATTCTTACCATGGCCTTCTGGGTGGCAGACCTCTGAGTTCACACCACAGTTCACACCCCAGTTCTCACCACTCTGACAACAGTTCAGCAGGTGCTTCTCACAGTTCTGTAGTAATTCCTGAACCTAGTCTGAGGACAGCACTTGAAAGGCTTACCACCTTCCTTGAAACAATTGCAGAAGGGCCACCCAGTGTGCCAAGGTCAAGGAATTTGGCATTTCCATAGCACCAATATGTATCTCGAAGTTGCAGTCATTCCTTATACAATGCAACCTGAACTTCAATGACCACCCTGACAAATTTGCCACCAACAGAAGCAAGGGGGCATTGCCATGAACTGGTTTGAACTGGCACTCAATGACATAAATCAAATTTCCTTCAATTAAGTTGAGTAAAATTGTAATATATTGTATGAAACTGAATACAGAAACCTCATTCAATGAAGTACAGTATAGATTTGCCCTGTCTGACATGAATTGAATTTTACTCAATAAAGTCAAATAAACAATCGAAGAATATTCAACAATATTGAATACAGATGCCTCATTTGACAAAGTATTAATTCATCCTGTTGATAAAGTGTGAGACAAAGATAGGACATAGAGGCTCACAAATAATTAAGTCAAATAAAGGCTTGGAAAAGTTCAATGATTATATAATACAGTAATAATATAATTATGATACAGGTTTTCTGACTGACTTCCTTCATTCCTATCATTGCCTTATATACTATATATCATTTACCTATGATGATAATATGATATCAAAGTAAAATCATCAATGATGTCAAACTGAGACAAGTTGAAGATATTTGAGATTGTTGAAGAATAGTCAAGTTGGAAGTCGAGTTGGAAATTGAGTCAGAAAGTCAAAGGAAAGTTAAAGGAATGTTGAATTGAATATTATCGAAATTGAGCTTGTAGGTTCATGACACTGTTGATGAAGTGAGAGGCTAATACCAGTCATGAAGGCTCACAGATGTTAATGTTGAAGTATTTCGACAATCATGAAGAATAAGATTGAGAGTAGATTAATAATACAGATAACTAATATACAATGGAGAGATTTTCTGACTGAGGTCCTTCATTCTTCTCATTGCCCTTTTATGCTTTCTATCATTTACCTATGACTATGTTATGATTTAATAATGAAATCATTCATGACATTGAAATGAGACATGACAAAGATATTCAATATTGTCAAAGAAAGTTGAATAAGAGTCAAGTCAAATTTATTGGTCAAGTTGAAGAGTCAAAGAGTCAAAGATGAGTCAAATGTTACCTTGAATGTTTTTGTGACAATGTTGTGACTGTGACTGTTGTGACACTCAATAATCTTGATGTTTTTCAACCTGGCTGGCTCAACAACTATACATTCTTCATTACAGAGCTCAAACTTAATTTTGGCCCCCACAATGCTGTTGGCAATGCCAAAACAACATTAGCCAACATTAAGATGAAAGACAGCCAGCAGATCACTGAATATATATATCATCCAGTTTAACTCCCTCACCATACTTATCAATTGGAGTGACTCTGCCCTATGCCATAAATTTTATTCTGGCTTCCCATCTCATCTTAAGGATGACATTTGCCACAGTGATGGCAACCCAACTACACTCATTGATATGCACATGAAAGCTCAGCAATGTGATGCTCACTGTTGGGAGCAGCATGCTGAGATTAGTTGTGAAGTGCCTTTGGACCACCCAGCAAAGACAAACCAAGACAACAAGCAGGCATCCACATCAAATGGAAATAACAACAATGGCAAACAGGACTGACTCAACCCCTAATGATGCTACAGCCTCAAACAGCAATACTGGAACCTCTGTGACCAAGCTGAAGGATGATCTAAGCACCAAGCTTGGTGCAGATGGTAAACTGACCCCTGAGGAAAGACAGCCATGGAAGGACAATGACCTCTGCCTCTGGTGTGGCATCCTGGGACATGTGGCAAATAAATGTCCTTTGAACAACACCACCAAAGCTCATGCTGCTAAGGCTGAAAAGCCTTCAGATATGTGTTGGCAACTAAGTCAAAAACAGCATAAGGTAACCCCTGGGCCCCCATGCTGGTAGGAATTGCATTGGATTTCCCAGTGTGATAGTGGTCAACCTCTTTTGCAACACATCCACTCTTTTAGATCCTTGAACTACCCCATTTGTTTGTTTTCAGCTTCTTTTTATCCTTAGCTCCAAGGTTACCAGTTGATCCAGTCTCCCTCAGAACACCTGGACAATGTTGTTAGCAATATTGTCACCCTTGAAAAGACTTTTTTTTGTTTACCCATTCTGCAAGGCAACTCTTTAGGTCATTCTGGACAAAGTTGGTTTTTGATTTTTGGTCATCCTTGGATATGACTAACCCACCCATTTACAATCTGTTGATTGTTGGATATTGGGTTATTACATAGTCTGGCCTCCTGATGATTAATTGCCTTCTCTTTAACTTGGCCAGGGTGAAAACTACCTTTAGAGCTCCACTGAACACCCATCAGTCCAGTACCTCCATACTCATGACTACCCCTTTTTAGAAACATCTGTTGAAAGTAGCATCCTGATGCAATCTCATGATTTCATGGAACCCTCAATACACAGCATGCTGAACTCTTTAGAATTATTTCCTTCTCATTTCCCTGGCAAGACCAATACTCACTCCTCTTCAACCTTGTTTACCTTTTGTCTTTTGGCACACCAACTTATGGCTAGATGATGGGACATCTGCCTTAAGAAGGGCCCAGTGATCATGCACCCAACACAACCAGCAGATCAGACCTCCAACATTTTTGCCTACCACTGGTTTTTTTAGTCCTCTCAGCCACTAAACTACAGTAGTCCCAGGCCAATTTATAATACCAAAAACACTTGAACTCCCTTCAAATGGCACCTCTGCCTTCACCAGTACCCCCATTTCTTGCCTACTCCCCACCACAGACCAGCATTCCTCTGACTGATGACAGGAGTAAGCCACTGTCTCCAGTGCACCCAAGATCCCTTTCAGGGTCTCCCCAATATCTTTTAGGGGCTCCACCACCGATTCCAGTGATGCTGTTGCAAACATGCAACCTTTCTTGCTCCTGTTGCACTTTGCACAGGCTCTGTTGAAGCCCATGGGAGTGCACTAGATGTCCAATGCTGTGCATCCCACACATGATGGACCCTTTGAAGCTGGAACTTTCCTGTAGTGGTGTCAGTATCAAAATAATAATAATAATAATCACAGAAACTTACTGTTTTGGACCTCCATTTCCCTCAAGCTCATCCTCCTCATCATTGTCATCATCATCATCATTCACATGTTTTCTTTTGATCTGTTCCTACAGTTAGTAAAGGATAAAACCAAGAGAAGAAGCCATGCACCTTGGATGGCCCCACTGTCACCTTACCCTTACCCTTACCCTTGCCCTTCATGTCATTAGCAGCTTTCCATTTCACCACCATGATACCTGATGATCATCCTCTTCTCTTTGCTTTTTCTCAGTGGCCTCCCATTTGAATCCTAATTGTTATCATTCTTCAGCCTCCTGTTGGCAAAGTTTTTCAATGTCATCCTCATCACTGAGGCTTGGTAGGAAGAGAGCTGGAGCCATTGGGAGTGAAGACAAGAGGCAATGATTTTAGTTCACATTTTTTCGAATTTTTTATATTCCACTAGCACCTGTTTTGACTAAAAGGCCATATACCAAAACCAACAAGTGAGTACATGAGTCACACTGATGTCATTTTCTAGAAAGTTCTCAAAGGGTCTTGACCTAATGGGGGAATACTGTTAGGATCCTATCATTTTGGACCCCCACAACCTGTTTTAGACTCAAAACCCACTGTCAACTTGCTGTCAGAACCCCCATCCTAGTCATTTCTGATCATGGCATCCCTGACACTTGTTTCATTATAGTAGCTAACCCCTTCTATAATGTTTAATACATTACATTTAGTCTTCCCACCTTGTTGTCACAACCATCACAGTCACAACATTGTCACAAAATATTCAAGGTAATTTTTGACTATCTTTCAACTCATCTTCAACTCAACTTTCTATTCAACATCTTCAACACCCTCAATGAATATTTGGCTTGTCTCAATTCGACATCATACATATATGATTTCATTCTTAGGTCATAGTATAATCATAGTTTAATGAAGAAAGGCATAAAAGGGCAATGAAAGGAATGAAGGAAGGAAGTGAGAAAATCTCAACTATCTTCTGTATATTAGTTTCTGTATTAATAATCCAAGTCTTGTATTGTCATAACTTTTTGATATTACCTCAGCCTTTGCATCTAGTATTAGTGTTAAGGGATGTGCAGGCTCATGGAGGGTTTCTGGAGAAACCCACGGATATTCCAGTAGGACTTGGCTTCAGCTTATAGGCTGCACCCTCACAATGTCATGGTGTCCAATTTCAAACAGGTGGACAGAAAACCCAGGGAGTCTGGGAGTAGTCAATAGGTCAATAGGTCAAACAGTTGATAGGTCAGGAGACTGGTCAGAAAGCCCATGGGCTCCAACCAGTCAATAGCATTGTATTTTGAAGATGAGAGATGGGGATGGAGTGGGATATATGCTACATTACTGGGGAAGAACTTAGTTGATTTTCTGACCAGATTGTATGTACATACAACATTAGCTAGGCTATATAGACTGTGGAATGTATACAATACCAAATCCAGTAATAATGAAGATCAAAACAAGTGATCATGAAATGAGACAAGTAAACACCAAACTAGGTGTTAGGGACAGAATGGAATGGGAGCAGGGTGCAAAACATGACGGTCATTTGACCATAACAGGAATGGAACTCAGTTAGAGAGCTGACAGGTTGTATGGGCAGAGTCCAATGACTGGTGCATAAGACAGAGTCAGATATACAGTGAGGGACAAAATCCTTCCAATGATTTTTAATTGTGCAAAGATTCTTGAATAACTCAAGAACCACTGTAAATACAGACCTGAAATTGGGTGATTGGTTAGGCCTATATGTTATCTATATGCCCTTCAAATATTATGATATAAGCATTAGTATTTCCCATGCTATAAATAAAATAATAACAAAATTACATGATTGGCACAAAACCTTATTGATTATCTGCAAATAAGGTTTTGTTTAATCATGTGACCTATCAAAATTAGATATGTACATATATAGCTGTTCACTTTCTAGTTCAACAACATCCCCACAACTCAACATTCTACACCATGAAAGCTCTTATTCCTGCTCAGGTTAGCCACATTCTCACTTTGCTCAATAAGGGCAAGTCTGCTTCTCAGATCACTGCAATCACTGGCAGAGGTCTGTCTATTATATCCAGAATTCACTTTACCCATTGCCCATCACTTGCCAAACACCTGGTGGCCATCCATGCAAGCTTTCTTCCTCAGATATTCATTATTCCATCCAACAAATCACTTCTCAGAAGGCAGAACATGCCACTGAGGTCACCAAAATCCTTCAAAATATGACTGGAGAGTCCATTTCAGTGAAGACTGTTCATAGAGCACTCAAGAAGGCTGGAATGAGGGCTGTTGTGAAGAGAAAAAGGAAAAAGGCCTTTACTCACTAAGAGGCATAGGAAGGCAAGGATGGACTCTGCTCTGGCACACTGTTATGACCAGAAATCCCACTGGACTCCAGGCACTAACTTATACACACCTGCACCCTACACGCACCAATTATCAGTTTACTGGAATACCTGCTGGACTCCATACGTCAGACCTGTCCATGCTCGACCTTCGTTACTTCATGTATCAGTCACTGGAATACCCACTGGACTCTGTCCCTGTCTATCTCTGACCCTGTCCCATGCACCAGTCACCGGACCCTGCTCGGAAAACCTGACAGCCCTCTAACTGAGCCCCATTCCTGTTATGGTCAAATGATCTGTCACAATTCGGACTCCACTCCTGCCCCATTCCTGTTATGGTTTTATGACCTGTCACAATTCAGACTCCGCTCTGCTCTGTTCCATTCCTAACACCAAGTTTGGTGTTTATTTATCTCATTTGATGTTTGCTAGTTTAGTTTTCATTATTACTGGATTTGGTATGTTATTCATTCCACAGTCTATATAGTCTGGCAGATGTTGTACATACAATCCAGTCAGAACATCAGCTTAGATTCTCTCCAGTAATCTTAGTATATTTTCTGCTCTATTCTCCTCTTGTGTTATGACTGGAATTCCCGCCAGACTCTGGGCACTAACTTATATGCACCCACACCCTATACGTGTTACAACCCGTTCCTGGATGTTTTCAATATCTGACTTCCAATCTCCGACTACAGAACATCATAGTTACCGTATCATCCGTGTTCTTCCCTTGTTCCGCATTTGGTAATTTGTCCATTGACAAGTATTCACTGGTTTGTTTGTTGTATTCCCGTTTCGGAATATTGTCTCCCTAATATGTCTTATTGTATTTCCGTTTTAAGAACATTTCCGTTTCCGTCTTATTATGGTCTTAGTTTGTAGTACAATAACGAGTAGACTTATATTAGTTTCCGCGAATTTGTACTTTACCTCAGATCTGATATCGACTTAGTTTCTTATTCCTTCTCCCGTCTTTCTGTACGCTCGATATTCAGAACTCTTCGGAACTCTGAATATCTGTATCTTCCATTGTAAGTCTCACCTCTGAAATCAAGGACTTTGAGCATTTGCATAGAGGTGCAGCACATAAGCTGAAGCCGACGTCCTGACCCTATCTGATAGTTCCCAACTTCCCGGTGACTTTCCAATAGTTCCGGAATAAGTTCCCGACACGGCACTTAACAATACGCACCCATTACCAGTTTACCAGATGTCCCACCGGACTCCGTACGTCAGACTTGTCTATGTTCGACTTCATTACATTGTGTTTCAGTCACCAGAAAACCCACCAGACTCTGTCTCTGTCTATGTCCGACCTCGTCCTGCACATTAGTCACTGGACCTCGCTCAGAAAACCCGTCATCTCTCTAACCGAGCCCCATTCCCATTTTAGTCAAATGACCTGTCACGATTCAGACTCCGCTTCCGCTCCATTTCCCGTTATGGTTTATGATTTGTCACTATTCGGACTCCGCTCCATTCCGTCCCGTTCCTAACACCAATTTGGTGTTTACTTTTCCCATTTTATGTTTTGCTCATTCTGTTTCATCATTACTGGATTTGGTATGACATTCACTCCATGGTCTATTTAAACTGGCAGATGTTGTACATACAATCCAGTCAGAAAATCGGCTTAGATTCCCCCCAGTAATCTAATACATTTTCCGCTCTAAAACCCTACTTGAATCACACTGCTCACACTAGTCGGAGCCCACAGGCTCCAGCGCATCTATCTCTCTCACCAAACTCGACTCACGACCCACGACCTCCGACCTACAACCCCTCGACCCACAACCCCCACCCAGACTCCCCAGGATTCCCATCCATCCGTCTGAAATTGGACAACACGATCTAGCGAGGGTGCAGCCTATAAGCTGAAGCCAAGTCCTACTGGATATCCTGTGGGTTTTTCCGGAAACCCGCCCTGTACGTATCCTAACATCTTGAAACACACCGCTCTTACTTGTTGGAGCCCATGGGCTCCGACCCATCTATCACTTGACCCCTGACTTATCTATCTCAACTCCCCAACCTCTCAACCCACAAACCCCACCCGGACTTCCTGGGATTCCCATCTGCCCATTTGAAATTGGACAAGACAATCTCATGAGGGCACAGCCTACATATACATAAGCTGAAGCCAAGTCCTACTGGCTTTCCCACAGGTTTCTCCAGAAACCCTCCTATAAGCTCTGTGCACGCAACTTAACACACACAAGGACTGGACTGTGGATGATTGGAAGAGGGTTGTTTGGTCAGATGAGACAAAAATCAATTATTTGGGGTCAGATGGGAGGAAGTGGGTGTGGAAAAAGGCAGGAGAGGGGCTCAGTGATAGGCTGGTTGAGGGTACAGTCAAGTTTGGAGGAGGAAATCTGATGTTGTGGGGCTGTATGTTGTGGGAAGGACCAGGATATTCCACCAAGATTGATGGAAGGATGGATGCTGACCTTTATATTAGCATTCTGGAAGATGAACTTCAAGCAACCATGGAGTATTATGGCAAGAACACAGAAGATGTGGTCTTTCAGCAAGATAATGACCCCAAACACAAGAGCAAGAAGGACACCAATTGGTTTAAATACAATGGATTTGTGGTTATGGTATGGCTACCTCAGTCTGCTGACCTTAATCCAATTGAACACCTCTGGTATTACCTCAAAAAGAGGCTGGGAGAGTATGAAGTGGCACCCAAGAGTATCTATGAGTTGTGGGAGAGGGTTCAGACAGAGTGGGAGAAGATCCCTGCCTCTACTTGTCAGAACTTGATATAAAGTATGCCTAGAAGGGTTGAAGCTGTTTTGAAGGCCAAGAGAGGCTATACCAAATACTAGATTGTTTGATTTGTGTTCTTTTTATACCAGGGACAAAACCCTTCCAATGTGATTTTGTAATTATTTTATTTATAGCATGGGAAATACTAATGCTTATGTCATAATATTTTGAGGGCATATAGATAACATATAGACCTAACCAACCACCAAATTTCAGATCTGTATCTACAGTGGTCCTTGAGTTATTCAAGAATCTTTGCACAACAAAAAATCATTGGAAGGGTTTTGTCCCTCACTGTAGACAGGTTCAACATGTGCCCCAGTGGGCACTCTGGTTGTGACTGTACTTGGGTACCATATAGAGGGTTGGGTGCATATATAGCGAGGTCCAGATGCTGGTGGGTTTTCCATTTAACTGTAACTTGTGGGTATAGAGAGTTGGGTGCATTTAGGATGGGGTCCAGAGCCCAGTGGGTTTTCCAGTCCTACCAATTAGCTTCTCACTTTATCAACAGGATGAAGTAATACTTCATTGAACAAGGCTTCTGAACTTCATAAATAGAATATTATTTGATTGGTATTCACATTGTTGAGTAGATTTTCAATTCATATCACTCATCATCAACTTCTCATGATCTGTTTCACCCTTTGCTTCCTTGATTGGCCCTCTGGCCATCTGTCTTGTCATAGTATAAATCTTCTTCATGTATACTACAGTTCTTTAGTTCAAAAATTGACTTAGATTACCCTCTACTAGTTCCCAGTCTCATTCTCCCTTCCTCAGTACCCCCAAAGACATTCTCAGCAAGCTGCAAACCTGTTAAGAGTCGTCCATGGAGCTTATCGGAGGGTTTCCAGAGAAACCTGCAGGAAAGCCAGTAGGACTTGGCTTCAGCTTATAGGCTGTGCCCTCACGAGATCATGTTGTCCAATTTCAGATGGGTGGATGGGAATCCCGGGGAGTCTGGGAGGGGTTCTGTTATGTATTTTTAGGTTTTTCCGATTTTTAACCAATCTCCCCTAAACAAATTGATAAAAACAAGTTCAAATGTACTTATATTGCGACGAAATTATTGTACAATATTCTCCTGAATTTAACCTGATTTTTACAATTTATTTCATATTTTTATGATTTAATTTGGGAGAACTATCGAAATTCTACTGTTTATTCTTTTTTAACTAAAAATCTTCGAAGTCGGCCTTCTGGCGCTTATTGCACAACGCGCGGGAATATTCGTCACAAAAGGTGACATTCGTCACAACGGTGACATTCGTCACAACGGTGACATTCGTCACAACGGTGACATTCGTCACAACGGTGACATTCGTCACAACGGTGACATTCGTCACAACGGTGACATTCGTCACAATGGTGACCTTCGTCACAACAGTGACTGTCGTCACAACAAGTGACCGTCGTCACAAAATGCGACGACTTGTCACAAACGCGACACGCGCGGGAAAATTATGTAATCAGCGCGCGCACGAAATCAGCAACTTCGCGACGCGCGAGAACATTACATCAGCATATATGCTACAATGGAAAGTAGCAGAAACTCCTGGAATATTCCAGCAGATTCCAGGTAAAATAGCTAAAAATAGGTAAAACAAGTAGCTAGAACATTCTCCCATGTCTCAGATTTTACTGTATATAAGGAGCTCTGCTCCACCACTGAAATATAACTTATTTTAACCCATTTACTACACCACATCAGTGTGCCACTGCATCAGCAGTTATATTCCACCCCTAGTTGGGCTGTTGGATAAATATATATAAACACTTAGTCACCTCTAGTTGAGCTGCTGACCTAAGCTATCTCAGGATCCCTTTGCCACCTCTAGTTGAGCTTCTGGTAATAATCCTACCCCCTTGTCACCTCTAGTTGAGCTTCTGACAAACAACTTGTTCCTCTTTTGCCACCTCTTAGTTGAGTAGCTGGCTATCCTTTATTACTAATCCACCTCTAGTTGAGTTGTTGGTTATCAGTTAAAGTAATAAATATTTTAGGTTATATTGAGATTAGAAATACATATATTCTAATTTCTACCCGGTTTTTGGCATAAATAAATACTGAGAATATTCTTGCAGAATCCTTAAGACTACATTAAGATCCTGATAAGTTAGTATCACAGTAGACCCTGTAGGTTAGTGTAAATAAAGCATATATTAGCCAAATAGTGTTTTATTCTATATCTAATCTTTTGACCTGTTTATTAATATTTTTACTGTTTGATAAATAGTATAAAATATATATAAACTAGCTAGAATCGAAGTCGAATCTAGTTTCGGAATCAGTGAATTGTTATTCATATTTTAGTAGTGTTTTTACAGAAAAAGAACAAGCTTGCACAAGCAGCTCTCAAAACCTTCTTTGCGAAGTAGGGTGCATATATTCAAGTAAACTCTTGACTTCAGGGGTTCTAAGTCTATTTAGGCTGCCACTGATTAATATCAAATACTTAAATTATTTTACCTTGCAGTGAATTGAGTATTTGCACATTTTGATAGAGCATTGGACTCCTTTTTCAGAAAATAGTATTAAAATAAGGCTAATACATCACAGGTTCGTAGGTTGAGAGGTCAGGGAGTTGACTGTGGGAATCTCACAGAAGTCGAGGGGTTGAGATAGATAGGTTGGAGGTCGAGTGATAGATGGGTCAGAGCCCATGTGTTTCAAAGAGGAGATTAGAGCGGAAAATGTACTTGAGATTACTGGGGAGAATCTAAGCTGATTTTCTGACTGGATTGTATGTACAACATCTGCCAGACTATATAGACTGTGGAATGTATAACATACCAAATCCAGTAATAATGAAATCTAAACTAGCAAACATGAAATGAGATAAGTAAACACCAAAATTGGTGTTAGGAATGGAATGACCATACTTCCATAATCTAGATATGATAGAGCATATTCACAAATATTCTTGATATTTTTGCATTTTTATTCTTTGAGTTATCAGGGATATATGTAAGTCTGAAGTACAAAACATGCAAAGGGTTTTTTGAGTCACTGTAAGCAATCTGTAAGCTCAATGTCATGTAAAAATGGTTTTCTTGTCACACAGTCACAGTTTGTGCTGTAACAGTTCTTCTCCCCATCACCCTTGCTATGCCACCATGACAATGACCTTTGTCTGATGACTTATGGTGGATCCTTGTTTTCATGGCAAAACACTTATCTATAGCCAAAATTATAGAATACACCTGTCAGTGGTGCTGAATGATCAAATGTATCTTGTCCATCTATAAATACAGTAGACAAGTTGTCCACTCCCCTAGCAGATGCAAAGGATGGAAGTCAATACTTGATGAAGGTGATCAAGAGGTGAGTGCTCACATAGATTTTCATATTATAATTACCTGACCCTCTTTTCTAGTTTCTGCTTGGTTCAATCGCAAAGGCATTGGACATTTACCTGGACGAGCTGAAAGAGAGCGTAGAAGATATGTGTGGGACTTCAGTACCATTATCAACTGTGTGGAGAGCACTTCAGAAGTCAGGTTTCACTATGAAGAAGGTATATATATGCTTTATTATCACTCATTTAGTGGTGTTACTAATATTCAATGGTATTGTTTTTCATGTAGCTTACAAAGATTGCAAGAGAATGTAGTGCAGAGAAATATGCAGCCTATATGTATCACATGGGTAAGATATACTGTATGTTGCAGACTAACTCATCTTTGTAGATGAGAGCTCATTTGACTGTCGGACAACTTATTGTGGGTATGGATGGGCACTAAAGGGTCAGTGGGCACTGCAGAAATGTTTTTTTATGCAGAGAAGATGGTATGTCTCTTTTCTGTTCTCTACTTTAAACTACTAATGTAAATATAAGCTATTCTGTTCTTCCAGCCATCTCACATAGTGGCATGCTCTCTGTAAAAGTTGTTGAAGGATCCTTCAATATGGAGCTTTTCATAGAATTTATTGAGGGCCTTCTGGACCACATGCAGCCATGTCCAGCCTGGAATTCAGTTATTGTGATGGACAAGTATCTGGCAATTATTGATCTAATTCATTCACAGTATTCTCTTAACCCTCTTTCATTTATACTACTAATTGGATTTTATACAGTGGCATGCAAATTGAATTCTTACCCCCTTATTCCCCCAACTACAGCCCCATTGAGCTTGCATTTTCTGCTATCAAAGCACAGATTCAGTGTGAGGGTAATGTTGGGTGGGCTGCTTGGACTGCAAAAGATGATTTAGATGTACATATATGTGCAGTTGATAAGTACAGTTTTTTCAATTACAGCAGATGATGCACATGCATTCTATGATAAATGTGGATATGTCTAGATGTTATGACCAAATCGAATGTTTTCTTTTACCCACATGGCTAGTAAAAAATAGAGAGGCATTGTGATCTATATAAAATGTCCATAAAACTATTCATGATGTGATTTCTTGTGAAAGGGTTCCACTGAAAGTATGGTTGAGTCCTCTTTTGCCCATCTGATCGGTCAATTGGCTGTTCCCACATTCATTCCATGCCATTCAAATAAATCAAGCAAGTCTTTTCCTGAGAAATCAGTGAGGTCATCCAATCAAAGAAACCCTTGTTCTATGAACAAGGGACAGAACCAACTGTAATTTTGGTTGTCACAACCATGAAGTGAATGCACATACAGGCTACCCAGCCATTGTTTGAGAGTAGGATAATCCACTTCTGATGCCATTCTGTGAGACTCTGCTGTATAGACATTCTTTGGAGAGGCAGAGCCTGGACACCCATGGAAATGGAGTATACCTTCATCACCAACTCAAATAGGTGTATATGGTGTTGGCACAGCTGCCTTTGGGAACTTGATCTCAGGCTGATTGAGGGCCATTGGTAATACAAAATATCTACGCTGCCACATTTCCTTGAGTAATTTTTTGAGTTTCAGTGACTGCAGAATTGTCATCTAGCTTTGTTTTGAGGTCACACAGCTGGATACAAGGTATTAGGTTTAATGATGTTGGTGGCTTGGTAATGGATGTGTTGCCTTGGGACTTCTATGTGTTAGCACAGAAAAATAGACATCTTATGGACATTACACATACCACAAGATTGGCCCAAATAGCTTTATCTGCCATTGTATAAACATAGTGATCCTGACTCTTAGATAAAGTAATGCAAGCTGCATTACACTTGTCACATGCATGATATTTCCCAATGTCCTTGATTATATCATGTTCCTTTGTAAAAGCATCAGTGCTATCTCCCATGTAGCTCTGAAGGGCTGGCTGGTTGACATCATCTGTTGGTATCTTTTTTCACTAATGAATAGGTTAAGTTAATCTATATCTTTATTGAGATCCTCAATGTGAACTGACCAAGGCCAGACAATCTCTTTTTCTTTATTTTTACACTTTTCAGCCTCAATCCAAGTAGCCAAATCACATATCAGTATGTTCCAGCATTCTTCACTCTCCAATAGTTTGGGTTTGGGTTTAGGGGACTTTGGCAAGAAAAAGAAAATATATCCCATCCAAAGGTTGGAAACCTTCAAACCCAACCATTTTGTTGCCTACTGAGATGCATGTTTAGGGTCATTGTCCTGCTGAAAGTAACAGTTGGCCTCCTCTATTTCCAACTTTTCAAAACTTTCCACCACTCCCAGCTCCAAACTTTCACAGTATTGTTCAGCAGCCACCCTCCCCTGCACCTCTATGAGCATTCCCACCCCATTCCAACCCATACAACCCCATACCATGAGGTTGTTTCCTCCTCCATGTATGACAATCTGTGGAGTAGTCAGATACTGGTTCTCCTTGTTGTTTCCACATATGTCTTTCCATCCAACCCAATCCTATTTGATCTTGGCCTCATCTGACCATAACACCCTCTCCTAGTCCTCCACAGTCCATTTTTCATGATATTGGGCAAATTTGAGCTGTTCCTGATAATGAATGGCCTTGAGCAATAGTCACTTTGCTTTGTTTCAGAGTAAAAACCATTCTCCTGCAGTACATTTCTGACTGTTTGGGGAGCGACAGAGTTGGAGATGATAGAATTAATGAATTGGGTAGCCTGAACTGCATTATCAAGCTGCCCAGAGCTGATTTGATGAATTATTGACTGTTTGTGTGAAGAGTCGATAGATTCTGACCGTTCGATATATGAAGAATAGTGTTTATTCAACTACTATTAGCAGGTATTGACCGTACAGTACAATACCGTAGATTACTAGACAAGCAGTACTAGTAAGAAGACACGCTATGCGTCACAAGAGCAACTGTACAGTTGCTCTTGACAGCTTGAATGAAAGAATGAAAGAGTTGACCTTCACGGTACAACTCGTAGCTAGATGTAAAATAGATAATCAACGCGAAGCTGAATATCTAGAGTAAAGAGACAGTAGTGCAAGTCGACTATAATGTCGACTAGCGCAAAGACCTTAGAGTGGAACTCGACCTTCACGGTTCGAGTCCAAAGTACGTTAGTATGCGAGAGAATACTACCTTTATAGGTAGTTGAGACGTTACCCTTGACACCTCTCGCTATTCGACGTCTGGGTCGTTTATGAGGTGGTGTCTGCTGGGTAAAAGTGTCTATCGTTTTGGCGCCGAGAGCGCCCATACATATACACAAAGCTTCGAACTACAAAATAAGGGTATGCTCGAAATATAGAAAGAATGTAAAGAAAGAAAATAAAAGATAAATAATAAAGTACTATAATCCAACTATTATTCCTTAGTCCAATTATGCATATATGCATACCCTTTACAGTTTGTCATGACCAAAACACTTGAAAGGCCAGCTCCCAGGATCATTCTCCTTGTTCCCATCCACTTCCTTACTAATCCTATCCACATTACTCTTGGCTAGACTAGTTCTTTCCTGGATTTGGTGATAGGAATAGCCTTCTTGAGGAGGGAGACAACCAAAGAGCATTGAACAGCAGATATAGATCTCATAATGGTGGTAAGAAGTCAGGATGTGGTTGAACCACTTTAAACCTATCAAACAAATACAAATAAAGTCATGTGACATGTTTTATTGTTCCCACAGCCCCTGTGAGGTATCAGCATTATCTCATAAGATTCTCTTAATTTTCTTTGAATTATTTAATATTCTTTTGAATTTATTGTAATTTTATTATGCATATTGTGAAAATTAAGGCCTTATTCCTTTTAACTTCATATAATAATAGCATATATGGGCTCATATTATGCTATTATTACTTATTTAATTTATTATAATTTTTGACTAATTATTTTGCCCCTTATTTACTTAGTTATTGTTTCCTGGCACTTTGCTTTACCCTTCTACAATGAACTCTTGAAGCATGGGAAAACATTATGTCATCATTCATGCCCAGTGCTTCAAATTTGGGATTGAGGGAATAAATGATTTGTCAGCAGGTGACAGTTACAACATGTGACAGCATAAGTCACTGGCATTTGCTTCTGTCCCAGATCTTGGCCTTGTTAAAAGGTAACTCTATATGTATCTCAGTCTCATATTAGTGTATAATGGACTGAATGTATATACCTATATGTATCTGATATATACAATTAATATAAAGATAAAAGAAATACTATGCAGAGCAACACTCACCTCAGTCTCGTATTAGTGTATAACGGACTGAGGTGTAAATGTTGTAACTATGCAGTTTAAATACCACACAGGGAATGATGACCATGTATGTGCCTTACATGTGATGATAAAGTTTTACGGTGTTATCCCAACACTCCTCCTCACTGTTGAAACTCCTCCTCGCATGGAAGTCCAACTATTTGAGACCCAGAAAACCTCATAGTTTGATAAATTGAGACGGTTCTAAGGCCTTCGTGAAGATATCAGCTAAATTATCCTTCATATGGATGTAGCGAAGACGAAAATCCCCAGCCTGGACACATTCCCAGAGGAAATGGAACTTAATGTCAATATGTTTGACCCGGTGTTACGACCGGGCAAATCCCGCCGGACTCCGGGCACTAACTCGTACGCCCCCACGCGCTACAAGCACCAATCGTCTGTTTATAGGATTTCCCGCCCGGACTCCGTTACGTCAAGACTCATTACGTTCGACCTCATTAAGACACATATCAGTCACCGGACTTCCCCCGGACCCCGTCTCTGTCTATGTCTGTCTTCGTCCCACGCATCAGTCACCGGTCCCCGCTTAGAATCCCGTCACCGCTCTAATCGAGCCCCGTTCCCGTTTTAGTCAAATGACCTGTCACAATTTAGGACTCCGCTCCCGCTCCGTTTCCCGTTATGGGTTATGCTTTGTCACGATTCGGACTCCGCTCCATTCCGTCCCGTTCCTAACACCAATTTGGTGTTTACTATTCCCGTTCTATGTTTTGCTCATTTCGTCTCATTATTACTGGATTCGGTATGTCATGCATTCCACGGTCTATATAAACTGGCAGATGTTGTACATACAATCCAGTCAGAAAATTAGCTTAGATTCCCCCCAGTAATCTAATACATTTTCCTCTCTAAAAACCCTACTCTTATCAGACCGCTCGCACTAGTCGGAGCCCACGGGCTCCGGCGCATCTATCTCTCTCGACTATCTCGATTCACGACTCTCGACTCACGACCCACGAACCCCCGCCCGGACTCCCCGGGATTCCCGTCCGCCTGTCTGAAATTGGACAACACGATCTAGCGAGGGCGCAGCCTATAAGCTGAAGCCAAGTCCTACCGGATATCCCGCGGGTTTCTCCGGAAACCCGGCCTGAGTGTGTATCCTAACAGTATTTTCTGACTAATACTCGCAGATTGTTTTCATTATGCCACCAAGAAGAAGTACACGCGCACAGTCATCAATGCCTGGACCGTCGACTCTTCATTCCCCGTTAACTCTGTATACCAGTCAGACGCTTGCGAACCAGTCGGAACCCATGGAAGAAGCCCGCATCGAAGAAATCCCAGAAGACCTGGACGAATCCGAGTGCGAGGATGATTCCGTGGCCCCCGACAAGGGCAAAGGTGTCGAAATCCCTCCTGAAAATCCTCCGCCTTTTCAACGACCGAACACGAGGGATCCTACTTCTGAGTTTTTAGCAGGTACTATAGATAAATTCATGACGCACCTGCTAGAAGAACGAAAAAGAAAGGAACAAGAACCTCCACGGTCAAAAGTCAATGCTCCGGAACCCTTCACGGGTTCCAACCCAAACAAACTCTCTACTTTCCTCATGCAATGTCGCTTCAATTTCCGCGATCGCGCCGCTGCATTCTCCACGGACTCCCGAAAAGTCAACTACGCACTTTCATATTTGTCGGGATCCGCGTTGAAATGGTTCGAACCGGCTTTTAGCGGGATTACCGAGGAAGAGCCGCTCTGGCTTGAAAATTGGGAAGCTTTTGTTGAGGAGCTTGAAACCAACTTCGGCCCGTATGACCCGACAGGAGAAGCCGAGAATAGTCTCACAAATCTTCGTATGAAGGACACGCAGCGCATCACGGACTACATCGTCCAATTCAATAATCTGGCAGCTCGTTGTCAGTGGGGCGATCCCGCTCTCCGCCACCAATTCTACGCCGGTCTGCCGTCCCGCCTTAAAGACGAAGTCTCAAAAGGAGAAGATGGCAAGCCAAAAACCCTGTCCCGTATGCGCCTCAAAGCTCAAAACGCGGACGCACGTTATTGGGAACGTCGCGCGGAAGTTGCCCGTGAGACATCCGCGGACAAAATAAATAAGTCCAAGGACAAAAACAATAACACCAATTCGTCAACCAGCAACCAGAACTCCACGCAATCCGACAAGAAGAACGATAAAAAGTCTTCAAACAACAACAACAATAAGGACAATAAGGACAACAACAAGGGTCAACAGTCCGGCAAGCAAGCCGGAAAACCCGACCTCTCAGGCAAACTCGGACCTGATGGCAAATTGACTCCACAAGAAAGACAACGTCGTATGGACAACAACCTCTGTCTCTTGTGCGGGAAACCCGGTCATCGAGTCCCGGAATGTCCGCTGGCAAAAGCAAACTCTTCAAAGGGTCGATCAGCCAAGGCCTCCACGGAAACCCCGTCGAAGGACAAACCGGCTGCCGATTCGAAAAAAGAGTAAGCAACCCCGCGGACTCCGCGTGGGTTAGGGGTTGCGTTGCCTCTCCGCGCATTCAAGAGTTCACTCGCCTCAACGCATCCGCTCTTTCACATTCTGATTCATTTTTCGTTAAACTTATGTCTAATATGCTTCCGAAATTCGTTTTTTCAGCTCTCATAGATTCCGGCTCGACTCATTGTTTTTTAGATACAAAATTCACGCAAAAAAATTCTTTGTCAACTTATTCGATAAATCCCGTCGCTCTCCGCCTCTTCGATGGCACAAGTAATTCGGTTGTTACCCAAGCTTGTGATTTACCCATCAGTTTCCCTTGTGGAACATCTCAATTGGTCACTTTCTATGTGACCCAGTTAGACTCAAGTTGCTCGGTGGTTCTAGGACATAACTGGCTTACCCGCTACAATCCGTTGATTGACTGGATAGCTAACAGTATAACATTCCGAACTCCCGCGGCGACCGAGGAAACTGCGGCTGTCTCGGCCTCCACGGCACCCATGGCCTTCCCGGCACCTGCAGTCTCGAGGACTCCTGTGATCCCTACGGCACCTACAGCTTCCCCGGAACCCACGGCACCTCCGTCCATTTCTCTGATTAATGCTGCAGCTTTTATTAGGGCTTCAAAAATGGATGGGTCCCAGGCGTTCACTATCAACTTAAAAATTGATGAAGCAACTGGACGTTTCTCAACCCCAGTATCCGAATCTGAGCAAGCTGCTGACCTAGAAGGCGTCCCGGAGAAATACCATGACTTCGCGGATGTTTTTAGCAAGCGAAAAGCTGACCGGCTTCCGCCTCACAGAGAATACGACTTAAAAATCGATCTTGAAGATGGCGCCCAGCCACCCCTAGGACATATTTACCCGCTTTCGTCCACGGAACTATCCGCAATCTGTGATTTCCTGGATGAACATTTGTCCATAGGTTTTATTCGACCCTCAAAGTCTCCTTTTGGAGCACCTGTTTTGTTTGTCAGAAAAAAGGATGGATCCCTTCGACTATGTGTTGATTTTAGAGGACTCAATGCTGTCACCAAAAAGGACAAATATCCACTCCCACTTATATCTGACCTGCTCGATGCTCCGTGGAATGCCCGGATTTACACCAAAATAGATCTCAAGCATGCCTATCATTTGGTCCGGATTGCCACGGGCGATGAATGGAAAACCACTTTTAGAACCCGCTATGGGGCCTTCGAGTGGTTGGTCATCCCTTTTGGACTCACTAATGCCCCGTCTGTTTTTCAGCGTTTTATCAACGACATTTTCTCCGACATGCTCGATGTATGCGTCATTGTTTACTTGGACGACATTCTTATCTACTCCGAGAATCCCGCGGAACACGACAAACAAGTCCGTGAGGTTCTCCGGAGGCTCAGACAACATGGTTTATTCGCAAATGGTAAAAAATGTACTTTTGACACGGACTCCGTGGAATACCTAGGTTTCATGATGGGACCCGATGGACTCCGCATGGATGAAACTAAAGTGCAAGTCATCAAAGATTGGCCCGAACCCCGAAAAGTTAAAGATATCCAATCCTTCCTCAGCTTTGCCAATTTTTATAGACGTTTTATCCGTGGATATTCCGACATCACGGTACCCCTTACCCGTCTTACGCGTAAGGGTACTCCGTGGAACTTTAACGATAAGTGTCAAAAAGCTTTCAATCTTTTAAAAAATTCTTTTTCCACAGCTCCTATTCTGTCACATTGGAAACCGGACTTCCCGCTCATTGTTGAAACGGACGCCTCCGACTATGCACTTGGAGCCATTCTCTCTATCCAGGACTCCGACGGAGAAGTTCACCCCGTGGCTTTTCTGTCCCGGACTTTTACCGGAGCAGAGCTCAACTACGACGTTCATGATAAAGAACTTCTGGCAATCTTTTCAGCTTTCAAAGCATGGCGACACTATTTGGAAGGTTCAGGAGCTCCTATTGACGTTGTAACAGATCACAAAAACCTGGAATACTTTTCTACCACAAAACTCTTGACCCGTCGGCAGGCCCGCTGGTCTGAATATCTCTCCGCCTTCAACATGATTATCCGTTTTCGACCCGGCCATCTCGGCGGCAAACCCGACGCTTTAACTAGATGATGGGACGTCTATCCTAAAGAGGGGAGCAACGACTATGCAACGGTAAATCCGCACAACCTGAAACCTATCTTCACGAATCAACAACTTACCGCATCGGTCCGCGCAACTTTCCTTGTCAATCCCATTGTCCGTGGAATTATCATTATGGATATCGAAAAGTTACATCAAGATATTCTATCGGCAATTCCGCTAGACCCAGTTACTAAAGCTCATCTGGACAATCCCGTGGACCCCGATCAACCTCGGTGGTCTCTTGATCAACATGGTTTCATTAGACTTGACGATCGTATCTATGTACCGGACTTCGACGGCCTCCGCCTCAGGATCCTTCAATATAAACATGATCATCCACTCTCAGGACATTTCGGGTACAACAAAACTCTATCATTAATAAGAAGAGAATACACTTGGCCCGGACTCCGTGGATTCGTTAAGCACTATTGTAAATCTTGCACTACTTGTCCCCGCTCGAAATCTCAGCGACACAAGCCATACGGCCTTTTGAAACAACTCCCGGTACCGGAACACCCGTGGAATTCTATATCTATGGATTTCATTGAACACCTACCGGATTCCGAAGGCTTTTCCGCTATCCTAGTCGTTGTTGACAGATTCTCAAAACAAGGTATATTCATCCCTACTTATGATACGATTACGTCCGTGCAGTTAGCGGAACTTTTCATTATCCATGTATTTTCCAAGCACGGAGTTCCGTCCCACGTGACTTCCGATTGAGGATCAGAGTTCGTGTCTCACTTCTTTAGATCCCTCGGAAAATCCTTGGACATGACATTACATTTCACGTCCGGACATCACCCAGAAGGTGACGGACAAACCGAACACGTCAACCAGACATTGGAACAATACCTCCACGTATATTGCAACTATCAACAGGACAATTGGAAAACCTTGTTACCACTTGCAGAGTTTGCTTACAACAATGCACCCTCGGCCACTACTGGCGTTTCCCCATTCTTTGCAAATAAAGGATATAATCCAAACATTACAGTACATCCAGAACGAAATCTCGCCTCTGTTCGTGCTCAAGAATTCACCACGGACCTCCACGAGCTCCACGAGGAACTCCGGACTGCAATATTGTCCGCCCAAGAGCAATACCAACATTCAGCGGACAAACACCGGATCCCACCACCAAACTTCAAGATTGGCGACCGTGTTTATGTCAAAGCCCAATTCTTCCGGACTACCTGTCCATCAAAGAAGCTTGCTGAAAAATATTTAGGTCCCTTTGAAATTATCGCACAAGTAGGTTCAGTTTCTTGGACTCTACGGCTTCCGGATAGCATGCGCGCGGTGCACCCGGTATTTCATGTCTCTATGCTAGAACCTTGTACTGCTAACACTATCCCGGATCGCGTGCAATCTCCGCCTCCTCCTGTCGTCATTGACGGAGAACCCGAGTTTGAAATCTCTCAGATTTTAGATTCAAAAATTGACAAGCGTCGACGCACTTGTAAACTGCTTTACTTGGTCAAGTGGGCGGGTTACGAGGGCACCGATGAAGAAACCTCATGGATTTTGGCCACGGAACTCGGTAATGCCACGGAAATCGTTACTGACTTTCATACAGCTTACCCACTCAAACCTGGACCATTATCGTCTCTCTGACCGCACTCCGCGGACCCCGTGTTACGTTTGGACTCATTTTCATTATTCCCTGTCGCCCTATGTCTCTCTTTGCTTTTACAGGTTCTAACATGTCTGGTCAAGTCTTCAAGCGGACTCTCCGCGGACTTTGGCTTTGACTTTTATTTTTTATGTTTTTCACGCTTTACTTTTATGTTCAATTACTTTTATTTCTATATTACTCTTCAGTCTACATTTATGGGACTATGTTTTTTCCCCTCTGCCTCAGCTACCTCCTCAGGGAGCTCCGCGACCTCCGCGGCAACCCCATCCTCATCCGATCCGGCATCCTCGGAACTCCCGACTTGCGGCTCTTCAAAGACATAGCCGCCATACTCCGCCAGGAACTTCCAAAACTCCTCACGGAGTCCGGACAGCTCCTTTGCCACCACAATTTGGACTTTGTTGCTCTTCCGGAGCAACTCGTTTTGGGCCTCGATGCCCTCGGCGATCTGTCCAAGGACCTCATCCAACCCGGACAACCCGTCCATCCCGCTTATGTCTTGCGCCCCGGATCCCGTGGCCTGCTCGTGCACAAGCGAGCACCTCGCCTTGAGGTGCGCGCATTGATAACATCCCGGCCCCCGGCCGGCCTTTCGGTTGCATTCCGTGTTCCGGTCGTTGCAACCGGAACACCGCGGCTCGTTCCGCGTCGGAAGATGGACTGGCGCCGCCTTCCTTGCCTTCTGTTGAGTTGGTCAGTCTCCGTGGGTATTCCATGGACATGAGGCCTACCTTTTGGGGGCTCTCTGGCTCCCCCTCGGACTCCGACTCCACCTCTGTCGCTTTGCGCTGAAAATCACAAGTCAGTAAAAAATCGACAAGTGAATTTGGGACTTACTTTTCCCGCAACAATGGCGGCCCTCTCCGCGGCCAACCGGGCTTTCTCCGCAGCCACCCGGGCGTTCTCCGCGGCCACTCGCGCAGCCTCCTCCGCCTCACATTCCCTCTCCTTTGCGGCCTCTTCCTCTGCGGCCAATGCTTCCTGGTACTCTTTGTCCAGGGCCTCCTCAGCCTCCCTCGCCTCTCTCTCTGCTGCTTCACGAAGCTGGTGCTGCTCTTCTCGCCGCGCCAACAATTGGGCCGCCGTCCACGGCACCCGATACGGAGTGCCCGTGGAGGGCCCTGCTGTCGGCATTGGCTTGCGTGGTGTTGGTTTTGGTCCCATAGTGACGAAGATGGGGGTAATAAAGAAGAAGAAATTTCTATTTTTCAATTTTTTATATAGGCTCGTCGCGTTTGAACCTTACCTTCCAGATCACATGACTCTTTGACACATACGTGTAACCGACATGACTTTTGACACATGCGCGTAGCCGACAAGAACCTTATTTAGGTCTAGAGCCTCTTTGGGACTTCGGCATAAAGGGAGGATACTGTTACGACCGGGCAAATCCCGCTGGACTCCGGGCACTAACTCGTACGCCCCCACGCGCTACAAGCACCAATCGTCTGTTTATAGGATTTCCCGCCCGGACTCCGTTACGTCAAGACTCGTTACGTTCGACCTCATTAAGACACATATCAGTCACCGGACTTCCCCCGGACCCCGTCTCTGTCTATGTCCGTCTTCGTCCCACGCATCAGTCACCGGTCCCCACTTAGAATCCCGTCACCACTCTAATCGAGCCCCGTTCCCGTTTTAGTCAAATGACCTGTCACGATTTAGGACTCCGCTCCCGCTCCGTTTCCCGTTATGGGTTATGCTTTGTCACGATTCGGACTCCGCTCCGTTCCGTCCCGTTCCTAACACCAATTTGGTGTTTACTATTCCCGTTCTATGTTTTGCTCGTTTCGTCTCATTATTACTGGATTCGGTATGTCATGCATTCCACGGTCTATATAAACTGGCAGATGTTGTACATACAATCCAGTCAGAAAATTAGCTTAGATTCCCCCCAGTAATCTAATACATTTTCCTCTCTAAAAACCCTACTCTTATCAGACCGCTCGCACTAGTCGGAGCCCACGGGCTCCGGCGCATCTATCTCTCTCGACTATCTCGATTCACGACTCTCGACTCACGACCCATGAACCCCCGCCCGGACTCCCCGGGATTCCCGTCCGCCTGTCTGAAATTGGACAACACGATCTAGCGAGGGCGCAGCCTATAAGCTGAAGCCAAGTCCTACCGGATATCCCGCGGGTTTCTCCGGAAACCCAGCCTGAGTGTGTATCCTAACACCCGGGAGTGAAGGAGGGGATCCTCAGAGAGGGCAGTGGCAACATTATTGTCAGAGTATGGTGGTTTGGGAGGGGGGGAGCATGGAAATACTGCAGAAAAGGCTACGGAGCCAGTGCCTTCCTTGACAGACTCGAAGGTGGCTACATATTCAGCTTCACATGATGATGCAGCAACGGTTTTTTGCTTTTTTGATGTCCAAGAAATAATACCAGAGCCAAGGGTGAAGGCATGGCCACTGACGCTGTGACGGGTATCCAAACAATTGGCCCAATCAGAGTCAGTATACCCAATCAAAGAAAGGGTGTTGGACCCCCCAAGGCATAGTCGGAGATCATGAGTGCCTTTTAAGTATTGAACAACTCGAATGGCGGCAGTCCAGTGGGGAGTCGAGTAGCTGTCAAGGTATTGAAACAGTTGTTGAACAGCATATGAAATGTCTGGGCGTGTGGAAATAGCAAGATAGAGTAAGCAGCCAACAAGGGACCGGTAGGGTAGTTTAAGGATGGCATCCAGGCTAGGTTGGGAGAGAGATGTGCGATCGGTCCGACAAAGCTTGAGGTTGTGGTCCATCGGGGTGGAGACGATAGAAGCATGGGTCTGACCAAATTGGCGATGATTTTGTCAATCAGAGCTGATTGGGAAAGAAGGGCGAGATGGTTGTGTCAGTCCAATTCAACAGCTATACCAACGACAAAACGGACAGAACCCAACTCGGAGATAGTCCAAATGGCACACATCTGAGTCTTGAAAGATTCGTTCTCAGCAGTGTTGCTGGCGATGGACAAGAAGTCGTCGACATGGATGGCTACAATAATAATGCCAGTCGGCATTTGGTGATAATAGAGACAAGGTTCATATGGAAGCCGAGTAAAGCCCCAGGTGAGCATTTGCTCATTCATAGTTTGATTCCAGATACATCCACTCTGCTTCATGCCATATAGACCACGTAAGATCATCCAGACATAATCATGTTTCCCAGGCTCGGCAAAACCTTCGGGTTGTTCCATAAACTGAATCTCATCATCTGGGAGTAGACTGTAAAGAAAAGCGGTCTTAATGTCAATTTGTTGGGCATCCCATCCAAGAGTGGCAGCGATGTGGAGGAGTATGCACCAGGACTCCATGCGTGCAGTAGGTGAGGTGGTTTGATGATAATCCTTTCCATATATTTGCTCGAAACCCTTAAAGACAAGCCTGACTTTCCAGCGGACGGCATTGCCATGTTCATCCCTTTTTATGCGGAAAATGGGGTGGCCCTTTCTGATTTTGCACCCTTGAGGGACTTCTGACCTAGGGACTAATTTATAGACTCCCATCGCTTTGAGGGAATCAAGTTCGTCTTGGAAACCAGCCCGCCACTGCTCTGCATCCCCTGAGCATAACGCCTCCTCCCAAGTTTTGGGCTCGTCATTGCAAGTGAGTGGATCGATCCCAAGGCCATCGGAGATGGCCACTAAAGTGAGATCGAAGCTAGGGGAGTCGTATCCTGAGGTTAGCGACAAAAGAGCATCTTGTATCTGCTCCAGGTCAGAAGATGAGGATAGTTCAGGCAAGTTAATGATAGCTTGTGAACACGCTAATTTTTCAAAGTGCAGGCGTTCAGCACTATCCTTCGATGCCTGAATGGATTGCTGGAGTCTATTGGACCCCGGGGGAATACCAGCCGTCGTACGAGTGGAGCAGCGAAGAGGTTGCTCATTGAGGGGAGGTAATGCATCTGGCACTTCCGAAATGATAGGGAGTGGTGGGGGTTCATCGTAGGCGTCAATGGAAGAGCTGACGGCAGTAGACCCAGAAGATAGTGGCAATGGGGATGTGGTAAGGGGAGTGTCAGTCCCAGATGAAGGTGATTTAGGGTGGCCATCATGACTTTCTAGGAAATGAACGTGATAAGAACTATAGATTTGGTGGGTCACTGTATCATAGCATCGATACGATTTTGATTTCGCATCATACCCAACTAGTATGCATTCGATAGAGCGTTCAAATATTTTAGGGTTTGTTTTGTTTTGAATGAGGACGAAAGCACGACATCCGATCTCTTTCATGTAAGAGTAGTCAGGGGGACGCCCGTACCAAAGTTCCCATGGGGTCTTGTTTTGAAGGGTAGTAGTGGTAGTTTTCATGTGAAGATGAGCTGCAGCCATAAGTAAGCAGGTAGACCAGCATAGATACGCATTGATCTCGCTTTTCCCATAAGTGTCCGATGCATCCGCTCAACACGCCCAATGTGCACCGATGTATAGGGTGCAGTAAACTGTTGTTCTGTTCCCCTTAATGCTAACTAGTTTGACATTTCATGACTCTTGAGTTCTCCATTATCAGTGTGGTATACTCCAACCTTGAGACCTGTCTCGACTTCCCGAGCCCGTTCCCATGTTTGAAGGTTAGGGAAGGCGTTGCTTTTGTGTTTCAAAGGGATGGTCCATACGTAGCTTGTAAAATCATCAACTATATTCATAATATAATTATTTCCAATTCGTGATGTTACAGTGTGTGGTCCAGACAGATCTATCCAGACTTTTTCGAGCCTTCTGGTCCCCCTATGCCCTAACCCCTCCTCACGTATTTTTGGAACAGGAGACTTCGTCTGCTTTCCAATGATACATGAGTCGCATTTGGGGGGGGGCAGTAGTTGAGGCTGGTCGTGCACCTTTGATCAGGCCATTGTTGAGCATGTCAGTAATGGATTTGTAGTCAGCATGCCCAAGGCAGCAGTGCCAAGTCTTGAGAGTGGGTAGATTTTGCGTGATGAGAGCATGTTCCACTTGTGCAGAGTATAGCATCAATGAGTAAAGGTTTTTGTGTGGGAGTAAGGAGCTGTGGGCAATTATGGAGTTAGATGACTTGGTACTGAGCCAACAAGAGTCATGATCGAAATGTGCGATAACGTTGGAGTCACGAGTGAGGCATCGAACTGAGATTAAGCGTACGACTGCTTCAGGGATGTAAAGCACGTCCCGAAGAAGGATGTGGGATCCTCAGCCTAGACGTATTTTGATATTGCCTATTCCAATGGCCCATATAGATGATCCTCCTAAACCTCTTACAGAACGAGGTGTGATGGCTCTTAAGGTGATGAAGTCGGTTTGATCAGGTGATATATGTATAGTTGCACCACTATCCAACCAAAAGGGTGAGTCTCCGTAGATAATGGAGTTCGGTTTGTTTGTGATAATGGTTGGACAGTAGAGGCGCTCAGGACGGTGAGAGATGGTTGACTGTGCTTGTTCCAATCCACGGTAGTTTGCAGCTCCTCCTCAAGGACAATCCAGCCATTGTACTCAACAGTATCCAGTGTAAGTGAGGGCGAGGGGATAGTGTGCGATGGAGGGGCAACGATCCCAGCAAAATCCGGGGCAATAGTATGCAAAACAGATAAGTCGGAAGGATTCATTTGTGCAATGTACGTGCGACCATCAGCACCCTTCACATGGACAGGGATTTTTGAGACAGGGACAGGGTTAGGAGTGGAGGGGGAAGGTTTTGGCTGTGCAACCCCCTGATCACGGAGCCTGGCGAGTTTGGTTTCCTCAATGCTTCAGCCAGCCATTCCACCACCGGGTGCCACACAATAGTCAACAGTGTGGCGGCGTCTCTTACAATTAGAGCAGACAGGTGGACTGTCAGACTTGGATGTGGTCAAAGCGATGGAGTTAGCAGTGGTGGAATGCTTAGTGGTATTGGAGGTCATCAATGCCTGCTCACTGTCCAAGTAAGAACGGAGTTGTACGGAAGCGAAGGGTTTTGTTGTAGTGGACTGGGATATATCACAGGTAATGATAGAATGCAGGTGTTTAAAATCGGTGCCCAAGGCGTTTAGTAAGGCAATGCATTTGAAGAGGTCCCGTGAGATATCACCCATGTTGTACGCACGGTCAATGGAGGCACAGATTGCTTCAGCTGTTGTAGGCAATGGAGTACCACGGGAGAATTGGCTGAGAAGGGCCATTTGGAGCAGTTGAACCTGACGAATGGGTCCCTCGCTTTTGTGGCGGGCTAGAAGGGTATCCCAGCAGGATTTCGCGCCAAGGTCCAAGTCAATATATTCCCATTCGGTTGATTCGATGGTGGAGGCAATGAGAGCAGCTGTGAGAGAGTTATTGCTGTCCCAGTTGGCTCGGGCACAAGGGTGCTCAGGACCAGGTTGAGGGATTGTGCCCTTGGCATAGCCGTAGAAGCCAGTTAAGGTTAAGAATAGAGTGGTGGCACGAAGCCATGCTTGATAGTTAGATTGAAGTTTATCTAGTTTAGGGCCAGAGTAAGTGAGATTGGTGCGAAGTGCGGTAATTGAGGGCACAAGCTCATCTGCAGAGGCTGTCGCAGGGATGGCCATTAAAAAAAAGAGAGTTACGGTCTAACTCGTCACAAGTGTATAAGTAGTCTATATAGACGAGGTGGGGCCCATAACCTTTTAAAAGGTAACTCTATATGTATCTCAGTCTCGTATTAGTGTATAATGGACTGAATGTAATTAACCTATATGTATCTGATACATATATACAATTAATATAAAGGTAAAAGAAATACTATGCAGAGCAACACTCACCTCAGTCTCGTATTAGTGTATAATGGACTGAGGTGTAAATGTTGTAACTATGCAGTTTAAATACCACACAGGGAATGATGACCGTGTATGTGCCTTACATGTGATGATAAGGTTTTACGGTGTTATCCCAACAGGCCTCTGAACCTTCGAGTTCAGGCTTAGATTGGAACCCTTGTCTCAGACATGGGAGTCATAGGATAAAAAAAAGGGTAATAAATAGTTAAACATGATACCATTACTGACTCAGTAATGATATCATAAAATAATTAAATAGTTAAATAATTAGTTATCAAAATATATGTATATAAGGAGGGTCAGAAATCCACAATAAAACAACTTATCTCACACATATTTTACAGCACAGCTCAGAAGCTTATCTCATCATCCTAAAGAACAATAATAGCCTTAGTCTGATATACTAACTGCAAGCACCTACACTTGCAGAATCTAGAACTCTTTGTCAGCACTCTTGAACTTAGCTAATCATCTATGTAAGTTCCCCCAGCCTCACAGCTACCCCTTAGGCTTATTAAATACATAATAAACCTAATAAGTATCCTTACTGAAATCCCTGCCAACACTTAGATTATTCAAGGCCCATACCTAGGTTAGTGAATTAATCAAGTACAAGCACATAAGAAATACAACACAAATTATCTTCTCTATTAATAAAATATTTAACACCTTGTTAAATATCTATTAATAGTTACAAATAAGCATACAAGAAACTGAAGCTTTATATCAAGTCTCTGCCAAGTTACTGCACATATACTCAGCTTCTAGCCCTATTCTCAAGGAATAGCTGTTTATTTGCTAAAAGAGTCATACACAGTTCTATTGAACCTTTCAATAATCAAATAAGCATTTATTTTAGTTGTTTAAGCTTAATAGAGCAACTAATTAATCTATCAGTATTTAAATTACTGGACCTTTGCTTATTTTATTGTTGAAGCTCTGTGACACTATAGCATTTATTGAGCTATGTATCTGAGAGAAACCACTAAATACATTACAGCCTCCCACTGCCTTGTACTGGTGCACAACAGTAGGAACACAGGTGGAAAAATGAAGGGTCAAAAAACTGTCCCAATGAGTAGCTGTTTTACTTTATTTATTATTCAATGGGTTTTGATCCAAATCATATAAACCAAGGCATATCTTCAAGCCATGATCTTATAGTATCTTCTATAATTTACTTATATTTTCCACTTCTGCTAGTGGTCCATACCAACTCAACCTTTCAAAAATGAGAAAACATTGGGACAGTTTTTTGAGCCACTGTACAAGAGAGCAGTGGCAAGGCAAAAATATCTTACTACTTGCCCAATCCATGAAGGACAGATAGATTGAACAATGCCTTTGTTTGGTTTCTGTTGGATATTTAGGAAGTCTCAATGTATAAGGGCCAAGCACATTATTGTATAATGCTCACTACATGACCTTTATATACCTGAATACCCAATTCAATCTCAGAATCAAACATCTGAGACAACATTGGAGTCTTGCAGCTTCTATGGCTCACAGACTCCCAACACTCCCCCTCGAGCCTTAGAAGCTAGTACTACCTTCAATAAGTCAACCAATGTCATTCCAAACAACCAGGGAGCTATCTGGATCTTATTAGGTTCATGTTCAGTGAGTCCCACTCTCACGAGACTGCCCAGGGCCTCCTGAAAATTCTTTTGTGATGCATTATAGTTTTTTAAGATTTTAATAGTTATAGCATTTCCTCTGGCAGAGATTTCCTATCCCTCTGGCTCATGATACACCTGTTGGGCTGCCATCCTCAAGCTCAATGGCTCTGAAATATATCTTCTATTGGCACTTGCACAGACCACAGTAGATATTAGATAACTTGGCTTGTATTTACAAGTGAACTACTGGGGATTATATATATCTACAGGGAAGAAGGTTCTGGAAGGGATGACAGAGGTATTACTAAAGCTATGTTAAGTATATTCCAAGATATTCTATAATATTCCAGGGATGTCAGGTTGATTACCAACATCTTCAGCACCTCAGTCAGCCAGGTCATTGCAGTGTTATTTGGAGCTATTTGTATGTGCAAGGGATTGCATCAATGACACGCAAGATGAGGACAATTGACAGCGTGTAATTTGAAAACTGCTGATCTTATGCAGCTTTGCGTAGTGGCATTGGCGATTCCGAAAAAATGCTGTCTTGCCAGGGTAACCGGTGGCTCTCCGGGATATGCTAGCATTAAGACTCCACCGCCTTCGCGGGTGGGCCCATAACCTGTTGGAGATTTTAGGAGTCTTAATGTATAAGGTAAGGGTCAAGCACATTATTGTATAACGCTCACTGCATGACCTTTATATACCTGAATACTCAATTCAATCTCAGAATCAAATATCTGAGACAACATTGGAGTCTCGCAGCTTCTATGGCTCGCAGACTCCCAACAGTTTCTCTGGATGAGGCACATGACACACACTTTCAGCAGCCTAGAGGCCACAAGGCCACATTTCTCTTGTCTCTTTGTTCCCCCTTCACTATTGATCCACGTTTACCATATATATAACTTTATTCCTCATCTGGTGCTGTGAGAACTATACAAGATGAAGACATGACTATACGACTTCTCATCCAGGCACTCGATAGTCTTCAAAGACATCAAGTTGGTTTCTTTTCGCACCCACCCTTACCGCTTCCCATTTCCTTGTTGTTTTCTTCCTCTCCCTTTTCTTCTTGGCTCCTCTGAGTGTACTTCGCTTCCGCCAGCTTGAGCACGGCCCGGGTCTTTCCGACTGTGCGAGAGAACGGTGGCGACGCAAATATATATATATATATGTTGCTTGCCCAACGTACGAAGGACAGAGAAGCAAAAACAGAGTGAGACTACGACCGGCACATATCGGCACGAGGCCTCAGCGGGATCGGAATCAAATTCTGAGTCATTCGGTAAAGAGACTAGGCTCTCCTACCTTCACCTCTCTTCCTCTTCCTCCCTGATACATTCATTTACAAAATAAAAGGACAAAATGTCTCTTTCAGCCCGCTCCGTCTCAACAAAATCGTCGACCATACAATGGATCTCTCCGTCAACGCGCGCCCTGAGTGTAACCCGTATACTGCCCTCCAGTGTTCGTTTCATCACCCGTACAGTTGCTCCAGCAGCAGCCAGCGCGTGAGTTGTCTGTCATATACAACCGTCTCGTAGCATACATATTGTCCTGCTCACACTCCCTCAGACGACCCATCCCTGCGCCAACATTTCAGCAAATACCGTCAATAACACCAGCTCCTCAATCAAACCCCCATCCTCTCCTAAAATCTGTCGCACCTCACGTCTTGGATTCCACATTTGTCGGAATGTCAGGTGGAGAGATTTTCCATGAACTGATGCTTCGCCATAGCGTCAAGCATGTCTTTGGATACCCCGGAGGTGCTATTTTACCCGTCTTCGATGCCATTTATAATTCGAAGCACTTTAAATTTATCCTTCCTCGTCACGAGCAAGGTGCTGGACATATGGCAGAAGGCTACGCTCGTGTCACTGGTAAGCCTGGTGTTGTCCTTGTCACATCAGGTCCTGGTGCTACCAACGTCGTCACCGCAATGCAAGATGCGTTATGTGACGGCGTCCCTCTCATTGTTTTCACTGGTCAAGTCGCTACGAGTGCCATTGGCTCGGACGCCTTCCAAGAGGCCGACGTTATTGGCATCTCAAGGAGTTGCACAAAATGGAATGTCATGATAAAAGATATTGCAGAACTTCCCAGACGTATTAATGAAGCATTCAAAATTGCGACCTCAGGTCGTCCCGGTCCCGTCCTTGTTGATCTTCCCAAGGATATAACAGCTGGCATTTTGCGGAACCCCATCCCGCAAAAAGCTAGCCTACCTTCAAATCCTTTGTCTGTGTCGGCAAGCAGTCCCCTGATTCAACAAGCCGCTGACATGATTAACCAAGCTCAACGTCCTGTAATCTATGCCGGACACGGCCTTCTTTCATCATTAGATGGGCCTGAACTTCTTCGCAAGCTTTCGCACAATGGAAATATTCCCGTTACGACAACATTGCATGGCTTGGGCGTATTTGATGAGCTTGATGAGCGCAGTTTGCACATGCTTGGTATGCACGGCAGCGCATACGCCAATCTTGCCATGCAAGAGGCGGATGTAATCATAGCCCTTGGAGCCCGGTTTGACGATCGTACGACAGGAAAGGTGGATTGTATGTTTACATTTAGGATTTGGCAAACTCGTACACACTAATGGACATTTAAACAGCTTTTGCACCTGCCGCCCGCGCTGCTGCGCAACAGGGTCGTGGTGGCATCATCCACTTTGAGATAATGCCTAAAAATATCAATAAAGTCGTGGATGCTTCTATTCCTGTTGTTGGGGATGTCATTGAGAATCTTGCTGCCTTGGTTCCTTTAATCCAACACTCTCCACGAACGCAATGGTTCTCGGACATCAAAGGTTGGAAGACAAGTTATCCCTTCAGATACATCAAAAGCACAGAAGGCACCCTGATGAAGCCGCAAGAAATCATCGAAGAATTGGACGCACAAACCCGTAATAAAAAGGAAAGTGTTATTGTCACTACTGGTGTCGGACAACATCAGATGTGGGCGGCACAATTTTACCGCTGGACACACCCTCGTACTATGGTCTCATCAGGTGGCCTAGGTGTAAGTAAAACCTTCAGTTATGGCTGTCTCCAGCTTTAACCCCAAATCCCCCTGATAGACCATGGGTTTCGGTCTTCCAGCCGCAATCGGTTGCAAAGTCGGAGCCCCGAATAAAATCGTTATAGATATAGATGGCGACGCTTCGTTCAGTATGACGGCAATGGAGCTTGCCACTGCCGCGCAATTCAACATCGGCGTGAAATGTCTCATCTTAAACAACGGAGTTCAAGGCATGGTCTATCAATGGCAGGGTAAGTTTAATGCAGCTATTGTATTTTTTTTTTTTAAGTGGTTACGAAATTATTTGACAGATTTATTCTACGATTCACGTTACTCACACACAAGGATGATGAATCCCGATTTTGTCAAACTCGCAGAGTCTATGCACGTCCATGCTATTCGTGTGACAAATCCTCAAGAGTTACCTCAAAAGATGAAGGAGTTTTTGGAGTATGATAATCAAAAACCCATTCTTATGGAATGTTTGGTGGAGCCGAATGAACATGTTTTCCCTATGGTATGTTGATATCTGACTTGTTATCCAGTATTCCTCACATGTCACCATTGCTACAGGTTCCTGCTGGAAAGGCTCTGCACCAGCAAATCCTACACCCTAGTTTCAGTACAGATAATGAAGACGATGCATAGTCAATGATTGGTTCAGTAGTATAATATTTTCTGTCTGTCTTTTTTACGATGACGCTTTATTGGATTTGCCCTTCTAATAAATTCTATTTTCTTGTGGGCTACTCACGTGACTCAATGCGATTTCTGTTATTTTATGGCATTTCCAAGTTCGTGCAGTACACGTCCCCCCATTCAATAGCATCCTTCCCATAGACTTTGCTTAACCAGACTGCACTCCGACTCTTGTGATCTTGCCCCCATGCAAGCCCAACAAGCTCAACAGGCATGTTCTCTTGGACGCAATTATTTTGAATTTGCTCTCACGAAATTTCATTAAGACTGCCATTACCGCAGCGCAGAGTCTTCAAGTAGTACAGACTTTACTACGAGCAGGTTTTGGGTGCGTTGCATACCTCAGGCAAGTAGCGACGCTGTTGCTTCGTAATTCACAATACCACCTTGGTTACCCCCAAATAACAATGGCAGGTAAAAGTGGGCATTGGTAGTACAATGTATTGCTGCTGTTTTTTGTCTAAGACGTTCTTCCTTGATACCCTTTTATTCACGCGAACTATTTGTGGAATTTAAAGACGCATATACTGACCTTAACCCGAAATCAGGGGACTCCTTCCAGACGAGAATTTTACTGAAGGTGGGTTACCATTAAATCACTGATTTCAATGAAGCTGTTGAAACTTCAATAGCCCATCTGACCTCTTCGGAGAATACTTCTTTCTCCCAAGACACGCTACATGAAGATTCTTTCAAATGCAAACGTTCGACTTCCTCTGGCGCTGTGAAGCTAAAAACCATCAAGAAAGGATGGTCAACAGAAGGCGACAAGCTACTTCAGTATCTCGTGAGTAGATATTTACCTTAATCATTCGTTTGTTAAGTGACCTTGTCTTTTCCTAAGGAGGATGGCATCTTTGACGCTCTCGAAAAACAGTATCTTCGTAGCTTTATTTTCGCGGTATATCTTGTCCGTATATCTCTTAAATTCCTCGACACTACACACCGACGGAACACTCACCCACTTCAGGATGAGGATGATCCACAAAAGTTGTTTATAGAATTAACTTTACCGTTGTATTTTGTATATTAATATCTTTCGACAGTATCATTGAAGCTTACACTTTTAATTTTTCAGTGAGCATACAATGTAATCCCGCCTCCACTGTCTGTTGAGCGCCCTATAACAATTAGTATCACACCGTAGCAGGCACGTCTTGCCAAATCCCAGTTATGACGCTAAGCGAAAGGCTCGATAAAATGGCAATACACTCTCGCTCATCTGAAAAGGTTGATCCCGTAGCAGCGGCTGTCGGGAAGGGTAAATCACCTACCTTGGGTGAAGTCAAACAAAGCGTCAAGGTAACAGTAGACTCTCCACCAAAGCGCTTTGCTCACAGTTCTGTAACTTAGAATCTAGTACGAAGCCTTATAGCTGCTATACAGACTCTTAGCCCGCTTCCCAGTATGTCATATTAGACCGGGGAAATTGAATGCTCTGATATTTGCTTAGGACGACGTTTTGCAACTTTCAAATTGTTTTACCGGGACAACGTGCCCAAGGAGTATGAACCCCCCCATTTCTCCTCAGGCAATGCAGAACACAAGTATATTTTTACGACCCGCTCATCCAAAGAAGCTCCTGAAAAGATTAGCATCGGCTCACTGTCCACCCCTTATCACCAGTGCGCATACTCATAATACTTGACATCCTTGTACTAAGAGGGAAGCAGGTTGAAAATGCATGTGGGTTCCATATCCGATTTGATACCCCAATGCGGCGAAAATGATAGCGCTCACTTCGGGGCGTTGGTGGCGAATAATGAAAGAAATACTTCTCGGCCCATCTACGACTTGACTTTGACTGAACGAGACAGACTAATCGACCTTCAAGCGGAAGATGCACTTACGAGGACTGTTGTATGGGATGCCGAATTATCTGTTCAGCCAGAAGGTCTCACCGATGCGGACGGTGAAGATGATCGAGGTTTTTCGGATTCGGGTTCAATACCGACTACCCAGCTTCCAGCTGGAATACGCGGAGACAGGACAAATGTCCGATTGAGTCATACTAATTCCAATCTGTCATATACAGAATATCATGGCATAGCAGAACCATCACCAACTCATATCTGGCAAAAGACCGTGAGTCGCACTTCCTATTCATCCATTTATCCTTCGCGATCGAGTTTAGATAGAAAATTCCCGGAGAAAGTCAGTTATTGCCCACTCAAATCATTTTGTCAACATCTGCGCCAAAAACACCGGCAGCAGATCCGGAGCTGGCATGCGCGACATATGCCATTCCCGGAAGCATGGGAGACTCAATCGTTAGTCACGGTGTAGACACTCAAATTCTGCAAGACATCATGGATCAGTGTATGGCGGGTGCCTCCCCGAATCGTGGTTATAGTGACACGGAAATGCTGGGTACTTTAATACTTGGTTGTTCCAAAGGATTACTAACGACCCCGAGGCTTTCTAGACTTCGAGACGCAGCAACCAACCAAGAGGAATTTTAAAACACCAGTCATGCCTGCATTTTCATCCCTTTGCGACATTCCGGACCAGAAATTGTTGCCCCCTCCTGCTGAGGATCCAAAAGCTCAAGATGGACATCCCCACGATGAGAGCGATGATCTGGTGGTTGACTGTGATTGCGGTGTCCACGTGAGTGTAATGGTATATCTTTAAATATGTTGATAACAATTCCGATCCGTAGGAGGACGACGATCATGGTGCCTGTTTGTGTGAAGGACCTTGTGGCCGTTGGTTACATGTGTGGTAGGTGATTACCATTATCACTGATGTATAACCAAAACAGGATTGTCTTGCAAAGGTGTATGGGGTGAGTCTTTATATCGTAAGAGCGCGAAAAGGTTATAGTCGACTCTGTAGATACCACTCGACAAATGACAAACGTTTGCCTCAGGTCTTTCGATGCTTCACATGCCGACTTCGAAACGATCCGCAGATCGAGGTCTTGGATTCCCGCAATCTCACTTCGGAGTACATCGCGAAATTTAAGAATCTGAGCCTGTTTAGGTATGACGGGATTCCATCTACCAGAAATTAATCTTACAGACACTACATATAAGACGAGCGATCAAAATCGTAGAAGTTCACCGGCCGAATTGTATTTCGGAATTTAAGGCGCTGCTGGGTAACGAAAACGAACAATAATCATCATATTTAATTGATATATCTATATTTCTTTTTCTAAGGGTCTGAAGTATCCACCGCTGGGCAGACCTGGAAACGACTCGAAGCAGAAGGTTGAATGCGATTACGGGAAAGTTACGTGAATGGCTCACCCAAGTTATCTAGGTTTTATCGCTCCTGAAACCGTTGAAACGGAATCTATCGGTCTTCTCGAATCACGCGAAGCTTCCAGGCACAAGGGCAAGGGTAAAAGAAAGGCGAAAAGAAACATTAAACGTGCCAAATATATCCCTGTTCCGGAGGCAATGGCTAGTAAGGCGTTTGAGGATTACTTTGACCCTACAAAAGAAGGAGTTCTGTTAGGGCTGGTGCGTATTAGATCATGAATATCTGTCATTGTCATTCAAATAAACACATGACAGCGTAAAATAAAGCATGCGCCTATTGTTTTCAAACATCAACTACAAGCTCAAGGGGTTCATGACTCTCAAACCCAACTCGAAGACATTCAAACCCAAGGAATAAAAGAGGTCATTAACATTGATACCCAAAATCAGACGGCACCCAAGAGGAAGAATGCTAGCGGTTCGGTAGAAACTGAACAAGTTCATAAGCGTATCAAAATATCTGTTGGTTGTGGTATCAACTTTGAAGATTAGTATATTTCTTTCTACTGGGATTCTTTCTCGGCTCTGTGTTTATATTTTCTGCACGTTTATGCACTTCTAAACTTACTAAAGACGAACTATGTCGCGTTTCTATAATAGTATGTTTGTGTCATTGCTACCAAACGTTCCATGGGCGGGATTGAATGGCGCGAGGCAGCCATTATGTGTTGACGTGAAGTGCGTAGACCGCAGCGTAAACGCAAACGACATTGTTGAGAGCTCTATCCCCTCTCTTCGAGGTTACTGAAATAATTTTTGAATGTAGTGGATTATAGTAAGGGTAATATGAGAAACGAGTGAATGCACGCTATGCTGTGTATTATTTCCTTTTGTTTGTTTGAGTGGGGCAAAAAAAAAAGAGAAACTTGTTGTATGGATCAATCAACCCACGATCCAATAACTCGGCGCTGACCCATGCGGATGGCTGGAACCATCCTTGTAGATTGAATGGCCATAGTAAGATTTTGAGAATATACTAGAAACTTTCCATTATATATATACGTCTGGATTTATTCGAAAGTCCCTATAAGTATTTGTTTATGAATTTGTGATAGATGCTAGACATGTGAATGCTAGAATACAGTAATGATGTGAACATGACGACTGTTCGGAACTAGTAATATTGTTTTTTCACCACAACGGTAGCCCATCCAGCCTCTCCGTCATCTGAGTCGTCATCATACCAAAATGGGACAGATGAAGTGGGTCTTGATTGGGACTTGGTTCGTTGCAGAGATGACGCAGGACGACGGGTTCTCTGGGGTGGCTGCGGCGCGTTGATATTTGAGGAGGTAGGGGAACCAGTGGAGGAAGAAGCCGAGGAAAATGTGAGAGAAGGTGTGGATTTGATGCTGCTGCTGCTAGTGCGGTTCACTGAAGATCGGTAGCCGGAAATTGTGTGTGCTCGAGTAGGGGCGCTAGGAGGCACATGGCCAGGGACAGGAGGAAATGCATCCAAAATTGGCATCACATGGGGCACAGAGGGATCGAGGGAGCTTTCTGAATAAATAGTAGAAGTCGAAAGGGGGCGCGTTGACGATGAATGTGTCGGTTCACCGCTGTCTTCACAGATCTCCAAGCAACCGGATGGAGAGGAAGATCCAGTTTCTGTAACCGCTCTGTCTTGAACTGTATCAAAGGATCGATTATCATGTTGGCTGTCAACAGTCAAAGGCGCCGGGGCGTTCAGAACAGGCTTGAGCTCTCCTGGTGCAGGAGAGGATAGTTCGCTATTGCGCGACACGGCACCCACACCCGTTTCATCAGGAATATCAATCATATCTGAAGAGGTTGCATCATTTAAACTTGATACAACCATATTTATGGCCCGTCCATGAGCATGTTCCTCAACGTTCGGCACATCAACTTCAAACTTCGCCTGGGACGCGGTATTTGAGGAGGTTGCTGAGACGGCACCGTCGGAAATCAAGGCAGATTCGTCCAGGGCAGGTGGTATGGCCTCCTCTGTGGCGTGTCGGTCTTCTGACGGAGCAGTGCCAGGGCTGGGTATCTGTAAATTATGGTCGTGTACAACCTCAACATCAATTTGAGGGACAGCATTTTCTGTTATCATGACCGGCACGATATCTGCTTCAGCGGATTCCAAGATGATCGGCAGTGGTACATGGCTAGCATTGTGCATATCGACTGGCTCCGCCTCACTAATTTGATCGGAAGCCGGCGATAGACTAAGTGTTGGCGAACCAGTTGGCTCGGACAACTGGTTTGCTGAAATAAGATCAGCGGCCTTGGGGGCTGTACAGAAAGAGATGCCCGTCGGGTAGTCATCAGGTGGTTCCGTCTCGACCTTTTGTTCCACCAACGGTGTTGATGGTTCAACTATCAGCACGGGGATCGTTTCCGTAATTCCAGATCCGGAAGGCAACGGAGATGAGGTATTATCTTGGAAGTCTGGCGTTGCTGCATCCACGGCATCAATCCGTTCTGTACCAAATTCCTGCCCACCATGAGCGGACGCCCGTGTGGTGTCTTGACGCAAACTTGAATATCTGTCATCTAAGCGGGGATCAGACGTCGACACACTCCTTGAATGCCTCGTATTTCCCGATTTTAGCGAGCTTGAACGAGTCAGGGAGGGTGATTCGCGGCCTGAAGTCAAGTGCCCGGCAGAGACGATTCGATTGCCTAGTATCTCATGAGTGGGTTTACCCAGCTGCAAAGGCGCCCCGAGTGCAAAGCTCCCTGAGGGGTAAAGCGGAAATCAACAACGAGGAGGAAACGGAGCAAGATATCACACACCCCGAGGAATGGGAACACCGCCCTTCTCTTCGAAACGAGCGATCTTATCACGCAGGGCGTTACTGTTGGCATTCGAGACACCAGTTGGAGTCTTTGAGCGCGGTGGCGAGGTTGGTAGAGGAGAAGTGCCCCGTTGCTGCAACGCAGCAATTCGCTCTCGTAAAGTGGTGGATACACCCGTCGCAGCCCTTGCCGTACACATGAGATATCGACGCGCAAGCTCGTATTCGATTGTTGTAAGACTCACATTGTAATGCAACTAAAACCAGCTAATTACACTTGATAGTCGAGAAATAATCGAATTGAGGAGATGCCAAAAGGCTAAAAGGAGTAACGAAGCCCAATTGATCAATGCATATTTTCATGAGACTCTTAGACGCTCGTTGGGAGGGCAGCACGGTCACACATTAATAGGTATCTTATTTCCAACCTAATTAAACCAGCTCTCCATCCTCTAATCTGCCTCCAGACGACCCTTTCGACGCCCAGTAAGCTCTCCGAGCCTCAATCTTACCAGGGTCGTGCGACCTCGGCCCTATACCTGCTTGGGGCGAAGGAAGGGACTTTCCTTTGGAAGCATGTGATACCGCTTCTTCATCCTCGTCACTATCCTCGACATAGATGGCTTGATTAGGTGCACTTCCGTTTAATTCCAAAGGGTTTACCCTCTGTCGCTTCCTTGGGCGTCGATTTGAATAGCGACTTTCTTCGGTTTCAGGAGACCGGCGATATGATTCGGAATCTCCGGTGTCCATGTCCGCTTCACCCCATGCGGATTCCACTGCCCTCGCAGAGTGGGCTCTACTTGACAGAGAGTGCGCGCTAGGCAACTGGGATTGTCGCAGCTGTGAGACTCCTAGCAAAATGTGCAGTGCGCCTCCATCATACAATTGTTTAACCATGCGACGGTGGTTGAGAGTCTAAGGGCAGTTCATCCACTAAACTTCTGACCGTGCTTCAAGATAAGCTCTCACCTCTTGTGTTACGCCAATTACGCTGCTCAAAATGCTCTGATTATCATATTCACGAGCTCCGCCACCAGATCCACGTAAACTGGTATATTCTCCTCGAGCTTTGGCGGTTAGCACCCGAGCGCGCATGAATGCGGCCGCTGTGAGAACTTCATGTGCGCCTGCAAGCGTTCTTCGAACACGTTCTATATTGTATGAACCCTTCGAGACATCATTTGCTGAAAACAATCAGCGTCAGAGTACTTTCAGCGATTTTTACACCACCAACCGGTGTCAATCGGATCCTCAATCGACAGCAGGAACGGCGCCCGTGGAACATCCCAACCTCTCGCCATTTTGCTGAAGTAAGTTCCGCCGTCTCGAATAGATATCCCCGTTCTCCCATAATTGAAATGATGGCCATACAGCTCAAAAAATTCCATAACCAACACCCCCAAATTTTGAGAAGGGTCGATTTCCGCTGCCCTAATCTTCGGGTGCATCTGAAAAAGAGCTTGTCATTGAGCGGAAGAATATGGGAGTTGGGACTGAGAGGCGGATGAAGGTTACCTGTAGGAAGCTAACCGCCATGCATACAAGTGTATAACTGCCCAAGCCGCCAGTGAAAACTTCGTTCATGCTGCGTTGACTGAGAAACAGTTTAATGGTCATGATAAGCGATTTCAGGGCAGGAAGCTCCTGAAGCAATCTATTTATTAAACGTCCGGCTTGCAGTCCATTAGTCTGATTCAGGCTGATGTCGACAGCGAAGCCCCCTAGAAAGAGTATCAAAGATTGCAAACAGCGCACAGAGCTTTTCGACCCACCTTGACTTGTAACGAACTTGATGATAGGCACTTTGGCTTTATCGATAACTTGAACTTTGGTTGTGATATGCGCTCTACGGAGAAGCTGCCCTATATTGAACAATATTTTTTTCTTGGTAAAACTTTCCATTGCTCGTGATTGAATTACAATATCAATATCACTTTACCCTCATTTGTCAGGTGCTAAGGCAGAGCATGAACGACTATACTCACCCGAGGGGTAAATATAACTTTGTCTGGTAGCTGCCAAAAGCCGATACAGTCGCATCGGGCCACGCACTGTGAATGGCACGGGTAATGGCCTCGACGACCAACCCTCGGATTTCATGCTCCTCAAAGGTCGGTGATATGTACGCTACAAATGCTTTCACTTCTTCATGCATCCTACAATACTTGTCACAAATGGGACGGCCGGCGAGACGTAGCCACGCACATTTCAGAAAGATTTCGACAGCTGTCCCAACTAACATCGTGAACCCAGGGCGTCAGCCTGGAAGACGCATCCATCTTCTGCTTTTTATTAGTATATCCTCCCCCATCGCCGTCCATTTGGTCCGCGGACCGCTTTTTGCCAGAGTGCAGCTCAGGGCTGATGGCCTCGGGCTCTTCACGATCTTTTCCCCTAGACATTGGGGGTATTTGGGGGGCGTCCTCGTCGCTTTCCTCATCAGAGGATGGAAACGCGATGAAATCCTCGCCAGTAGTAAAGCCAGGAGTCATAGCCACAGACGATGTCTTGACAGAATCTTTGGCAGCATTTATGGCGGGTGGAGAACCGGCCACTGAGGGGGCTGCATGTCCACCATTGTCGTTCAGGATAACATCGGGTTTGTTGGAATCATTCGTTAGTGCCTGCTTTCGGTACTCCTCCTGCGGATCGGCTCCATTCGATGATGCCATTCTGGTAAATATCGGTCAACCCAAGATCCTTCAAAGATATAGCCAGTGAGCGAAATACGTAAACGATACTGGCATCACCTGGATTCAGTGGGGCAAACGGAGTGCTGAAAGATAGACTAGGGCTATGGATTTGCACGGGCGCCAAAAATATGCCCCCATCTAATTCTGCGTTCCATGCATCCGCAATTAACAGACAAGCATACAGGAAAGTCGGGAATTGTGCCACGGGTGATATGACTAGCTAAATACACACTGCAGCGTGTAGAGATTTCATAAAGGCTCTTGAAGCTTGCCATGCAGAATGGTGGGGTGCCAGATATTTCGGCTCGTGTAACAAAGTGAAAAACGAGCTCAATCTCTGTTTCCGAAAGGAGGTGAGTTCGGACCATGGTGATCATTGATGGTTCTGATGGCGTGCGTAGCGACTAAGGAGGGCAGCTCAAAATCGTGAGGTCTCAAAGGAACGGAGAACACGGATAGAAGCTGCGTGGAAAGAGCTGGAAATGGATTAAACACCATTGTTTCTTTACATAAATGCTAATATATCGGGATCCTGTCACTATCTGGCTGATGAGCCTCAGGCTCTGGTACATGACCCCCCACAAAACTACCTAGTTGACTCCGTGTATATCAAAATCAACAAATTTTACCGATGATTGCTGTCAATTTGCGTTCTTCATACATATTACCCATTTTGCGAGCAATCCCCGAGCATAGCAGGCCGCCTCCCATCTCGCCCAAAACATTTCAGCTCGCCAAGCCTGTACACTAGCTTCATCATCAGAGCCCAAACCACGCGGCCTGGAAATAAAGCGACTCCTCTCTCTTCGTCCTTCCAACTCAATTGCATAATCGTACAGGAGCTGGGCATATTGCCTCGAGACATTCTGGACCGACACGACAGTGCACCGATTTCCCGACTTTATCAGCGTGAGCACGCGGGGGAGACCCTCAGTATACGGCGCCGCGGCTCCGCGTCTCGAACTGGGGTATTTTTGGTGCTGAAAGGGAAGGACAGATAGAAACCAGGCATCCGACAGTGGTCGTTCGCAGCTCGAGAATTCCAACAGGGCCAAGTCTCCTGCAGGCACGGAGGCCTGTATCGCGGATAAGGCAGTCTCGAGATGTGCTTGATGAACGGTGTCAAGTGTGGCTGCGACAGCTAGCCTCCGCAGTATATGTGACGAAAGGGTCGCAAGAAGAGCAGGGATTACACAAACGAGTGCAGGGTCAGCTCTTAGGGTATCAAATCCCGAGACGCTCGTATGCTTCAAGTTATCTGAGACACTGCTGGGGTCATTCGACAGGTACGTTCCATCAGCTTCTGCTCGAGAAGCTTCCTTAAATTAAGCAACGCATCCAGTGACTTGGTGAGCTATTGCATATCTCCACCTCAATTCAGGAGCACTCACAGGAGTCTGGAGCTTCTCTTTCTGATCATAGTCTGGGTTAGAAACGGTGCAGGCAGGCTTCGAGATGCATTCATCATGGCTCTGCTAAGTATGCATGGCTATATGCGGGCACTCACAGCATATTTTCCAGTGCATATATTCGATGCAATCCACCACCATAGTGTAGTAATCCGCAGGCTCCCGCGAGGAAATATGAAGTCCCACCCATCAATATCTAATTTGCCGTTGCCTGAAATCAGACGCTCTAAAGTGCTTTTATTGGAACGAAGCTCGACGTGTCCTAAAATCACGTCTTCTATGAGCTTCCTCAAAGGGATTCGAATTGGTTCCAAGGGAGTGGACGAAGCGAGAGAGGCATATGGTGGTGGCCACAAGGAGCAGCGAGGGTTGATAATTTGAACAAGGGCCTTCAAAGGGTTGCCGCGCTGTGAAGATGCATTCGAACCGGGCTTTCTAAGATATTTCAAAGTCGCGAAACACAGAAGAGACAGAAAGACGAAAGACGAAAAGAGATAGCGGGGCCGGAGAGATATTTGCGAAAACAGCGACAGGAGGTACTCGTGCATTCTGTTTGACAAGTTGTTGATACTCAAGCTAACAGCCGATATTGACTGGAAGTATGTCTCGTGGCCACGGCTAATGTAGTGATTCTGAATAGAGGAAGACATTCGTTCCGGCAAGGTTGCCCAAACAACCTTGCGGCAAGTTCTTGAAGCTCTGGCTGGAAGTTACCCTTCTTTCAAGAATGGGCGGGTACGACTAATTTTTTTGAGAAAGGTCGAATTCTTTTTCAAGGCGGATCAAAGTGCGAGCGATGTCGTCAAAGGCTCGCTGGACTGGGCGTAAGTATAATTGTTTAAAGAGATCAATAATTATGGCGTGAAGTCACGCGATGTCACGCGATGTCACTTTGAACGAGTTAGTCACGGGTGCACACACGATCGGATGTTTGTGTTATTTTAGTCTTTGAGTGCTTGTTTTCTCTCAAAAATGTCAAACGCCGATGCTCATTTTCGCACAACCTGGGTTCCGCGTGATTAGTCGGTCTCCGAGTGCAGGGAATATAAGAGCACGTGACCCTTATGGCAATTACCAACGTATGATATTCAAAAAATATGCTGTACGCAATTCTATCTGATATTTCCAATGGGCACTCCCTCAATTGGAGGGATCTCTAGTGGTTCACATGTGCCAACTCAATTAATGCAGTGCACTTAAATGAAGCGTTCTTCATCTAAGAGTGGTCCATCTTAGACACTAGTACAAATGTCACGTTTTTACGTTCAAAATACTCTTCAAACTAGTTCATAGGGAATGCACTTATTATCCAGAGCAGATGACTAGTCACAGCTGTCCCATGTCATCCACATCGCCGAGACACCCTACCGCCGCCAAGCCATACTTGGGACATCTTTGCGCCATCGTTTTCATTAGGGCTCACTGCCCCTATTTAGTATGTTGCCATGATTCCTTCCCGATTTATCTGTTTTCCGGTACTTTGGCCACGTTGAAGCGATTAATATGGGCATTCTATTTAAATGCAGTGTACGTGTACTCTCTCGGTCGAGGCGGCCATATCGGTTCTTAGCAGCTACGCGATATACAGCATACAACATAGCTATTGGAATACTGATCTGGGTTTGATCACTGAGGAGGGCTTATTAGTAACTAATGGCGGACAACATTGCTCACCATCAGTGATCGACAAGGCCAAGTTTAGACAATTCTTCAGATAGGCTGAAGTAGCTTCTGATACAACCAAGAATGATAATACTGAGTTGAGGGAGTTAGTCGGAAAAAGGGACCCGTATCTACGCCACATTCTTGTCCGTTGAACGAGTCGAGGTCCTTCCTCGGCTGTCCTGATTGGATCCGATGCCATAAGTAGGCTTTTAGTTCAAGTTAATGCGCGGAAGCCATCGAAATCATTAACAAACATATACTGCATGGAGCGCTATTTTTGGACATATGAAAGCCTCGCCGATCAGTCAATAAGGAAACGACTTTTTAGCCCAAATAAGCAACATAAAATTAAAGATACGAGAGGATGGTAGACAAATGAACTGGTTAACGGTGTGCGCTGATAGGAAGAATGGCTTGGTTGATTCAGTCGTAAGCAACGTTAAACATTGAAGCGAAACCATATTATATGAGCCATGTCGTGATGACCCTGACCGCTAATATTAATATTGAACTGGGTCAGAGCATGATATCTTGCAAAATCATGCAATCCTCGTGGGACGAGAATACTAGTTCTGGCGTTGTATATACAAACACTTAATTTAACGTTTAACGGCAACAGCAACCGTGTTTAGACGAATGCTAAGCTTAGCCTGCGAATTAAATTCTATAGTGAGCACACAACCTTCAGCTGAGCGACGTCCGTGGGCCACAACCTTCATCCACTTTACCATTCTTTTCCTTTCATTTTCTCAGCTTATCGGTCGCTGGCAACTTAGATTCCGCTAAAAGGAAATGTTCGGAAATCTGAATCTTAATCTGATCAGGCCAAGCGAGGAAGGGGAAGGAAGCGCCCATGATTGATTCGGGACCAGGAACGGTGAAATGGCACTTGACGGTGACGGTAAGTGGCGGTCAATAACTTCATCCTCACCCTTGTCCTCTACCACCATGACCTCTCAACAACTTCACCATTATCCCCCCCATGACGATCAGACATACATGCAAAAGTACAAGGAACTGAAACAAAGAGTCAAGGAGATTGAGCAGGTCCGTCCATTCCCCATCGCTAATTCTCTCCAACTTGTCATCTAACCGTGCCCTAGGACAATGATCGACTCCATATCAAGGTTCTCAAGACCAAAAAGAACATACAGCGACTCCGCATCGAACGCGCGTTCGTACTTCTCTCTCTCTTCTTTCTCACGAAAACGTCATAACGACACAAAATCCTCTAGCATTCTTTATGAACGACTCGCATCCATGCCCAATGCCGTTCCAAGTCCTAATCCCCACCCAAACCAGCTCCTCGCCCACCCACAGCAGTACCCCCCCATGAGCACCCACAGATGTATGCGCCCCCACCCCCACCTCCCCCTGACATCAAAGACAGTCGACATCGCGAGCCGCCCCTCCACCCCCCGCCATTCGTGCACGGCCATCCTCCATCCCCGCCACGTCACTACGGATCGCCAAACGCGGGCAATATGCCGCCGCAGCACGAGCTCAATCCGCCGTCTGCGCCTCCTCCCCGGGCCCGCCGTGCGCCTCCCCCGCCGCCGCCGCCGCCCACCATCCCCAGGCCGGGCCCTCCCGCACGCCGACACTCCCACCCCCGCCGCCACCATTCGGTGATGCCCACTACCCCGCGGGCCCGGGTCTCCCCCCCATGCGCACGCACCCCGACGTGCCCCCTCCGCTCCCGCCACAAGGCGGCCACAACGGCTACTCGCACCCCGGCTCGCACCCATACCCGGGCCCGGACGAGCGGGGGCCGCCGTGGGAGCGCGAGAGGGACCGGGAGTACGTCTACCCGCCCCCCCCCCTGCGCGAGCGCGAGCAGGGCGTGTCCAACGGGTATGCCCCGCCCCCGCCCCAGGCGCGGTACGAGCCGCCCCCGCCCCCGCCGCCGCAGGGGAACGGCTCGCCTGTGGCGGCGCGTCCGCGGAGCTCGTCCCAGAGCTATGCGCGGGAGTATCCCCCGCCCCCGCCGCCTCCGGCGCCCCCACACGCGCAGCACGCACCGCACCACGCGTACGATTATTCCCCCGAGCATAGGCGCAAGCGGAGCTTCGCAGACGTGTCGGAGGTCGATGAGTATGATGAGCGAACGAGACACGTGAGGAGGGAGAAGGGACGAGATAGGGACAGAGATGGGCATGATGCGGTGCCGAGGGTGCGAGAGGGCGAGGCTATGGAGTAGAACACGGTTAGAGCTGGCGTGTCTACTGTTCGGCGAGTGCTTTCTGGTGTTCTGTATTCCCGAGGGTTGTGTTGATCTTCGCTTGCATTGTTGTATCTGTGCGTGTGCGGAATACGTGCCTACCCCGCTGTAACTTATTATGCTCCCCTGTTTGCTATGCGCAATATATGATACCCATGTTGTTGATCCTCTTTTCGTTCCACTTTGATCGTATCGTGATACCCGTCGCATGCGTCATATTGCGCGGAAAAAGACTGACGTGGTCCAACACTAGTATCTACTACAACATCCCAATTCAAAACCCGAGCGCAGATGTAACAAATACAATTAAAAGTCCATGTGTAGATAGCGAGTAAGTAATATATATAAATGTATCATGTCATTGTCCAGCCCAGCACCAAGTGGTGGTTTAAACTCCATGTTCTGTATCGTCCACTCAGCCTTCTATGAATCTCCCCTTTCCTTTTCTCCCCGCGCCCCCCGGCATGCCCGTCGCCGTCGCCGACACACCCACGGGGGCGGCCGGCGAAGGGGCTGGAAAATCCGAGAGACGGTCGGGTGTCAGAGCTGGAGGTACACGGGAGGGTGGCACCGGGGGGGGTTGCGCACTGCGGGGGGTATGTAGAGAACTGGTATCCTGCGTGTGACTGTGGAAAGAGCTGCCATCCTGCGTGCGGGCGTGGGGGGGATTACTATCCTGCGTCGCCCAGAGGCGTGCTGGTGGTGGCGGCTGCGTGACAGCCTTGTTTGCATTCGTGCTGAGCCCGGCCTGCGCCGGATTCGTTGGAGTAGGCGACCTAGAAAGAGGCGCTGGGGCCGTTCCTCCTGGCGTTGGCGGCCGTGATCCCGCCCCCCCTCGCGTCGACGGCTGTGGTGATGTGGTTCCCCCGGCCGTAGGAGCCCGCGAGAGAGCTTCTTTCGCAAGCGGGGACGGCCGCGCAGGTGCGTACGCCCTCTCAGCGCTCGGTGTGCGGGGTAGAGGCGGGCGAAATTTACCCCGAGCGGCTGGCGGGGGCGTGCTCCCCTCTCTCCCCCGTTCTCTGTCATCCGAGGTCCTCTCGTCCACCCTCCTCGTCCTGTCGTCGGAAGTCCTGTGAAACCGAGGCCGCTCTTTCTCCTCCGAGTTCCGAGTGGATCCCGCAGGGGAGGGCGTGCCAGGCTTCGCCTCGTCCGTGGGCTCCTCCGCAAATGTGACACTCTTCTGCGAGGCTGCCGCCATCGCCATGGGGTGTGTGCGCGGCAGCGACCTCCCTGAGCCACGCATACTCGCATCGCTAGACGTCCCAGTCCTCTTGCCCTCCCGGTACGGGTCGCGTTTCATGGCCGAGCGGAGGCGCGGCTGCTCGAGACATTCAGAGACCAGCAGCGGACGTATATGGACCGCATGCGCACCTGCTTCCGTGCCTTCCTCTCGATTGCCTTGCCCCACCAGATCCACCCTCCGACAAGGACAAGCGCGAGAAATATGCCACCTGATAATCCGCCCACTATAGCGCCGATTGGGACCTGCACCGGGCCAGAAGGGGCGACTGATGTTCCAGTCGGTCCAGTGATAAAGACGGTGGTGGTGGTGAAGGTTGCTCTTTGAGCGAGAACGGGGCGAGGAGCCATGGCGGAAGACAAGGAAGGGGTGTTTACTTGTTAAACGACTTGTACTGTGGGCGTGAGTGTTAATGGTAGACGTTAGACGTGAGAGGCGTGAGTGCAAGACATGCAGTAAGATATTTATGGACTAAAACAGACGGCGTGAAGGGCGCAAGGCAGCTCTTTTTGAAGATTAAATAAACAGGGGGAGAAAATACGCTACTTATAGCTGCAGCGTGACTTTCCAAATACCGTGACAGAGCCTTAGGCCTTACGTGACGCTCAAAGGCCGATTGACGCATTTCTCAATTATTAGACTCGACATTACATTGATAGCTGTTGAACACTAAATGGCAGTGATCGTAGAAGAAAAGAAAAGTGACCATATACATCAAGGGAACCCATACCCTGCCGTTGGCAGCACCACAAACTCCGTATACACACTGCAAAGTTCTCGCTTCGGCGCAGATTCCCAGCTCGTTATCGTCGACCCAAGCCCATTCCCGTTTAGAGAAGAGGCAATCAACGCCTGCCCATCGATGCTCAGTTGGTACACAATCCCCACCGTCGAGAGACTTAGAATGTGCACGGTGGACGTCGAATCAATCGTGAAGATCTGGTCCTGGCAAGAGGAGCTTTGAGCGCAAACCGCATCATTATTCTTGAAGAAACTGTATAGTCCCGCTCCTGATAAATAAAATAAAATAAAAGAGAATTCCTTAGAAATTCGACCATTTAGCACTATTCATCACTCACCGTATATCAGAATATTTGTCGAGCTCTTGATAGCAACTGCCCAAGCTGCAGGTTGCTGGTAAGCCAAAGGGTCGTGCCATCTGCTTTCCACTTTGAAAGGAACGGGGGAAGCTGGTGTCGGTTGGAAGTAAGGCTACCGGGCACACAGATATTAGCTCCCAATACAAGTCAGCTTTTTACAAAAAAAAAGTCTCAACATACCGTCTCTGTCTGCATTAAACCAATGTAATGGTTAGCAGCCCCTGCAAAATTATATTGATATATGACATGGTGTTCCGCTACAGTAACAAGCGTCAGCAGGTCAAGTTATGCACTTTGAGTTCAAATAAATAAAGCTACATGCTGTTCCAATAAGCCAGACCGGCCCTGCCGACTCCGACAGTACACCTCGTCCGCTAAAAACTGTGATTTGATCGTGTTTGTTGTCCAGATCATGATCTCCTAACCAAACCCACATTCCCTGTATATAGGTTTGTCCACTTTTATCCACTATAAAGGATTTTCCGACACACCTCTATGTAGGCACTCGATGACGGAGTGAGATGAAGAGCTAAAAACGCCGCAAAGCAGCCATTGGGGTTGTTTAACGTTTTAGAGCATTTCTCCTCTCCCAGTTGTGAACCAACCGCTAAATCAATAAACCGTGAGTCGTTTTTTTCGACATTATTTGGGACACGTACAAGCACCAAGCCTATAAACCAAAGATAAATGGATAGACTATACAATAAAATTAATGGGAAATGACCTTATGTGCGTATCCCATGCTCCAGTTGCTCCCTGTTGACCGGCGAGCCCACCGGTGTTCCATTGGACGACTATAGCGCCAGGTGCTTGAAACACTGCGAGTGAAGACTTCCAATATTATAAGTGTTGGCAAAAAACTTACCCGGTCCCCTCGTAGTAAATAACATATCGCTAATCTCGAGATGGCCCTCAGAACATGGATGGCCAACCTGGATGACCGGAACGGGATTCGTTTGGTCCTGGAAATTAGGGCCGTAACCCATAATCTCCGACCAGAGCTCGCCAACCACTTTAGTTCCTTCTGGGATGGTAATGGTAGAGCTGACGAGGTACGTTCCTGCGTCAAAAAATATTATTTTGCAGCCTGCATACTATATGTAATGCGTTGGAAACATTACGAAAGCCCTACTCCAATCATGCGAAAGGAACCCACCTCGTCAAAAACCTTTTTAATTGCGGCTGTATCATCAGTCTGGCCATCGCCCTGGGCACCTTGGGCCTTCACTGAGACGATCTGACTGAGATCGTAATCAGCGTATTGTGGCCGCGTCCTTCCGAAAATCTTCCCTTCGCTGTCAAGCAAAGAAGCGGGTTTAAAGGGAGGTTCCAGAGAATCCTGCTTGAATGTCCCTGTATGGCTCTGGCCTTTATATACATTGCCTTGGACCCAATGCTTGATCGTTGTATCTCCCCCGTTCAGAACGACAAATCCAGCCTCCTCAGCAACAGCAGCTCCAACGTTAATTAATCGAGCGTTATCTATGACGATAGATCCCGCCAAAGTGTCGTGAGTGGATGCGCTGGTCATTATGAACGTCCGTGTATCACTGATTTCAGCATCGAGAATCACTTCCGCGCCGACAGTCTTCAGAGAATATATCAACTCAAATGCGAAATGGCGACAAAAAAAATCTTAATACCTGCGTACTCCCCGTACCACCTGAAGAGGGAATGAGTTATCCCTGAATTACGACATTAAACGTTTTACGGCACCTGTGGTGATATACATGCCAATCTATGACCGTTCAGCTGATTCCTAGAGCTTACCTACGTAATTAGACGTACCATACAATTTCTAATGGTGAGCCGTTGAAAAGTCCATCCTATACACATGTCAAAGAGGCGAAGTTGTAGAGTAATTGTAGACAGACCCCAATTCCACACTGCATATATCCCGGTCTGCGCATCCTCGATCGTCAGATTTCTAACCGTAAATCTAGCGGTGGTCATCATTGCAAAAATTAACAGGTCCATCGATCTTGTGGGCACCAGGGACTTACTGTTGATTTCCTATCCAGATACCGTATCGACCTAATGCCTGTAAATAATAGAATGGAGCTAAGAAGGGTCACATACCTCCACGGAATATCAAGTCTGCCATGACTTTAAATTAATTACTCTGCGTTTACCAGAAGGACACGGCAACAAACCGCCCATATACCCCCCACTGTAATTAAATTAACGTGCATGTGAGAGTCAGGGTACCGATGTCCATCACACTCGCTTACCTCCCATTCTCCATGAACATACCTATCGGAGCATCAGATAATGTCAATGATAGAAATAAATAAAGAGAATGACCTTGGTGTGTATTGCCTGGTTCCCGTGACATTTCGACAACTACATTTGTTAATGATGTCGCCTGAGAGACTTGCCAATGGAGACCTGTGGCCCCACTCTTGGGTGGCATTTGTCGCAAATCAATAATAAAATTGCGGACGGAGCGGAAGCTTGATAAATGTAATTTGAAGTTAGAGATCAACTTTAAGCTAACGATCAAACTAACAAGTTGTTCTGGTTTATGTACCATTGCTTTCCGTAACCCACTGTGATAGTCACGAATCAATTGTTTGTAGCCTCTAAAAGTTGATGAACGAACATGGGATATATGGGTTAGCATCTTTGACGAATACGAATGTAAGTTGTTGAAAAACGGTAGAATAATGGCCGACCTATGACCGCAATGCCCACAAAACTAGGATCGGCCAGCAATACGGGGAGGTTTTTTGGGTCACCGACAATAGCTGTATAATACCATGCTACGATAGGTGCAGAGACAAGGTACGTTCTTCCGCGTGGTCAACTTGCGAAGTATCCTCACAGTGATCAAAGCTTACCCGGGAGGGAAATAAACGAGTGCCGGAGAAACAGTGGAAGAGTCACAATCTTTACCACACCGGGCTCCTTCTGCCATTGCCTTACTACAATGGATAGTGTGTCAGATTATATGTGTAGCCTTTATATAAACTCAACCAAGTACTTGATTGCTACGGTATCATCCGTTATCCCATCGCCTACCGCTCCATATGACTTGACATTGCGAAACACATTATAGAATTGGTTTTGGTTGAAGGGTGATGTACCTCTATCAGTGATACATTAGCACTATATTTTCCTGACAGGATTAAAGAGCTACTGCGTGACAGACCTTTTTTCAATTGTTTCGAGCCAATATGGCGCGGTTGGATCAGCCGTACCAGCACCAAGTGGAACGGTACAAGAAGTCCCAATGCCCAGGACTTGTAATACTAAATTGACGGCTATGGTAAGATTCAAAAGCAAGTGCCACATCGGGATAAGAGTCTTGAAACTTGAGAACACTTGTAGAACTGTTTCGCTGTCCGAATAGACCTCGGTTATATAGTGAAAAGTCGACATTTATTCTGTCATTGCAGGTCCTCCCTTTTCCTTTTGATATTTTGGCTGACACTTTCATTTGTTACATAAAAAGTCATCTGATGTATGCGAATAAATGAGGTATGTGTATGTTGTGTTCTTGAAGGGTCTTATCCTTAAACCAGACATTAGAGTCCTTGTGCGTCATATTCTAAATATATCCAAGAGACAACATAAAGTATCACAATCATACAACGGGTATACAATTGTCTAAGCTAACGGATCAAAATCACCCCAAGCATCCTTGCCTTGCTTTTGTGTTTGGGTATATACCCGCGAAGGATTAGGTGGTGCGCTTGGTGATAAGATGGAGCTGAAAGGGATTGCCGCAGATGGTGCAACATTAGCCGGAATCAGTGGTGAATTATAGTTTGGCGTTTGTGATGTCTGTGATTGCCACTGCGAGGCGGTCATGGGTGCAACTGGATGTGAGGGGAGTAAAGGTAGAGAATTAACATTATTATTTGGTTGACTGGCCAGCTGAGGCTGGAGCGGCTGATTTGATGCCAAGGGAGAAGTATAATTAGGCGTTGATACCTGAGGCGGTTGAGGATAGCTGAATGAGTTGTTGGTAGACCCTTTGTTTATCGCATTACGGGTAGGAGCGATAGTAAGAGTATTAGCGGATGACGTCACGAAGGGAGCCGGCGATGAAGGTAAGGAATATGATTGTAAAGTTGAGACAGACGCCGAGATGGACCGTTGCATACTGTGGTTATGTGTCGGCGATGGTGACTTTAAGAAAAAAGGGTCGTATGATAAGATTTCAAGAGGATATGAGGGAATCATACTGACCTGCGCAGGAGTGGGAGAGAGGATACTACCCCATATATCATCGTCAGGTGTCCTTCCATTACTCCTATCGGCTCTCGCTGTCGTTTGGGCATGGGACACACCACGGTTTACCAGACTCTCAAAGTCAACACCACCGCCATCACCACTAAAAGATGGTGTTGATGTAAACCCATTCGTACTTCCAGAATGGTCCTCAATTCTCTGAGAATCTTTTAGGTATTGCATATGCTCCTTTTCCACCCGACTACCTATATTTTTGCTTGAATTAATGATCGCGTGCATGGTCCGAGAGTCTGATGCATACCTAGATTACGTATGACGTCCATGAAACGTTGAAATTGACTGGAAGACTTCAAAAGAGATATCCCGCGAAGTAACAATCTTGGACTTACTTTACATTGATTACTGTTTAGGTGATTAATACGATAAATTACGAATGAAGATTATACTCACAGGGTCCCATGGACATTGCCCATAATTGGGGTAATACCAGCGTAGCAACTGCTTCTCGATCTACTTTCATGCCCATAGCTTCTTGGACGGCCAGTGTTCCCAACTACAATCCACCTTTGTAAGTCGACGTGGCGCTCACTTTTCCACAAGTACTGACCATAACAGCGGGTTCTATTATCACCCGATAGATTAACTAGTGTTGTAATTAGATAGGAAGCACACATACCCTTTATATCATGGGTGGATTCAATTAGAAAGTCTTCAAAAAGTTGAACTAATGTATATCAATAACTCACCCTTGTACGAATCTTGGACAGTAGGGGAACTAGCTTTTGTGTTAAACTCGTCTGCGTTCTCTTTAGGACAATTCATTTTTACTACACAGAGTAATGGATACCTGATCAAGTGTTTTAACCATGGAAAGAAAACAGTCAAGCGTGGAGACTTTGACACTGAGGATACGAGTTTTTGTGAAGACAAGCTGTTGACGAATCAGAAAAGTGCAGATGGACTAAGAAAAAACAACCACAGCAACACGAGGAAACAGGATTGATTGAACTTCAGCATAATCAATCGTTTCGCACAAATTCGGCACTGTCTTTAAGGCTCTTTCTTGAACCTTCACGATTAATGAGTTCCAAAATATGCATATCAGGCATATTCTCTAGGAAGTCTTACCACAGCATGCTCAGATTCCAAAGCATTATAAACTAGAGGCAAGACATCTGATTTGCATGTATGATTTTAGCAGTGAAGGATATGCGGCACATTTGAAAACTACACGTACGCTCTTTAAAAGTTGGCTTGTCTGTCTTTTCCTGTAACATAGAGAGGTTATCTAGCAAGGTCAACATATTTTGAGGAGGTTCCTTTATCGAGAATAAAGGTTTGAGACTTGGAAGAACCGTGGAAGCGAATTGAGAAGATGATAACGTTTTCGAAATCAAGAAAATATTGGGCAAAATAGATGGCAAAAGATGGGTGTCCTTCATCTAAAGAGCGGTGAGACGATAACCTATAAATTAAAAGGAGAAAAAGTACCTCCTCCACCAACGATGGCAACAACTTTCGCGTTCGTAAGCCATCTGAAAATTTTGGTAGAACCCCAGATAAGCCTTTCATGAAGGCAATCTTTTCTTCCCGAGTTTTTGAAGCAAAGGTAGAACGATCTAAGAAATTGAGTGTTGAGATAGGCAGCGAAGAAAAGAAGGAGTGAGCGGGTAGAGTCGTGAGGTCCAGGCGAGAATGAGGATGTCGTGTGATCAGCGTCGATAGCAAGCCTAACAATTCATTAGACCCTGAATATCAAGAGTACAGTAAATTACCTCGAAGGTCAGGATCCAAATTGTTCGTGTATGTAAGTGGTCTTCCTATATTCTCTCGCAGTCCGCTTAGACTTCCATGAGTCGCAAATGGAGGGCGGCCTTTGCTGTGTACTGCATATACCAAGCAACCCAGTGAATACAGGTCCGAGGCTGTTGTCAACTGTTCGTCCAAAGCATACTCCGGTGCTTGTAAGTATGAGTGCGGGGTGTTTGTGGAATAAACCAAAGGGATAACTTACCCATATAATCGAAGGAGCGCTGGACATGAGATGTCATTCGTGAATCGTAGGTGGGAAATTCCCATTGCGTTGGCGAACCATCTGGCTTTGTTAGGGGTATTGTAAGTCCTAAGCCAGATATTTTCCAATCACCCTAGAAGGATGAGTCAACACTATGAACGTCCGTGCAGATCTGTAAATATACGCACATTGGAGTTAATAAGAACATTGTTAGGTGATATATTCGAGTGAATGAGTCGTGCAGAGGTATGTAGGAATGAGAGACCCTTGCACAGTTGTAAAATCCCCTTTTGGATCTGGCATCGTCGTTATATCAGAAAGTAAGTATAATTTATTGAGCTAGATATTCACCTCGACCTCGTCCAGATCAACTACGGGGGAACGTGAAGCGGAGGGGATTGATTGGGACAAGGAAGACAACAAGGGTTCTGTGGCAAATGTAAGTTCGGACCGCGTTTCTTCCAATGGTTCGACCATTTCTGTTCAAGTGAATGTCTTAAAAACGTCATGCCTGGATTTAGAGGGCTGCAATTACCTAGAATAGATGGATGTCGCAACCGGCTAAGGGCTCCAGCCTAGAAGTCAATAATGTCAGGTAAATCATCAGAATTACAGGAATGACGATCCCAGGTAAATAAACTAAGGGCCTCTCCGAGACTCAGAGTTTATTAGTTAGGGGCAATTGCATACCTCTGCCTTTAGAACCTCTAGGACACGGTCTCGGGCACTTGGGCTACTCCTCTCCAATTCAGGCGAACGTTTATCGAAACTCCATACTGAGACACGCTTGTTGGTGGTTTTGTGCATAGCAAACTGAACTTTCCATGGTCCTACATTAAATGTAGGCGTCAAAACAGTAGGAGGGAGTGAAGACGATGAAGGTGCCGAGGGGGAAGGGCCGATCACATATGACTGCGAAATGTTGGTACGGGCGAAAAGCGATGTCGCTGCAGCCAACATAACTAGCTGAGAATCGGACTGTGAAAAAGTAAATAACATTCGTGGTATATTTTGAACCACATACTGTATATAATATTGAGAGATACTCGTAAACTCAGAGTGCGCAACGTGACGTGTGACTGCTTGAGATGTGCATCCAGTACACTACGCACTAATAACGCCTATTTCATATGATTTATTATGTAGGCTGATACAAGCTTTCTCATTTGACTTCATTATTCTGATATTTCATCGACTTGAAAGACTAGCTTGGTTTGGGGCAGAGAATAACGCCTCTCTCAAAACGCGTATTCCGTGAAATCCCATGACTTGGAATGTGGGTTATGACAAAGACGGAGTCGACTGTACCGTGAAAAAGGGTTAATATAACAGTCGTATTCCTAGTAAATTCTGTTCAACAGCCGCAATTCAATACGTGAATATGTATTATTGCACGAAGGTGACTGTTCAAAGGTTTATTGTGTCTTCATGAAATTTTGGTCCTTTATCCTCTGTCGATTCTCCTTCCGTAACCTCACTTTCTCCGCCTTGCCCCCAGGTCCATCGTCGGGCCATACTTTAGTCTCTAAAATATCCCATAGCCATGTTGGATATTGGTCATCTGGAAGAGCTAAAACAGGACTTTGCCCTTTCAAATAGGCCAGACCTTCCAAGACGGTGTCTGGTGGACATGTCGATAATGGTTCTGTGGCTAGCAGAAGAATCGATTTGGTCAAATTTTGAACAGAAGTAAAAAAATTCAGGCTGACGTTTTGTTTCTGAACCTTTTACTGCGTCGAATAGTGATGCGGTAGTATTAAATGTACGAAGAGGTCGTGAACAATTAAGATGAAAGATATTTGAGATATTTGGATGAGGACGACAACGCAAGAACAACATTTGCTTGCGCGGGATGTCACATTTGTCACGACACACATACATTTCACTTCACGTTGAATTCAGTCTCTCAATGTGAACATAATCCTGGAGAAATCGGAAAAATAAATGCCGCTTCAACTCCGTGAGCGCAAAGGGCCTCCTTCTTACAAGACAGCATTTGAGCTTCCTGAAGACGGTGAAGATAATATGGCTCAAATAATAGCAGAAGACGACGCCGCCTCGAGCGAAAGCGCATTTGAGGTAGCAGATGATGAGGATGAGAAGTATAATCTAGATGAAGAAGATCTTGACGCTGAGAGGCAAGAGACCTTTACTCAAAATGATGATGAGAATGCTACTGCGACACAGGTCGAAGACAACAGCACGGCGACGAAGCAGCCAAAGGGCACCAAGAAGAATTTGAAGGCATCTGTGTTAGGCGAAACACGACCTTCTACCATCATGCTTGCTCCCGGTTTATCCAGACCCGTTGCGAGACAAAACTATGCTTTGCCACTTCTCTCTCACAATCATAGACACCGTGGCGGACCCATCTATTTTTCATCTCCTCGAACACTTCGATTAGTTTCGGAACCTAACATCTTTGGTCCCAATGAAACCGTTTGGACACGAAGCTGTGCGGAACCAGTGGTCAGACAGAGGTTCTCAAAGACTGTAGGAAGTAATATGGGAGAGGGCCCCATATGGGAGCTTTTGGAAGATAGGTCATGGTTTAAAGAGTGTACTCCAGAGCAATCAAGACCCATTACCTATACTGGCTTGCGCGTTGATGACGATGCGACAATCATCTCCCCAGAGTAGGTTCAGCTTATCCGCTTTTCAGTCGTTTCCATTTAATCTTCTCTTAACTAGCCTGGCTAGTGGGTATATTTTCCGCGATACAAAGGATTCGACACCACATGCGATGACGTGCTACTTTGGACCTTACAAAAAGCAAAGCAAAATAGCCATGGAACCCTTGCAGTCCGTCAGAATGGGTATGTTAGATGTAATGAGGATATAGTCTAAATTACTCTGACAAAAAACATAGATGAGTTTTTTCCAGCAAGTAGATCCCATGTTATTTTTGCTGGAGCTCCAGTGTGGGCCATGGATTGGTGTCCTATTGCTGAAGAAGATTTAAGTAGTCAGTATCGAATAAACTCTCGCTTGCCAATGCTCACCTAACTTGAATAAAGATCGAAATTATAAACAATATCTCGCTGTGGCTCCATTTCCCACCCGAAACCACAGTCCGGAGATAGGTCGAAAGTGTTCGCGACCATCGCATGCCTGCATTCAAATTTGGAGTCTTACCGCCAGTGACCCGAAGCAAGAGGACCTACATGATCCTGGTATTATGAGGTGCGAAATGGTTCTATGCCTGGACGGCGGACCTGCCCATGATCTCAAGTGGTGTCCATTGCCTGCTCACGATCAGGTAAGTATCTCCGCCGATGCACTTTGAGACAAGGCACTAATGACAGCCTTCGCTTGCACTTATTAAAGTCTGATAAGAATCATCATTCTGGGCTACGTAAACTGGGTGTTTTAGGTGGCACATTTGAGGATGGCTCCGTCTCCTTTTATGTGGTTCCGGACCTAGGCAAACGAGATGCTTCTTTGGAGACAACTGACCCTCTTTATGGTATTTTCTGTCAATAAATGTGATGATCAATATAAGTTCATCTTTCTAGTGAGAATCACACCTCGGCTACGACTCCAGCTTGAAGATACTATGTGCTGGTGTATGGATTGGGCAAATAGCGACCTTATAGTTGTTGGGTGCACTAATGGTATGAAAAAGTATGTGTTTATCTTCAAAGCCTTAACTGTTTGAATAGGCTTTGTCGCTGTTTACCATGTACGACAAGCTCTAGAGAATCCTAGCAGTCAACGTATGTTCTCGGGGTGAACGATCACCTCATCGCTAACTTTGCAATTGTGATTGTAGCTTTACGCCCAACACATTATATGCCGCTCCATCAGTCTGCCATACGGACCGTATCTTGGGCCAAGGTGCCCCCGATTGCTCCTTCTGGCAAATGGCAAGATGATTGTGATCCTACGATTTTTTTCAGTGGCGGTTACGATGGCGCTCAGACAATCACGGATATTCGTGACATGAAAGGAAATATTATGAACCGAACACGAGGTACTTACTATGTTTCAAATCCATTTTTGTCGACATTGATGTTATTCGTAATTAGATGTCATCAATAGTATCGTATTTTCTCACTATGTCGGCGGTCCCCTCGCCTCGGATAATGAAAATACCATTAAAAACTTTGGACTGATTCCAAGCACATTAGGCCGAGGTCATACGCTCTTGGAGCCGTCGGGTCCTGTTTGGGTATGTGTGGCAGGGGATATATTGGCTTATGCAACTAATATACGACTCTAGTCGATTGGTACCTCAGATTTTCATGCACATATGGCTGTTGGTTCTGCCGACGGGACGTGCCAAACTACGAATATTCTCAAGTCGACTCGAAAGGGCGGCGCCGTCGTAAGTAGTTTTGGAGCCATTCTTAACTTGGCATTCTCACGAGAAATTTTAGCCCTTTTTTATCCATAAAATTTATCAACTGGATTATAATCGTAAAACTGGTGAATTTAGAATGTTGGAACATTTTTTGCCTCATGTTTGTAATAATTATCCCCACCGCTGATCAGATACCTACTACCATAAATTATAGGAACACCAAGACCGACCCGCAGCGGCGCGTGTTACTAGCCAAAAGAAAAAAGCAACAGATACATCGAGCTCACTTCCTCCTAGTACTGGAGCATGGTCTCCTGAAATAAGTGTTACCAGAGTGGTGTGGCATTCTGGGTCGGGCATGGCTCGAGCCCCTCTTTTAGCTTCTGCGACAGCCTCCGGATTATGCCGGGTTGATTGGTTGCTAGGTCGCTTTCCTCACGATCGATTTCCTTACGGTGGTGTAGCGGCTCTGCGTGGAGAGGTCGGAGGTATCGATAACGAAGAAGAAGTTGAGGAAGATGAATCTGTTGGCTTATGAGATCCCAGACAATGTGCACTAAGGGGAGTTATTTATTTATCAATGATTGGTATACATAAAACCAAACAAACACTAGAAATTTCTGATCTCGTAGTTTGGTGCCTTTAGTTGTTGTTCGTCCACCTAAAGGCATAAGTAATTATAACATACATTCTTTCTGCGTTAACTTACGTGTATTAGTTGCAAATACTCTCTATCGACGACGTGAGTCACCTTCGTATAAGTACTTTTACATAGTAGTTATTTGCCTACAACAACTGAAGTCCCACCTTCACATAGCTTCCCTCACAGAAGTATTTTATGTAATCAGTTCACAGACACCTATGGTCGTGTTTCGTGGATGAGCCATTATGCACATGTGAATAAGATGCCGTGACATAAGGAAATAGAACCTGTCTCTGTATCACGACTCATGCCAAATGAAAACATCCCCACTACTACCAGGGCTGTCGTCCTTAAAAAGTCTACAAAGGACAAGTCTCCCCAGGCCGTATATCATGATGCATGTATTGTCCAACTTCCTATTCCTCCCTTAAAGGATTCAGAGGTATTAGTGCGGATCGAAGCTGCAGCATACAATCACAGAGACGTATACTTTTTGTCGCTAACTTGTATGCCATCGTATGTTTATATTCCGATAGCTTTGGATTCGTAAGGGCCAATATCCAAGCGTCACACTAGGCAGAGTCTTGGGTGCGGATGGCGCAGGCAAGCAGATGATATGCACACTGCTGTACGTACGGCCAATGAGCGTACTTTCATTTACAGGCATAGTGATTGCGTCCGGTATGCCTGACGACGCTCTGGTTAATCGAAGAGTCTTCCTGACACCATCGAGGGGTTGGAAAAATAGCCCCGAAGCACCCGAACGAAAGTAAGACAAAGAAGCCGATATTTTGGTATTTACTTATGCATTAATGGCTTTGGTTTGCAGGTTCAGCGTGATTGGAGGTGTCAGGGAACCTCCAATTGGTACTTTCGCTGACTTCGTTGTCGTGGGACGCGACGAGATAGTGGAAACACCATGTCACCTCGATGATGTGCATGCCGCGGCATGGCCACTAGCTGGCGTGACTGCGTGGAGGTCGGCAAATTCTAGCTCTGTCTTTCCATCATTTCTAACACATTGTTGGGTCAGAGCCATCAATTATCAAGCTCAAGTTACGAAGGGTCAAAATGTTCTGGTCACTGGAATAGGAGGTGAAGCTTGAATAATAGCATGGTGCAACCTTAAACTCACGCCCTTAATTATTATCATGGATAGGTGGGGTGGCCATTATAGCGCAACAATTGTTGCTTGCTCTTGGTGCCAACGTATATGTTACAAGGTCCAGAAATCATTATATCAGTACACTTTTGGAGCATTTACCCGTGCATATAGTGGAAGTGAAGAGAAGATTAAGAAAGCGGTATCAATGGGCGCAAAGGTGCGACGAATTACATTAATTTCACTCAAACTTGGTTCGCTTCATACTTTATCGAAGGCAGGCTTTAATTATAAATCGGGTACTTCTATAGGTTTCAACAAGTAACAAGCTAATGCGTCTTAAATATTCTAGAAATTTGGCCAAATGAATTGGGCAAGCTTCTCAGGGAACAGAACGCTACTTTGGATGCTGTAATTGATTCTGCAGGGGGGGATATCCTTAACCAGACGTCCAGACTAATGAAGGCTGGAGGGAAGCTAGTGTGTTATGGAATGTGAGTGAATGCTTGTGTTCGTGATGGCAGAACACTATATTCTTTCAGGACGGCATCTTCCAAAATCACGTTTACTATGAGGGAAGTGCTCAACAATATTCAACTGAAAGGTCTGACCATACATCGTTCTGACGGATCGTTAAAGCCCTAACCATCATGGTCACCTCTTAGGCACTGCTATGGGCTCACAACGTGAACTTATTGAAGCGACCAACTTCATTGCCGAACATAAGATCGTCCCCCAGGTGTCTGACGTTTTGAATGGGCTAGAAGAATTTGAAGAGGGATTTGAGATAATGAAGCGAGGGTCAATTTTTGGAAAAATCGTCATCCGTATGCGTAGAGGGGAGAAAGGAAGACTTTAGATACAAATGAAATGTAGCAATGGATGAATCAAGAATCCTCCTCTTGGATGCAATTATAACATGGTCGTAGGACAAACAAAATTTTATCGTATTACAATTGGATGTAGCCTACGTTGGGAAGGTACCAAGTGTAAACAAAGTTTGTTTTTCTTTTCCCTTCTTCTTCTTTCCCTTGGGCATAGGATCCGCCTGGACAGATGCGTCAACCTCATCTGCAGGGATTGGACTCGGGGAAGGGTCTATGTCCTTCTTAGATCCCCATGGGTTTGAAGGAGGGGCAGTTGGCTCTCCAAGAATATGTTTCAATGATTGATTGCCACGGACGGTGGGTCTGGGCAAAGGTTTGCTGGAGCCAGAGGGAAGCGTAGGAAAAAGCTCTGTAGAAATTTGAGGCGGGTTTGAGCGCACAGTAGCCATACTCGTGGAAGGGGGCGGTGTAGGACGTGGACCAGATAATTCTGGAAGGGGGCGAGCTGATACCGAGGAAGTACTCCCTGCACCAGACCAAGCGGTCGAATGCTGGGGATGTCGGAAAGACGGTGCATTTTTGGCTGCACTTAAACTGGGGAAACGATCCTGAGAACGGATTGCCGGGCCAGGCGATGTAGACGAGGAAGCAGCTGCTTGTGCGACACGGTCCCAAACTTGCCCAGGCGATTGAGACGATGACGATCGAACGGCAGCGGAGTGCTTAACCGTCAAAATTCGTCCCCCTGCCACGCCTGCATATTCAGATCCACTTGCAACAGGTGTGAGATCGGGAAATGGGCGTCGTTGCTGTTCGGCCAAATGATTTAAATGTGGTCAAAACTGGTGAGACGTAAAACAGTTTTTACCTCGATTTTAAATCCGTTCCAGTATGCCAGTAGTGCTCTCCCTTTCCCTTCGTCGTCCAATAATTCTACAAGTGAGCTAATAAGACTCGCTGTTCCGTCGAGGTCACGATTCACTACGTTGAAAATCGTCGAAATCAAATCTCTCGGGCCGGATTCAGAAGATTTATATGACCGTATAGCAGCCCTCACTGCGGGAATGGCGTTAGAAGAGCTCGAAGTAAGAGCATTAATTCTGTTAAGAAAGATTGTTTGTCGCCTGTAGCAATGTTATTGTGGCTTTCGGCCTCTTAACTAATTGAAACTTACTCAACTAGGGCTGGATCCAAATCAGAGGTTTGCTCAGCCTGATCGTCGATCTGTAATCGTTGCACCGCAGGCAGCGTATCTCCAACAGGAGTAAGAGAAGTTCCAAAGCGTTCGTGTCGCCGGTTTCGGCCCTGGCCCTGTCCTTGGCCAAGCCACGGCCCTGGCTCGGGGGGTTCTCGTTCTCTAACACCCACCCTACTTTGACCAGACCTTGCGCTGTCGCCGTTGGCTTCCCCTCTATCACTGTAGTTGAAGCCCGCTTCTACTCGCCTGGCGTCTTTTCTGTTCCGAGCCGTCATTTCACTGCCATGCTGTTCCACCAAATGGGCTTTAAGATCAAGCGCAGACCCAAATACAACAAACTTTTGAGCTTGACAATGAGCCTCTTTGCAGGGATGGTGAACAACATTGAAATGGTTTTCCTGTGATGTGATGACTGGTAAGAATACCAGACCCTCATGTAAAAGATGTAAACTTACGAGACTGTTATAATCCCGAAAGCTGGAAGAGGATCAGCTGACTATCGGGAATCTAACCTAATCCTTACTATTGGTCCCTTATGCCGCTGCGTTTACATAAAAAGCACTCTTCGTGTCTTTCTCGCATGTGTAAAAAAAGTTCATCGTCTCCGAAATAACATTCTTGACAAAATTCGCACATTGGATGTACACCACCTTCGATCTTATCCGGCGTTGAAGGTTTCTGAGATATGCGGTGAGGAATGGAAGGCAAGTGGAGGGGAAGATGTGATGGAAGATAGAGGATGTGCTCGTGTGCAAAGACTTTCTTAAATCGAATGCACAGATCACTATAAGTATGGTTAAGCACATCGACCAAACATGACTATACAAGTACGACTGACCATATTGCTTTGCCGTGTGTACTCCTTACGTGGATCTTCAAGTCGCCCCATCCATGGGCGATGAAGTCGCATAGTACGTCAGGACAGTTGAAACGGAGAAGGAGCAAGGTATCTTCCATCATTTCCTGGGTTTCGAATGAAATAGAGAGCTTTGTATCTTTGAAAGGTATATCGTTTGGCAGGTACGATTCATAATCCTTTTCTGCAGATCGTGTAAAGATCAAGTTCAGTTGTGAGTGCTAAGGATCAACACTATTAAGACCCTTTAATCACATATATAAATGGTAGTCACTTTGCAGAATGTGCAGTCCATTCTTTTGTACAGTGCCCGAAGTCGGAGAGCGCAGACATGGCACGTCCGATGGTTGCACTCGGAGACAGAATAGAACTTGACGGGCTCTGCACATATCCAGCACAAAGAGTCGTTTCCATCGGCATCAGCATCGGCAACATTGCCACTCGTAAGATCTTTCACGCTTAAGTTGGATTCAGAAACTGTTGGAGTAGCATTCACTTCTCGAGGCTTGCCACGACCGCGGGACTTACGCCCACGATTTGCATTGGATCCATGGCTGTTTTGGACCTGGGAAGGAGTAGCAGTCGTGTTTGACATAGTCTCGAAAAGGTGAGGATGAGAAGTTGGTCAAAAGGAATTACCAAAGCAATGCTTAATCTCTTGACTAGCAGCGCGGTACCGTAGCGGAGTTCAAAGGAACATTCCAATTTGTAATGGTAATTATTAAAGAATATTTCCAACTAATACACTCTAATCACTGCTGGGGGCTCTCAATGCACCGCAAATTTAACTGAACCTTAAGAAATGAATTTCATTTTGTACTGAATTTTACTTAAAAAAAATAACAGACATTTTAGGTCACACAAAAATGGAATTAAAGGTAATCTTTAGATTAAATTAAATTTGTCAGTGACACAGGGCAGATGGGAATCCTGGGAAGTCTGGGTGGAATTCATGGGTTGAGAGGTCATGGGTTGAGAGGTCATAAGTTGAGAGGTCAGGGAATCAAGATAGATAAGTCAGAGGTTGAGTGATAGATGTGTTGGAGCCCATGGGCTCTGACTAGTGAGAGTGGTGTAATTCAAAGAGGAGTTTAGAGTGGAAAATATACTAAGTTTACTGGGGAGAATCTAAGCTGATTTTCTGACTGGATTGTATGTACAACATCTGCCAGACTATATAGACTGTGGAATGAATAACATACCAAATCCAGTAATAATGAAAATGAAACTAACAAACATAAAATGAGATAAGTAAACACCAAACTTGGTGTTAGGAATGGGATGGAATGGAGTGGAGTCTGAATTGTGACAGGTCATAAAACCATAATGGGAATGGAGCGGGAGCGGAGTCCAAATCGTGACATGTCATTTGACTATAATGGGAATGGGGCTCAGTTAGAGGGATGATGGGTTTTCCGAGCAGGGTCCGGTGACTGATGCGTGGGACAGAGTCAGAGATAGACAGGGACGGAGTCCAGCGGGTATTCCAGTGACTAATACATGAAGTAACAAAGTCGAACGTGGACAAGTCTGACGTACGGAGTCCAGCAGGAATTCCGGTAAACTGACAATTGGTGCATATAGGGTGTGGGTGCATATAAGTTAGTGCCCGGAGTCTGGCGGGAATTCTGGTTGTAACAATAAGACATGAAATGTTAGGGTGCTCCAGTATTTCAGAACAAGCAGGTAGTATGAACTTAGACTAAAGACAACACTTAGCTGAATCAACCAGAGGGCTGAAATGCTAAGGGTCAAAGGGTAGGAATTATGGCTGGCTGACAACATCTTCAAGATAATAGTGTTAAGAACTGAAAACTGACTAATGTCAGTAGGCCAATGGGGACCGATCGGAAGGACTTGGCTTCAGCTTATGTGCTGTGCCCTCGCAAGTTACCATCAGATGTTCTTAAATTTTGGGTGGGTGAAGACTAGTCCTATCAAATTCCTCACAGTAAGTTACCGATAAGAACTGAAGGATAAGCTAAGTGTTGGGCCGAGGGGTCAGAGGCCGAGGGTGGGCGAGTGCTCACAGAGGTGGGGAGCAGGGTACTTAGTGTAAGGCTTATAGAGATGTATGTGGGTGTTCTGAGTCAATATTCTGATTGCCTAGTAACTACAACTACAGCGGATTTATATATGAGTTATTGACATTTAGAAAATACTAACTAAGGGAAGAGCAGAAAAATGCTATTGACAAATCAGCTTGACTAGGAACTGGAAGGTTACAATAAGTTCAGAGGCCGTGATTAATTGAGAGCGGAATTACAAGAAAAGGAAATAGTCCAAAGGTTACAGGTATATATAGCATAGGTGAAACATAGAGTAGAGCAGATCAACATAAGTAAAAGGGGATGTATCAAAGTATAACCAGATGGTACGAGTATTATTTGACAGGGGTGTAAATGGGGTTTGATCGCCGTGAGGGTATACGTCAGTGTCAGTGACCGATGGTTTCCAATATGGAGACTTGACTAACATCATATCCTTGGGGACCATCGGTTTGCGACAGGGTTGTAACAAATAGGGGGATAGTAGAGGGAATTAAACACAAGAGAGGGGTAATCTAAGTTGAAGTGGGTAATCTAGGTTAAGTTTCAAACTAAAGAACTGTAGCATACATGGTAAGAACTTTATACAAAGGTATAACAGAAGGCTGGAGGTCCAATCAAGGAAGTTGTTAAGAACAGAAAACTGACTGATGTCGGTAGACTGATGGGGGGCTGAACGGAAGGACTTGGCTTCAGCTTATATGCTGTGCCCTCACAAATTACCATCAGGTGTCCTTAAATTTTGGGTGGGCGAATACTAGTCCTGTTGGATAGTCCTCTCGGTGAGTCACTGATCGGAAGCTGAAGGATAGGTCGAGGGTCGAGTCAAAGGGTCGGAGACCAAGAGTGAGTGAGTGTAAGCAGAGGCAGAGAGCAAGATATTTAGAGTGGGACTATGAGAGAGGTGTACAAGTGTTCTGAGTCGATATTCTGATTGTCTTAATACTACGGTACATGAGTGGCATATATGGAAATCCGGCGCTTATCTGAACAAAAACAGAACAAAGGAAATTACTGATGGGGAAGATGGAACTACATATAGAGTGATGCAAAAATGGGGAACAATGAAGGTGCTTAATGGGGTTAGTCAGAATGCCGACAGTTTGCAAGCAATTGGAGTTTTGCATGAGGTCGGATCGGGCCTGACGGTGTGCCAAGTGCACAGATCATAACAGAAGTGAGAGATAGTGATGGGTCAAGGGAAGCATGGAAAGGGGCAGTGATCAAACTAAAACCAAATGGGATGTAATAAAAGTTTCTAAAGTGTTAAGATCTAAGCTAAAAGGGGAGAGGGGGAGGCTCTAGTCAGAGGGCCAATGATAAGAAACAAGTTAACCAGGGGGCCAGTGATAGAGATTGTACTAGTTGGGAGGTCTGACTCTATAAATGTAGTAGAGCTTGGCTTCAACATATGTGTTGCATGCTCATACAAGCTGTTAAGGTGCTACAGTATTTCAAACAGAGCAGATAGTATGATAGGAGATGAAGATCAACACTTTAGCTCAATCAACTGGAGGGCCAAATTACTAAGTGTTATGTATTTCTAAGTTTTTTCCAATTTTTAACCAATCTCCCCTAACAAATTGCGAAAAAAGAAAGTTTAAATGTATTTATATCACAATGATAAAATTGTACAATATTCCCCTGATTTATCTTAAAATTATGCAATTTATTTTGTAATTTTATCTTATAAACTGGGAGAGCTACGAAATTTCTATTTTTTATTCTTTTTTAATTAATATGTCATACACCAGTGACTCAGCGCTTATTCACAACGTGCAAGAGATCATGTGATATTCACATGACATTTTAAACTCCAACAAAGACAAAATGCAATAATATAATAATTATATAATAATATAAAAATCGGCCACCTGGCATTTATTACACAGCATGTGGGAAAACCATCACAACAAGTGACAGCCGTCACAACAGGTGACAGTTGTCACAAAGGTGCGTGATGGTCACAAAGGTGCGTGATGGTCACAAAGGTGTGCGACAGTCACAACATGTGACAGTCACAAGATGTGAAGGGTGTCATACGCACACAGGTGTGAGAGCATTATGTCATCATATATGCTACTACAGCAAAAACTGGAAACTCCCTGGAATATTCCAGTGGCTTCCAAAGGAATAGTAGATAATAGGTACTAATAATAGATAGAATATTGTAGAATATTCTATAAGATTCCAGAATGTTCTATTATGCCAAGAACATTCTATAGTGTCTTAGAAGTAGTTAGAACCTTCCACAATGCTCTAGAAAATTCTAGAAAATTCTAAATGACATCATTCAATCTTCTAGAATCTTCTAAATGTCTCAGACTAAAATGTATATAAGGAGCTCAGCTCCAGCCTTGAAATCAATCAATCATATCATCTCATCAATACACCACATCTGTGTGTCACTGCAGCAAGCAGGCTACTCCACCCCGATCTGGGCAGTTGGACATCTAATTCCACCTCTATCAGAGCTGTTGGAAACCCTTGCCACCTCTATCAGAGTTGTTGGCCCAATCAGATCCCTTGTCACCTCAATCTGAGATGTTGACTGATCTGTTGTTCCCCTTGTCACCTCAATCTGAGTTGTTGACTTTTGTTCCCCCTTGCCACTTCTTAATTGAATAGTTGGCTTTTATATATTATTTCCACCTCAGTTAGAGTTGTTGGTTATCAACCAATAATATATAAATAATCTTATACTATAGTCATCTCTTAATTGAGTACTGATTATTAGTTTTCTTTACATTGTTATTTGTAGTCTAAGACTTCAGTCACCTCTAGTTGAGTAATTTGACTGTTTATTACATTGCAAATAATCCCTGTTCCATTGCTCATTTATTGTGAATCAGTAAAGCATATTCACATAAATAAATACTGAGAATATCCTTGCAAGATCCTTAAGACTACATTAAGATCCTGATAAGTTAGTATCACAGTAGACCCTGTAGATTAGTGTAAATAAAGCATATATTAGCCAAATAGTGTTTTATTCTATATCTAATCTTTTGACCTGTTTATAAATATTTTTACTGTTTGATAAATAGTATAATATATATATAAACTAGCTAGAATCGAAGTTGAATCTAGATTCTGAATCAGTGAATTGTTATTCATATTTTAAGTATACATATATTTTCACAGAAAAAGAACAAGCTTGCACAAGCAGCTCTCAAAACCTTCTTTGTGAAGTAGGGTGCATATATTCAAGTAAACTCTTGACTTCAGGGGTTCTAAGTCTATTTAGGCTGCCACTGATTAATATCAAATACTTAAATTATTTTACCTTGCAGTGAATTGAGTATTTGCACATTTTGATAAAGCACTGGACTCCTTTTTCAGAAGATAGTATTAAAATAAGGCTAATACATCACACTAAGAGTCATGGGGTAAGGGGTTGCAGCTTGCTGAAGATGCCTTTGAGAGTATTAAGTAGGAATAATAGGACTTGAGAACTAAAAGGGGGTAATCTAAGTTGATTTTTGAACTGAGGAAACTGTACCATACATTGAAAGAACTTTATACTACAGGGGATAGATGATTGGAAGGCCAATCAGAGAAGTGAGAGTGATGATGGGTTGAGAGAAAGTAGGGGATACAAATGAGACTAAATACAATGTAACAAAGTATACTAAAAGGTATGAGGTGGAAAATAGGATGTATATGTGGAATAATGGTGATGGGGGAGTGAATGGAATGGAGGCAGGATGGATGGCTAAGGTTCTGAGATACAAAAAAACAAGTGTTGGGGGTGCTACAGGTGGTGTTACCATGAGTGGGGGTACTGATAGTGGGATGACAGATGGTTATGAGGCTAAAGCAGCTTGTGGGGGTCTGAAATGGTTGGGATCCTAACACAAATGAGGCTCTATGTCAGGGGCCTGATGATAGAAATTATACTAGTTGGAAGGTCTGACTCTATAAAAGAGGTGGAGCTTGGCTTCAACTTATGTGTTACACCCTCATACAAACTTTTAAGGTGCTTCAGTATTTCAAACAGAGCAGATAGTACAATAAAGATTAAAGACAACACTTAGCTCAATCAACTAGAGGACTGAAATGCTAAGAGTTGTGGGATAAAGAATTGTGGCTTGCTGACACTGTCTTTGAGGATATTAGAGAGGGAGTAAAGTGGCCAAAGACTAAATGGGGGTAATCTATGTAAGTCAATATTAGAACTAAAGAATAGTAGCATACAGTGACTCAAAAAACCCTTCGCATGTTTCACCCTTCAGACTTATATCCCTGATAACTCAAAGAATAAAAATGCAAAAATATCAAGAATATTTGTGAATATGCACTATCATATCTTGATTATGGAGGTATGATGCCATTACATAAGCTCCAAATATGGAAATATTACAAATATTTATATACAAGAGACTCATGCGAAGGGTTTTTTTGCTGGCAACTTTGATGACTATAATGCTTACAGTCATGTGACCTTGTTGATTGTTTACCTCCAATTGGGTCATATTAACAAAATCATGTGATGTCACATGACCATGTTGTACTGGAGTATAAATATATGGTCTTTAGCAACCAGCAATGCTCCAATTCCCAAAATGCACACTTTGTCTCTTGCCAGCCAGAATCATATCCTCTCATTGCTTGATGTTGGCCATTCAGCTAGCCACATTGCAGCTTTTACTGGTCATAGCATTTTCACAGTCTCTAAGCTTCACTCTAAGCATTGTTCTCATCTCTCTAAGTCCATTGGTGGTCATCCCTCAAAGCTTTCCCCTACCAACATTCACTATGCACAGCACCTCATCAGCTCTGGGAAGGCTGACACTGCTGTTGATGTGGCGAAAGCTCTTAGGAGTGTCACCAACCAGTTTATCTGCACCCAAACTGTGTACAATAGTCTTAATATGGTTGGGAATGCCTCAATAACCCTTCTAATGTTTGGTACTTCAGATTTACATCCCTGATAACTCAGAGAATAAAAATGCAAAAATATCAAAAATATTTGTGAATATGCTCTATTATATCTATATTATGGAAATACAGTGCCATTACATAAGCTCCAAATATGGAAATACTACAAATATTTATATATAGGAGACTTATTGGAAGGGATTTTTGGTGAGGTTTGGAGAAGGATTTGTGATGTTATGGGCTACATGCTGTGGGAAGGACCTGGGTATTCTTTCAAGATAGATGAGAGGATGGATGGGGACCTTTATCTTAAGATTATAGAGAAGGACCTTCAAGCCAGCTTCAGCTATTATAGAAAATATGTGGGTGATGTCATCTTTCAGCAAGATCATGACCTTGAACATACCTGCAAGAAGGCCCAGACTTGGTTTCAAGATAATGATTTCAATGTTCTCCCATGGCCAGCACAGTCTCCAGACCTCAACCCCATTGAACACTTGTGGGATTATGAAAAGAGGAGGCTAAGGGATACTGGTGTTGTGGGAGAGGGTGGAGGAGGAGTGGAACAAGATTGATGCAGAGGTGTGTCAGAATTTGATTGAGAGTATGCCTAGGAGGGTTGTAGCTGTGTGGAAGGCAAAGGGTGGTTATACTAAGTACTAAATATAAGTAGTTTTGTGGGTCAGAGTGGTCAGCAAAAAAACCCTTCACATGAGGCTCTTGTATATAAATATTTGTAATATTTCCATATTTGGAGCTTATGTAATGGCATCATAATTCCACATTCTAGATATGATAGAGCATATTCACAAATATTTTTGATATTTTTGCATTTTTATTCTTTGAGTTATCAGGGATATAAGTCTGAAGGGTGAAACATGCAAAGGGTTTTTTGAGTCACTGTACATGGTGGGAGCTTTATACAAAGGTGTAATGGATGAACAGAGATCCAATCAAAGAAGCAAGAAGTAGCGATGGGTCAAAAGAAGTGTCACAACTGTCACAGTCACAACATTGTCACAAAATATTCAAGGTAACCTTTGACTATTTTTCGACTCATCTTCAACTTGATCTTCAACTTGATCTTCCATTCAACTTCTTGAACATCCTCAAAAATATTCAATGAACATTCAACTTGTATTTGACTTGTCTTAATTTGACATCATATATGATTTCATTCTTAGGTCATAGTATAATCATAGTTTAATGAAGAAAGGCATAAAAGGACAATGAAAGGAACCAAGGAAGTCAGTCAGAAAATCTTAACTATGTATTAATAATGTGAGTCTTGTATTGTCATAACTTTTTGACATTACCTCAGTGAGCCTTTGCATCTAGTATTAGCCTATCACTTTATCAACAGGATGAAGCAATACTTATTTGCTCCCCCATCACCATTCGACACACACATCCTATTTGCTACCTCACACCTTTTCAGAATACTTTGTTATATTGTATTTAGTCTTGTTTGGATTCCCATTCATTTCCCTACTTCCTTTTGACCTGACATCATTCTTGCTTCTCTGATTGGCCTTCCAATCATCTATCTCACTGTAGTATAAAGCTCCTTCATGTATGCTACAGTTTCTTCAGTTCAAATATCAACTTAGATTACCCTCTTTTAGTTCTCAGGTCCTATTATTCCTGTTAGGATCCCCATTGTTTTGGACCCCTGCAACCTGTTTTGGACTCAATACCCTTTGTCATCTCACTGTTAGAACCTCCACCCATGGGATTACCAACTATGCACCCCTGACACTTGTTTTGTTATAGTTTTGTTCCTTTTAGCCTTCCATTCCATCTCTGTCCCATTCACTCTGCCATCACCATCTCCTTGTATACATCACTTACTACCTCAGACCTTTTTAGTATTGTTTAGTACTTTACATTTAGTCTCCCCACTTTGTCATCAATTTTCTATGATCCATTTCACCCTTCACTTTTTTGATTGGCCCTCTGGTCATTGATCTCATTGTAGTATAAAATCTTCTTATATATGCTACAATTCTTTAGTTTGAAAATCAACTTAGATTACCCTCTACTAGTTCTCAGTCTCTTCCCTCCCTCCTCAATACTCTCCAAGATGTTCTTCAGCAAGCTGTGAACTCTTACCCAATAACTCTTAGTATTTCAGCCCACTGGTCAATTGAGCTAAGTGTTGATCTTCATCTTATCTTACTATCCACTCTGTTTGAAATACCAGAACACCCTAACAGTTTGTGTGAGGGCACAACACATACATACATAAGTTGAAGCCAAGCTCCACTATGTTTATAGAGTCAGACCTCTCAACTAGTACAATCTCTATCATCAGCCCCCTGATTAGCTCATTTCATATTATCAGCCACCTGACTTAGAGTCCTCCTCCTCCATTTTGCTTAGATCTTAACAATTGCTATCTAATACTCTTGAAGGTGTCTTCAGCAAGCTGCAACCCTTTACCTCACAACTCTTAGTAATTTGGCCACCCAGTCAACTGAGCTAAGTGTTGACCTTCATTTCCTATCATACTATCTGCTCTGTTTGAAATACCAGAGCACCCTAACAGTTCATATGAGGGTGCAACACATATGTTGAAGCCAAGCTCCACTATATTTATAGAGTTGGACCTCCTGACTAGTACAATCTCTATCATCGGCCCCCCAATTGATGTGGTTACCATTATCAGCTCTCCAACTAGAGCCCCCCTTCTCTCTTTCAGCTTAGATCTTAACACCCCCACCAATCTCTTTAGTTAATACTGACACATTTTTACATGCCAGTAAAATGGATAGATCCCAGACATTTTCTTTAAACATCTCTCAGCTCAGTGTCTCTGTGTGCATGACTACCCTTTCAGAGGTTGCTGTTGATCTCAATGGCATCCTGGAGAAGTATTGTTAGGATTCCATCATTTCAGACCCCCATGACCTGTTTTAGGCCCAAACCCACTATTGACTCACTGTCAGAACCCCTGCCCTAAGTATTACCACTCACAGTGCCCCTGACACTTGTTTTGCTATAGTAGTTAACCTTTTAGTTTTCCATTCCATCTCCATCCCATTCACTCTCCCATCACCATTTCCCCTTTACATGTCTCACTTACCACCTCAGACCTCTTTAATACTATTTAAGATATTACATTTAGTCTCCCTGCCTTGTCATTGACTTCTGATGATCCACTTCACCTTTTGCTTCCTTGATTAGCCCTCCAGTCATCCATATTGTCATAGTATAAATCTTCTTCATGTATACTACAGTTCTTCAGTTCAAAAATTGACTTAGATTACCCTCTATTAGTTCCCAGTCCCTTTCCTCCCTTCTCAATACCCTCAAAGATGTTCTTGGCAAGCTGTGAACCCTTACTTCACAACTCTTAGTATTTTGGCCCCCTGGCTGATTGAGCTAAGTGCTGAACTTCATCTCTATTGTACTATCCACTCTGTTTGAAATACTGGAGCACCCTAACAATTCATATGAGGGCACAACACATAAGTTGAAGCCAAGCTCCACTATATTTATGGAGTCAGATTTTCTTTATCTTTCATACCACGTCCTTCACCTATCTGCAGTTCTTCCCCCACTTTCAACTCCACCACCTTGCCATGCTATGATGCTCCCATTCCAACAAAACAAGCAAGTCCTCCCTAAGTTCAAAAAGGTCCCGCGGGCCCCAGTAGCTAGTATGTCCACGACTGGTGGGGCGTTCATTACCCACATGCCTCGTACAGACAATGTCGAGAGCAGTTGGGGTACCCTAGGACCAACTCCCCTGCTGACCTTTCCCTTTGGTGCTGAGCCGGGGGGAGACAGCAGTACTGACTGGAGTAAGCTGTTAGGGCACTCCTTCAGACTGTCATCAGAGGAAGTCACTGCTACAATGTGGTGGCAGGAAACATTTATAGAAGAACATAATGCAAGGTGGCTCACCCACAAAAGGGAAAGATGCACTGAGTATAGGAATCGGAAGGAGGCAAAGGGAGCAAGAGAGGGAGTCCCCTCCAAGCGACAGCAGCGTGAGGACTGAGTATGATTTGGAGACAGAACCTCCGCGCCGATCCTTCCTCCCCTGGGACAGAAATGGGCTGACTTCACAGAGACAGATGATAGCAAGGGTGGGACGCCTTGCATTAGAATGACGGGAACCAAGAGCTGGAAGGAAAAGGAGGGCACCATCTTCTATGACTGGGAATTGCTTCAGCATATTAAGCTGCGATGGATAACCCTTACTCAAGGGGACGGTCAAGCACTGCCCCAACGAGAAAAAGGATATCGTAGGGGACCAATCGATTTTTCCTCAGATGAGGATGAGGAGGAAGATGAGGATAGGAATGATGTGTATAGCATTCGATATCTGGGAGAGGATTGTCATGAAGGGTTCCTCCTCCCCTCAAAAGTTCACTTCATGACCAGTGACCCTAATCAGTGACAAACACAGAAACCGTCATCCAAAGTATGGAGGGGTCGTCACCCTAGTCAACTGTCACAGGAATGCAAACCTTCCCCGACTCCAGTCCCACACCCTTTGCCAACTTTGAGGCCCCCTCCCATCCTCCACCCAGCACACACTCCCTCGGCCCCGATTCTAGTGCCTTGTCTACCCCCTTCCCCCAAGGCTATACCGGTACCTACCCCACTTCCGCCGTCACCGGCTATCCCTCCCGACTCTCCATATTTATATTGCATGTCCCTAGGTAGTCCTATCCACGACCATCCACAGAAGCGAATGGACATCGACTTGGACCCTCTTACACTGGATGTCATCATTCCCCTGACGAGTGGAAAGGCACAGGAGATACAGAAGGCTACCACCCCTCTCCCAGAGCGATCCCCTATTCCCATCCCTGACAACTCACTTCCCCCAACCGAGCCCATCTGCACCACTTTTTGGACGCGAGTAGCTGTCAACTACCCTTCTGAACAGTTTCCCATCGGAAGGGTGCTATCACAGCTGGTGCCAGTACTCCAGCAACCGCTCCTTCAAGGGAGCCTTAAGGGTTGTTGTGGTCTTGCTCCATCGTCTGATATTATGGAGGACTTCTATCTCTCCTTCGAGGATCCTGCGGAGGGGGAGAAATTTGCCCAAGCAGCTCAGGAGATTAAACTCTCTATGTTCTGGCACATCATAGTGGAACCACACTGTCTGCCCCCAGACTCAGCGAGTGTTCTCTCTATCACTGGCCTTGTAGATTTACTCAAGGCCCTCACCCTGACACCTCACACAGAGACCACTATGCAGCCACATGTTCCTGCCTGGTTACCCGCGTCTTCATCTCCCCTTCCTAATGCTCCTCTTCTCGTGTGGATTTCCGCTCCATTGGTTAGTGTCCATGCAGTCATTCACTGCAGAGAGAAGGCCTACAGACGCTGGGCTGACTCCTTGCACAGGGACTCTAGTAATTTAGCTCGGGTGAGAATAGCCAAATCCTTCAGAGTGAAATGGGAATGGTGGGGAAACTTCATTTTGGACCTTGGGGGATCCTCACAGGAAGCTTGGGGTGGCATCCCAAATGCTCTTCAGCACCTTGGCTTTGAACTGGGGGGCACTGTGAAGGGTATGCATATATCATGATCAGGCTGTTAAATATTAGACATATTATAGTACATTATTATCTAGTATTGTTTCCTTTCTTTAATTCCTTATACCTTTTGAGCATACCTTTATTTCTTAGTTAGAAACTTTGTGTATACCTGTGGGCACACTCGGCACCAGAAGAGAAGACACTTTTTACCCAGCAGACACCACCTCATAACAACCCAGACATCGAATAGCAAGAGGTGTCAAGGGTAGCATCTCAGCTACCTATAAAGGTAGTGTTTTCTCGCATACTAATAGTCTTTGGACTTGAACCGCGAAGGTCGAGTCCCACTCTCAAGTCTTTGCACTTGTCGACACTATAGTCGACTCGTGCTGCTATCTCTCTACCCTAGATATTCAGTCTTTCGCTGATTATCTCTCTTACTTCTAGCTACAAGTTGTACCGTAAAGGTCAACTCTTCTATTCTCTTGTTCTAGTCGTCACGAGCAACTATACAGTTGCTCTTGTGACATGTAGTGCATCTCTCTACTAGTACTATCAGTCCAGTAACCTACTGTATTGTACTGAACAGTCAATACTTACTAATAGTAGTTGAATAAACACTATTCTTCATATATCAAGTGGTCAGAATCTATTGACTCTTCACACAGTCCAACACTTGATTTATCCTTCAGTTCCGATCGGTAATTCACCATGAGGAATTCGATAGGACTAGTTTCACCTGCCCGAAATTAAGGACACCTGATGGTAACTTGTGAGGGTGCAGCACATAAGCTGAAGCCAAGTCCTTCCAATCGGTCCCCATCGGCCAACTGACATTAGTCAGTTTTCTGTTCTTAACAGGTCACAACTTTGTCCCTGTCAAAAAGGAGATTACTGGTTTCACCCTTACTGACAGTAATGGAAAAGACCAACCAGACAGGATGTATTAGGATGATGACACTGATTCTGACTATTAACCATTATCCCTAATATTCTCCCTAAATTTGTTTTAACTTCATTTTTTATTTCACACCCAGGCCACCTCAAACTTCCATCACTGCTGGGAATCCTAGGATGTGGGCCCATCACAGATTCTGCCTAACTTGAATGCCATTTTTGCCAAAGATAAACTCGACTTTTTGTGAGGTAATTTGAAGTTGTGGGAAAGTTTTTGTTTGGGGAGGAGTGTAAGCCTGGCACCCCAGGTATACTACAGCAGACCTTTATGTAACTATATTAGAGAGCTGCCTTTTTGTCCTGTACTCTGTCGTATCTGTTTTGTTCCCAACAATATAGTGTGGTCCTCCCAACTTGTGCAACCTGCAGGCACCCAGTGAGGCTGATTGATGACAACCTTACAAAAAGCTAGAAAATGAAAAGAGACATAGGGTGACAGGGAGTCATGAAGTGAGTCCATGGAAGAGTCTGAAGGCCAGTAATGGTTGTTAGATGGTTGACAGAGGTCCCAGCTTGCCCAGATTTGCAGTGTGAAAACCTAGAACAATGTCAGATGTGTTTCCAAGTTCAATAGCTAGGATCCAGGATGTTTCTTCATCTGTACCTTCATGGCCAGACCACTTAACTAGGTAGAGTAACATGCAAGCACATTGCCTGTGATCAAATTTGAGTCTAGAATAGTTTCAATTTCGAATTTGGGCTTCCCATCAATGGAGGATATCTGAAAACTATTAAATATATCAAATATTAATATACTCTAAAGGTCATTTAAACATCTGGGATGTGATTCAAACATAATTTGGGTTTTCAAACTTTGGGAATGTTTAAAACTTATTTGTATATAAAACAAATCATCTTTCAGGAGCTGAACAGATTATGAAAGAGTTTAGTAGATTAAAACATCAAGACTTTTAAAAAGCATATCCTTTTAAATGGTCCATTTCATGCATGTGTATGTCATTGATATCTCTGAATACATATGTATGTATTACTGTTAAGAGTCATACATGGAGCTTATTGGAGGGTTTCCAGAGAAACCCATGGGAAAGCCAGTAGGACTTGGCTTCAGCTTATATGTAGGCTGCACCCTTGTAAGATCGTGTCATCCAATTTCAGATGGTGGATGGGAATCCCGGGGAGTCCAGGAGTAGTTGGTGGGTTGTAAGGTCAGAGGGTCGACTGTGGGAATTCTGCAGAGGTTGAAGGGTCAGGCAGAGATGAGTCAGGGGTCGAGATAGATAGGTCAGAGGTCGAGTGATAGATGGGTCGGAGCCTGTGGGCTCTGACAAGGTAAAGAGTGGTGTGTTTCAAAGAGGAGATTAGAGTGGAAAATGTACTGGGATTACTGGGGAGAATCTAAGCTGATTTTCTGACTGGATTGTATGTACAACATCTGCCAGACTATATAGACTGTGGAATGTATAACATACCAAATCCAGTAATAATGAAATATAAACTAGCAAACATGAAACAAGATAAGTAAACACCAAATGTGGTGTTAGGAACAGAATGGAGCAGAGTGGAGTCTGAATTATGACAGGTTATTAGACCATAACAGGAACAGGGTGGGAGTGGAGTCTGAAATGTGACAGGTCATTTAACCATAATGGGAATGGGGCTCAGTTAGAGAGCTGTCAGGTTTTCCGAGTGGGGTCCAGTGACTGGTGTGTGGGACAGGGTTGGAGATAGACAGGAGTGGGTTCCAGCAGGTATTCCAGTGACTGATACATGAAGTGATGAAGGTCGAGCATGGACAGGTCTGACATCCAGAGTCTGGCAGGTATTCTAGTAAACTGATAACTGGTGTATAGGCTGTGGGTGCATATAAGTTAGTGCCTGGAGTGTGGTGGGATTTCCAGTCATAACAATTACATTGGAAAGGGTCTGTCAATCTGAACAGATTTCTACTTGATTCAACATACCAAGAATATATAGGTGGTTTCACTTAATAAAGAAAGCCACAGAATGAAAAACATCTGATATTATTGCAATTACAAACATCCTCTATAGGCAAATTCAGTGAGAGGCAGGAGGTCCAACCAATTGTCCTATTGGTAGTTGCAATAGATATGAAGATATTGCTCCAATGTTTGATTGACTCAGTCTATCGCCTTCTGGATGGTGTCCCAAAGTGAACTGTAGTTTCATATCAAGGGCAGTACCAAGTGACCTGAAGAAGCGGGAGACAAATTCAGACCTCCAACTGAAGTGACATGTGTTGGAATGCTATGTTTCGAGAAAACATGGATAACAAATAGTTTTGCAAGTGCTTGAGGGTAATTGTATCATGTGTAGGTATAAAAATACTCTGTTTGGTGAATCTGTCAACAACAACTACATAAGATGGAGGTGGAGGACCGTGAGGCAGGAAGGTGCTCAATGAAATCCATGGAAATTGAGTTCCATGGGAGCTCTGGGATGGGGAGTTGCTTTAATAAACCATAGGGTTTGTGTCTCTGGGCTTTGTATTGTATACAAGTGGTGCAAGACTTGCAATAGCTTTTTACAAGTGTGCGGAGAGCTGGCCAGGTGTATTTTTGATGGATGATACTATTGTTGGATCTATAGTGGCCAGAGATTGGATGGTCATGTCACGAACATACAAGCTCAAATTCTGATAATATTCAATTTAATATTTCTTTGTGACTTTTCTTCAACATTCTGATCAGATTTCTGACTTGACTATTCTTTGACTATTCTTCAACTAGTCTTTGAGTCATAATGATCTCATATTCTACTTATTTTTTACCCTTTATTTACCATGTGATTCCCCTCTCTGAAACAAGGGTTCCAACCTTTGGCTTGAACATGAAGGTTCAAGGCTGCAGTCCCAGGACGGAAGCAATTGATGAGTCAGCGGAATCAAATAATGACTTGAGTAGTCACATCCATGACTTGTGTGATATCCCGACACTGGAGGCTTATCTAATAGGTCACGTGACTCCAAAAAAGCACACATTGGAGCAGGCAATGTGCCGAAAGGCAATAACTAAGTAAATAAAATATAAATAATTAGTTAAAAATTATAATAAATTAACTAAGATATAATAGCATAATATGAGCTCATATATGCTATTATTATGCAAAGTTAAAAGGAACTAAGCCTTATATTTCACAATAGAATATAATAAAAATACAATAAATTCGAGAAAATATTAAATAATTCAGAGAAAATTAAGAGAACTTTATGAGATAAAGCTGATACCTCACAAAGGCAAGTCAGTCAGAAAATCTGTACCATAATTATTATTAACTGTATTATATAATCATTGAACTTTTCTGAGACCTTCTTCAACTTAATTATTCATGAGCCTCTGTGTCCTATATTTGCCTCATGCTTTATCAATAGGACAAATTAATACTTCATCAAATGAGGCATCTGTATTCGATATTGTTGAATATTCTTCAATTGTTTATTTGACTTTATTGAGTAAAATGTAATCCTGGTGCCCCCAGTCTTATGCACGGACCCTTTAGTTTTACGTGATTACATAATCACCGTGTTGTACGGTATAAGTAGCCGGGAAGTTTTCAGGACCTTAGATCTTACCGTACGCTGCACTTGCCTGTATCTTGTTCTGCTCTGGACAATACACTGTGGTCCTGTCAACTTGTGTGACCGCCAGTGATCCCAATTGACGATGGGATTACACGTTTTTTTTTGACACTGGCCATTTCTTACGATTTCTCTCATTCTGGATGACACCACTGTACCTCAGTTCACCCGCCAGACTGCCCGTTCGCATTCCCTAGCACTTCACACTCCCTTGTCCCTTCCTACGAGACATCAGCCCAGGTTGGCACCCACACTTCCCCAATTAGACGACAACGACGACTGTGACACATCAACGATGGCATCGAAAATTATCACTCCATTCGCTGGCCCTCTCACACCAACTGCTATTGAAGCCTGGCTTGGCCATTGTGAGGATGGGTTTGCGATATATGCCTCGACAAAAACAGACAAGGCCCCAGACCTGTCTATTGAGACCAAGATCCGACTTGCAGGCTCCAACATGCAAGAGTTGACGATGGCCGCCTGGTGGAATGCTGGTCGTGTGGACTTTTTGAAGCTAACATCATGGGAGAGCTTCGAGAAGCATATCCGCAGCCGCTTCATGCCCAAGGGCTACAAAATGGTCGCCCTCTGCACATTTTTCTTGTGCGCTCAAAATCAGCAGCCGTTTTTGGAATATGCAGCCACTCTTGCAGATGCTCGCAATGCATTAGGACCCACTATTATCACCAGCAACATTTACAAGTACCAGCTTCTTTTCCATTCCCATCCCATGCTCCTCCTTCGCATCATGGCCATCCCTGATTTCGACCTCGAGAACATCACCTTCGACAATCTTGTTGCCCTCATGTCCATGCAGTGGGAGAGCCTGGTCATAGAGATCCCTGCTGCTACCCGTTCAACCAATAGACTTAATCCGACTCGTGCCTTATCAACCACCACCAGTATCATACCCCCTCATCGCAGTTTGCTGAGTGTTGCTGACCGCGAACACCTGTCGGCAGTTGGAGGGTGCTGGAGGTGCCGGAAGGCCCCCACCGAAGTGGGTTGGACTGCACATGTCAGTCACACCTGCCCGGGAGATCCCACCCAAGGTGTATCCCCTGGCCCCGATTTTGTTGCCCCTGGAATGCCTATCGTCAAAACAGAACATGCGGGCGCTGTTTTGCTGGATGCCGATAACTGCTCCCCCACATATTACCGGGACGACGACACAGACTCGGACGTGCCCAACTAGTGCCAATGTGACCGTGAATTGTTTTTATTTGTAGTATGTTACCTCACCTTTAATTGCCTTGTCAATTTCCGTCACTGCCGTGTGTTTTTTTGGTCGGCCGCCGCCTGAAGCTCCGCATTAACAGAGGAGGTCCAGCAGGGTTGAATCTGGGGTGGTGGGTTAGTTTTTGTGTGGGGAGGGGTGTAATCCTGGTGCCCCCAGTCTTACGCACGGACCCTTTAGTTTTATGTGATTACATAATCACCGTGTTGTACGGTATAAGTAGCCGGGAAGTTTTCAGGACCTTAGATCTTACCGTACGCTGCACTTGCCTGTATCTTGTTCTGCTCTGGACAATACACTGTGGTCCTGTCAACTTGTGTGACTGCCAGTGATCCCAATTGACGACGGGATTACATAAAATCTGATTCATGTCAGGCCATGAAGATGCTGAAGGACATGCAAATGAAGTGTTCTGGAGTAAGGGACATAGATTCTGCCATCAAGGTGTTAGGACAATACTAACAAGGCTACCAAAACACAAAGAGGAAACAAGAGATAAGACAAGGGTAAGGAATAAAAGAAGAGAGGTTCTAATGGCTTAAGAATATCACACTTCTGTTTAGTGGAAATCCTAAGAGATTGAAACTGGAGTCTAGTTATGTACATCCTGAAGTATTTATACTAAAGAAAAAACTAAATAAAGTTTAAACTTAATATTTTGGCACATGTGTATCACATGTTGTTCAATGTGTGACAAAATAAAATAAAATAAAATAAACACAAATTTAACAGAAATAAAAAAACAAGAAAAATATTCAGAGCCCTGACACAAGGCAAATAAAACCACTTGAATCTTGAGTCCATCAGGGGGCCAACAGGTTGTTAGGGTTATTGAGAGGGACACTTGTAATTGGGTCATTTTGGAGGTCTGAAAGGATGTCTTGATGAAGCTTTGTAACATCCATAATGGTCACACCTTGGAGTACTAAGGAGGTAGTGCAAAGGAATGTTGTGATTTGGTCAGAGGTGAAGATTGGTCCCTTCTTTAAGGTAGATGTCCCATCATCTAGTCATAGTGTACGGTTTGCTGCCAAGGCAGCCAGACTGAAAGCAACTCATAAGGTTGAATTGGGAGAGGTATTCTGACCATTGGGCTTGCCAACAAGTAAGAAGCTTCCTGGTAGTGAAGTATTCTAAATTTTTGTGGTCAGCGACAATGTCAATCAGGATTCCCAAACCTTCAAGGTAATGAATCCAGGCCTTGAACACCTCAAAATGGCAAGGAGTTCTTTATCATGGACATCACAATTGAGCTCTGTAGAGGTAAAGGTTCTAGAAAGGAAGGCAACTGGGTGGATTTCTCCATCAAGTATAATAATGGAAAGAATCACAGGTAGTGTATAATCAGATGCATTGGTTTCAACAATTATTGGGTGGTCTGGTTGTCAGTGTGTAAGTACTGGTGCTGTGAAGAGTGATGGAAGTTCTAACTGTTCTATATATGAAGAATATCAACAACCATTTAGGTACGACACAACGATGCATTGACTATCTACATAAGTCTAATACAGACCAAATGCGTATTGACTATCTAGTTCAATACGGTTGAGAGAATTAGCTATCTTAAGTAGAATAGAAAGCTAAAATGAATAGAAGAGAATTGACTATGAAGCACGATTCTAAGTGACTGCTCGAGCGTTTGAGGAAATAATGAAAGAGTCGAATAAACAGAGTTGTGTGGATATAGTCCACATGGATTGAGATAATGGTTCAAGTTTCGACTAGTATAGTTTGAAACTCTGATTGCACTGATAGTTAAAGCCCATCTGTGATGGTCGAGACGATACCTGAATCACAACTTACAGGACACTAAGTGGGTGTCTAGGTAAGTTGTGGTTATGGGGTAAAAAGTGTCTGAGTTCTAACTACCGGCACTAGAATACATAGGTCTGGCACATATGTGCCCACAAGAGTCAATGTACCGAATGCATAGGTCATCAAACTAAATATATGAGTATAATAAAATAGAGAGAAATAGAATTAATAATGGAAATATAGTATGGGCTTGTCCAGACTATATTTCAGAGTATATTTCACAGTACCTCTCACAGGTACTGACATGAAAGCATCTTTGAGCTGTTAAAATGCTGTCCTGCATTGATTTGTAAAGTTCCACAGGGCTTCCTTACAAGTAAGGTAGGTGAGGGGGGACTGTGATGTCTAAATATGTTAAGAACAGAAAACTGACTGATGTTGGAAGACCAATGGGGAGTGATAGGAAGGACTTGGCTTCAGCTTATGTGCTGCACCCTCGCATGTTACCATTGGGTGTCCTTAAATTTTGGGCAGATGGAAAACTAAGTTCTATTGAATAATCCTCTTGGTAAGTCACCAATCGGAAACTGAAGGATAGTTGGGGGTTGTTATGACCAGAATTCCTGCTGGACTCTGGGCACTAACTTATATGCACCCATGCCCTATATGCACCCACGCCCTATACACACCAATTGTCAGTTTACCAGAATTCCTGCCGGACTCCGTACATCAGACTTGTCCATGTTCAACTTCATTACATCGTGTATCAGTCACTGGAATACCCGCCAGACTCCATCCCTGTCTATGTCCGACTCTGTCCCATGCATCAGTCACTGGACCCCACTTGGAAAACCCGTCATCCCTCTAACTGAGCCCTGTTCCCGTTTTAGTCAAATGACCTGTCACGATTCGGACTCTGCTCCCACTCCTTTTCCTGTTATGGTTTATGATTTGTCATGATTCGGACTCCACTCCATTCTGTCCCATTCCTAACACCAAATGTGGTGTTTACTTATCCCGTTTTATGTTTTGCTAGTTTCATTTCATTATTACTGGATTTGGTATGTTATTCATTCCACAGTCTATATAGTCTGGCAGATGTTGTACATACAATCCAGTCAGAAAATCAGCTTAGATTCTCCCCAGTAATCTAGTACATTTTCCACTCTAAACTCCTCTCTGAATTACACCACTCTCGCTAGTCAGAGCCCACGGGCTCCGATGCATCTATCGCTTAACCTCTGACTTATTTATCTCGACTCCCTGACCTCTCGACCCATGACCTCTGACCTATGATCCCTCGACCCACAAACTCTGCCCAGATTCCCTGGGTTTCCCATCTGCCTGTTTGAAATTGGACAACACAATCTCATGAGGGTGCAGCCAATAAGCTGAAGCCAAGTCCTACCGGATTTCCCATGGGTTTCTCTGGAAACCTGCCGTGTACGTACCCTTAACAGGGGTCAGAGGGTCAGAGACCGAGAGTGAGTGAGTGCAAGCAAAGGTGGGAGTGGGACACTTAGAGCGGGACTATGAGAGAGGTATACAAGTGTTCTGAATTGATATTCTGATTGACTTGTAACTACATTACAGTAGGACTTAGTTACTAATTATTGGCATCTCAAAATACTAACTAGGGTAAGAGTGGAAATGTCCAGCTAGTGACAAAGAAACTTGATTAGAAACTGGAGGGTTACAATACAATCAGAAGCTGTGATTAACCAAGAGCAGAATTACGAGAAAAGGAAATAGTCCAAGAGCTACAAGTATATATGGGCATATGTGAAACATAGAGTAGAACAGATCTAACATAATAAAAGGGGATGTATCAAAGCATAACCAGATGGTACGAGCATAACTTGACAGGGGTGTAAATGGGGTTTGATCGCCATGAGGGTATATGTCAGTGTTGGTTTACCGACGGTTCCCAATATGATGACTTTGGCCAGTAACTTGAAGTGCAGACAGACAATAGTATCATCGGGGACCATCGGGTTGCAACAAGGTCATAACAAAATAGTTGTAAATGAAATGGTGGTAGAAGTTGGTGAAACCAAGAAAGGACTGAATGTCTTTCACTTTGTCGGGTTCCAGCCATTCACAGATAGTCCAGATTTTGTCTTCATCCATTGTAAGTCCATTGGCTCTGATTATGAGTGGTGGTGCTTGGGAAAAAGTGTGTCTGAGTCTATTTGGTGCCGAGTGCACCTGTTAAGAATTAGAAACTGACTAGTGTCAGTAGGCCGACAGGGACCGATCGGAAAGACTTGGCTTCAGCTTATGTGCTGTGCCCTCGCAACTATCTGTCGGGTGTCCTTAATTTTCGGATGGGCAAAGACTAGTCCTAACAAGTACCTTTCAGCAAGTTACCAATCGGGACCAAAGGATGAGTCGAGTGTCAGGCCAAGGGGTCGGGAGCTGAGAGTGGGTGAGCACACGTGAAGGCAGATAGTGAGATACTTAGTATGAGACTTCTAGAAGTGTAAGAGGGGTAATCTAGATATTTGATATGATCAACATCAAAGGAACACTTATTATCACAGGCAAAGAGTCTGTGCTTTCAGAGCCTCCTAAACACTTCATGAATATGTTCATCATGTAGTGTTAGGGTCTTCTGAATAAATGAGGATATCATTGAAGTATATGGAGGATAGTCACACTTCATTGAACATACAAAATTCTATGTAAAAGTCCTTATATTTTTAAGGGAGACTATTTCCTTTGGCTATGACTATATGTTTTAGGAGTTTATATTTCATTACCCCAAAATTTCATCTTTAAAACTTGTATACTCTTTTAAAATATGCACAAATGTCATGGTTAACCAAAATTATTTGGGTTATGACTTAATCTTTGGGATGAGATGCATTCTCTAGTATCTCTATGACTTTTAAAATGTCCACAAACATTATAGTTAACCAAAATTATTTGGGTTATGACTTAATCTTTGGGATGAGATGCATTCTCTAGTATATTATGCAAACTTTCAAATGTAGTTCATATAATTTAAATTTATCAGAACTATCTGGTCAACCAATCCTTGTTGTGGAATTTATTCCCAAAAGGATAATCCATATATGTTTGTTTGACTAACCTTTGTCAGATACAAGATAAATATTAATATTTCCTTATTCTCCAGAATATCATCTGATAGACTGAATTTGATTAAATATTAATTTTACAACAAACAATATAAATATAGATACTTTAGTGGATAAATAACTTTTAAAGTTTTGGGTTATCCTCCTATGATAACACAAACATCAAGTAGGTTGCTGAGGATGTTGTTCATAAGGCTGCCAGAGCATTAGTGAGTTCAAATAGCATAACCAACCATTCAAAGGAACCATAATGTGTTCAGAATGCCATTTTTCATTCATTGCCTGTGGTGATCCACACCAAATGGTAGGCATGTCACAAATCAATCTTGGTATAAATGCAGGCTCTCTAAGAGGCATCTAAAAGGTTGAAATGACTGGAAGAGGGTACCTATCCTTTTTTGTGACTGTGTTGAGTCCTCTAAAATCTATGCAAAGGCATAATAAGCCATCCTTCTTTTTAATGAAAGCAATGAGAATACTGTATAAAGGCAATATGAAGGTGTTCATCTATAAATTCTCTAAGGGAAACCAGTTCATATTGTGAGAGTGAGTATATGTATGCACAAGAGGAGGGTCTGCACTGTCCTCAAGGTCAATCTTTAGATCATAGGTTCTATGGGGAGCTAAAGTGCTGGCACACCATTTGCTGAAGATATCCACAAAGTCATGATACTTGTTAAGATCTAAGCTAAAAAGGGGAAGAAGGGCTTTAAGTCAGATGTCAGATGATTGGAAATGAGCTAATTGGGGGGCCAACATAGGGGGACTAGGGGTTTGTCACCTCTTAGAACTTGAGACATTCCTCTCGGAAGGTATCCCATTAATAGGAAGGCCGGAGTATAGTTCATGGAACTGTGAACAGTTGAGTTGTACATGTGAACAACCACCTCAATCCATTGGGAACAGTTCTCCCTAGCGGAAGCACAATAGGCTCGAAGCATCTGTTCTATGGTCGCATTCATATTCTCCATTTGTCCATCTATCTGGGGATGGTGAGCTGAAGATACCGCGAGGGTGGTACCATAAACTTACAGACTTCCCACCAGAACCTGCAGGTCCATCTCTTGTCCCGATCACAGATTATTCGAGAGGGCAGTCCGAAGGGGCTGGCTACCTGTTTGACAAATATTCATGCAAATCCTTCTGCCGTAAGGTTTGAGAAAGTAGGTATTGAAATAGCGAAACGAGTCAATTTATCAACGGTGACAAAGACTGTGGAATACAAATCCTTTCCTGAGTCGGGTAGTCCAGTGATCAAGTCCATAGAAACTACTTCGAAAGGCCTAAAAGGTATGTCAGCAGGTCTGAGGGCTCCTTGACGAGTGGTGTGATCGACCTTGGTCTTTTGGCAGATGTCGCAGGTACACACGTACGACATGCAATCTTGCAGCATTTTTGGCCAAAAGAACCGGTCTTTCATTAGCTTGAACAACCGTTGACCTCCAATGTGTGCTCCCTCAAAAGGGTTATCATGTACCAACTTTAAGATAGAGTTAGTCATGGTACCAGGTACACAGACTTGACTTTTCCAGTCCGAGTCATGAAAGTACAGGAGTCTGTTTGCTCCCACAAAGTAGTGAGAAGGAGTAACAACTGCATTGGGTGAAGGGGTATCTAGGGCATAGAGATTCCTGAAAATGGGGTCTTTTGAGTAACCCTCTAGAAATTTCTTTATGTATCCCTCCTCGATACTGATTAGCAACTGAGGGTGATGCAATGGAAAGTCAGACTCGTCTTCCTGATCGTCCCTTACTGCATTATGAGAATCCCATTCTGACTGTCGGACCTTTTGAGTCGCTCCAAAAGGTTCCATAGAATTGTATATGATAGAGAAGACTGCCTTCTTTGCAGGTTCGCCCTTCCATAGATTTTCCTCAGTACTCTTGTCCAGAGAGGTCGAGGTGATAGCTTGCAAGTCATCTCTAATAGGGCTCACGAAGGCCGGTACTCGAGGGAGTCTGGACAGTGGGTCCACATTGCTGTGAACTCTTCCTGCTCGGTGTAGAATCTCGAGACCTGGAAATGCAGCTGTGATGTATCAGCATTATCTCATAATGTTCTCTTAATTTTCTTTGAATTACTTAATATTTTCTCAAATTTTTATTGTATTTTTACTATGTTTATTGTGAAAAATAGGCCTTATTCCTTTTAACTTCGCATAAATAATAGCATATATGGACTCATATTATGCTATTATTACTTAATTAAATTATTATAATTTTTAACTAATTTCTTATATTTTATTTACTTAGTTATTACTGCCCGGCACATTGCCTTGCTTGTATGTGTGCTTTGGGGCATCACATGACACATTACCTAATCCGGCTCATACAGTCACACTAGTGACTAGCATTTAGTCACATGAGTGACTGTAACACTAGTCACGGATGTGACTACTGAGTCATTAATTGATTCCGCCGACTCACCGTTTGCTTCCGTCCCGGGACCGCGGCCTTGAACCTTCATGTTCAAGCAAGAGGTTAGAACCCTTGTCTCAGAGAGGGGAATCATGTGATAAATAAAGGGTAAATAATGAGTAGAATATGAGGTCATTATGATCTAACTAGTGACCTCATAAACTAAATAATTAGCTAATCATTTAGTTATCAAAATGTATATAAAGAGGGCCAAGTTTCCAATAAAATCATCTATCTCACACACATTTTACTGCACAGCTCAGAAGCTTATCTAATCATCCTAAGGACAATAATAGCCTTAGTCTGATACACTCACTGCAAGCACCTACACTTGCAGCATCTTGAATCTTTGTCAGCAACTCTTGAACTTAGCTAATCATCTAAGTTCCCCCAGCCTCACAGCTACCCTTAGGCTTATTAATTACATAATAAACCTAATAAGTATCCTTACTGAAATCCCTGCCAATACTAGATTACTCAAGGCCCAGCCCTAAGTTTATTGAATTAATCAAGTACAAGCACTCAGATAATCCAATACACATTATTTTCTCTATTAATAAATTATTCAACACCTTGTTAAATAACTATTAATAGTTACAAATAAGCATACAAGAATCCGAAGCTCTTATATCAAGTCTCTGCCAAGTTACTGCGCATATATTCAGCTTCCAGCCCCTATTCTCAAGGAATAGTTCTGTTATTTGCTAAAAGAGTCATACACAGTTCTATTGAACCTTTCAATAATCAAAATAAGCATTGATTTGAGTTCTTTAAGCTTCATAGCGCAGCTCATTAATCTATCAGTATTTAAATTACTGGACCTTTGCTTGTTTTATTGTTGAAGCTCTGTGACACTATAGCATATATTGAGCTATCTAAGAGAATCCCCTGAATACATTACAGCAGCATATATCGCCCCCCATGTGGCTAGTCGACGGTTATTGTTCTCGTACGATCTAGCCCATTGCAGAGCTGCATGGTCCATAATGAGCAGAACATGTTCACCTTCAATGAAGGGTTGGAAGTGGACTAGTCCTTCCTTTGCTGCTAACACTTCCAGTTCAGTAGCGGAATAGTTACATTCAGCGCTTTTCAGAGTGCAACTCCAATATGCAATGACTCGTTCAACGGTAACTTTGGTCTCCTTGAAAGTGGGTCCCCACAAGTCCGACCACTCAATCTCAGGCTGCTTGGTTTTATATCGATGAATGAAGGATGGCACATCCTGCACGCAGTCGAAAGCCAACTTGGCTTGGGCATAGATTTTAGTGTCCATTAAGTCTCCTAAAGCCATCTTCTGAACTTGTTGAATACAACAGCCTAGGGCAAAATCCGAAGTGTCTGTATACAGCCAATAGGGGATCCCGTTAGCTGGATGTCCCAGCACCGGTGCTGATCCTAGCGTGGCTTTAACATCCTCGTAAGTTCTGACATGTTCAGTGGTCCATGTCCAGGGTGTTCCCTTCCTTAGGAGTGAGAATAAAGGGGACACCATCCATGAATAGAATGGTATATACACCAAAAAGTAAAGGACCATCCCAAGGAACTGTTGCAGTTCAGAAACCTTAGTGGGTGGGGCCAGTTCCAATATAGCGTGAACTTTCTCTTGGTGGGTTGAGAAACCCAACCTGGATACTTTATGACCCAACAACAAGATCAAATTATATCCAATAAAACATTCCTTGGGAGAGAGAGTGATGCCGGCCAAAGCAATAGTGCTGAGCACCTGATTTAGGTGGAGCAGATGATCATCCCAATTCTTAGAGAATATTACTATGTCGTCGATGTAAACCAGACAAAAAATCCATAGGTAGGGTGCTAAAACCATTTGCATAATGTGCTGAAACATGGAGGGGCTGTTTCTGAGCCCGAATGGCATCCTTTTAAATTGCCACAGCCCTCTGTGAGATCTGAAGGCTGTTTTGGGCTTATCATCCTCCAACATTTCTAATTGAGTAAACCCAGCTAACACGTCAAAAGAAGAGAGGATGTTTGACCCCGACAGCACTTGCATGATCTCTGATTGACATGGTACAGGGAATTCATCTGGAACAGTGAGATGATTGAGTTTCCGGTAGTCAATGACCACCCATGGTTTACCATTGCGATATACTACGAAAGCTGGTGCCCCCCAGGGACTTTTAGATGGCTCGATGACACCCTGTTTGAACCAGGTATCCATTTGCTCATCTATAACTCTCCTATTGGCAGGGGAAGAGGGGAACATAGGCATGGAGATGGGCTGGGTGCCCTCTTTCAAGGGGATAGGGACTCTGCATTCCACTTGCCCTAACCGTCCGTCGACTCCAAAAGCCTTAATGTTCTCAGTCAAAACTGATCTGAGATGTGGCAGAACTTCTGTTGGTATATCTGGTTCCAAATTGACTAGCTTGTGGAGATCCTCTGAGGCCAGTTTCTCATTATCAGCCACCATGGCCATCTTAGGACCGGGCAGTTCGAAATCATCCGCAATCTCTGGTTCAACAGGTGGCTTAGGCCTTTCTGAGGCAAATTGACAGTCCTCCTCAAGTTGAAAGAGACTTTTGATAAGGTGTGCAATCTTGGTCGCACCAGCTGCCATTAAACCCCTCTCCTCAAGTGACCTGGGCTTGTGTGCCCAACGAGCAGGGTCGTGAATTATCCCAATTGTCTCCCCTCATTGGATAATCTTAGGGGTTAATGATGGGTTGGCCAAGGGTACTGATGTGCTATTCCTTGAAATTGCCATGATTGGGGTGGCTAATATGGAACTGTCCTCATTTTGCAATACGATTCCTTCGACAATCCACTCCTCACCCATTAGGTCTTCGACAAAAATAGGCACTAGTCTGGCTGACTCCAGATCGATGGTGCAGTCTTCCAAGGCTCATGCGACTCTTTCAGTACACACGCCTTTATCGGGAAGAGAGGTGAGTTTGGGTTGCTCCTTCTGATGCTTCCCGAAAGGGGCCTTGTTGATGGTGAAGGTCAAAGGTTGAGGTTCCTTAGAAGAACTGGCTGGAATAAAACCCTGTCGTCCCGGAAGAATAAGCCTAGATCCCAATGGCTGATCTCTTAGGGTACCAATTTCGTAGTTAACATGGAAATCTTCTCCTAAGAGAATTGGCACCATCATTCCTCTAACTACATAAGTTTCCGCCACAAACTTCAGTAAAATTCCACTGTCATCCTCCAGGTAAATAGGGATATTAACATATCTGATGACCTTGGCGTTACCCGTGAGCTGGATTAGATGTAGCTTGAGTCCCTGTTTCAACTTGTACTGGCCCTGCAGCCCCTTGTAGAATTCCTCCGATATGAGAGAAAGATCCACTCCCATGTCCATTCTGACTTTAATGCATTCAGGTGAATCGAAAGTTCCTACATGACCAAAAACATGGAGTGCTGCAACTCCTATGCTAGAGTAACCACTGGGGGGGTCCCATTTTCGATAAAGGATCGTAGTATCCTCCTTCATCAGTCGACTGGGATGAGGGTACTGGATTCTAGATCTCCTACTTTCCTTGCACAGGGACAGGCTGACGTTCCTGCGCTCACTTTGACAAGGAATATGTGTCAAGGAGGAATCCAATGCTGGATCGCTGTCACTGTCCTCCAAATCTGAGTCATAATACGGTAGTAAGTCAGGGGGGTTTCCAGGATCAAATGGGAATGTGTCAATGTCAGCTCCAGGTGAACAGAGTGAGTCCGAGTTGATTTGTTTGTGATAATCCTGAGTCTGATGGTGGTTCTTGGTCAGGCCCTCAAGGTCCTGCCAGTGTGCACTCAACCGATCTCCCTTTTCGAAGAAATCTGCAGCGAGTATGGATATGTAGACCTCAGATGGAAGAGCTTCATCAGGTGTTCGATTTTCCTCCCTTACTAGATCGTTTCTGACCCGAGGTGCATAAATGGGAACAATAGTCAATTCATCATCAGAACTACATATTTACTTGTCCTTGTATAGATAGTCCATGGACCGCTTCATATAACCTTTGCTCCTCAGTTTCCTCCAACATATCCTGTGTGGAGCATTTGTTGATAGAGATATAATGAGACATTTTGCCAGCGTGAGGGCAATCTATCTTGAAATGCTCCAGACTTCTGCATATCCAACATTCCTTGGTGGGTTTGACCGAGCTCTTCTTGTTGCTCCTCTCAAAGAACATTTTTCCGTGATGCTTTCCCTGCATCGGGTTAGCAGTGTCTGGGATGATCCTTCTCGTCGAGGCTCTCTCATTAGTCTCACTGACGAGAACATGGTTAGGTGAAGAGAGGTCATTCGTGGCCCTAAAATCCAATTCCTGACCTTCTGATAACAGGACGCGCGGTTTCTGGAACTGGTAATGTTCCCGGTGTGTTTGGACCCAAGCGTTGATCAGAGCTTCTTGCAGGTTATTAGCATAAGTCTGCAAACTCATGATGTCGTCAATGGGTTGTCCTTGAAGAAGGTAAAGCCATTCCATAGGCAGCATGAGAATGAGTCTGCACGTTTCATCCCCTCTGTCTTGGTGGAACCTGTACAGGAAGTGATAGAGTTTAACTCTCCACTGGATGTAGTGGATGGGTGTCTCATGATCGTGACCGGCTTGTCGAAATTTCATGGCTTCCCATTCTAAGGCCAAGGATTCATGCCAGCGAGTTCCAAGCAATCCTTCCACAATGCCCCAAAGAAACGACCCATGAGATTGACTGAATTCAGTATGATGCTCATGGTCTAGGGTGCTCCACCAGACCTTAGCATCGCCCGTGAGTCATCTTGGCAGAGCAACTCCTAACAGCACACTCAAAGAGTCTGATACTTCCGTGAGACTCATGATGTCCATGATATAATCCAGGGCCTTGGATTGGGCTCCGTTGTATTCAGGGAGGTCAGACCATTTGATATTGATGTCATTGGTGTTAAGAGTGATATTCTTGTCCTTAGGTAAGTCATCGATAAGTGCGCTAGCTTGAGACCGCATCGGAGTTCGAAAGAGGGTATTAGGCACTCCATTGTGGCACTCCCCACATCCTGAATTCCCTCCTTGGTCTGAAGTATTCAAACTCCCAGATGAATCGCTAGGGGGTCCTCCTGATGGCAAGAAAGGATTCGAAGTGATCGGCAGAGAATGGCAGGGACTGTCTGAGTTCAGCGATCCTCAACCAGCAACTGGGCCAGCTATACCCTCAGTGAATGCTGTAGAGAAAGACAGTCGACCCTTGCTGGCGACTGATTGGTTTCTGACAGTGGTCACCTCATTCCCGAAGTTAGGGCTGTTCAAAACTCCTTCAAATGCAACACGAGAGCGATGATCTCCCTGGAGAGGTGCTGGGCCGGGTTCCATTGCGATTTGTCTCTCAATCTCTGTCGTGTTCAGAAGTCGATGTGGCTGAGGTTGATGAAAAGGAGTGCAGACCTCAATCCTCTTTTCCTGAAGGTGTTCTATCACCTGCATCCTCATGTCCAGCGGAAAATCCTCCAATATCACGGAACGGTTGAGAGAATGTAGGAAATGAGTATCAGGAGACCCATTTAGGTTGTGAATGAACGAATTAGTCGTGGAGAGAGGTGAATTGGGGACCTGAATCGAGTCATTATAGGGGAGGAGTACCTCTAAAACCATCTTATCGAGTCTTCTTTGGTTTCGCTTCAACTGACCCCTTAAGGTGAAGTATGCAAATGATAGATTCGGCATGACTCCATTGAGAGACTCCTCCAACATACAGATGTACATGTACTGGTAGTCAACCTTAGGCACAACATGATCTCCGCCGAGCAGGACGTGTAGGATTTGCAACGCATCATCATGCATATGAAGTGCTTCAAGGAATAGAGAGAATACCTCCCACTTGAGAATCCTTCTTCCTCCCTCTATAGCGGTTGTCACCTCATTCAACCATTCGGGAATCGATCGGGTCAAGTCCTTGAGGCTCCCTGGTTGTGTGAATAAATCCCACGCCGATAAGATCACCTGATAATGACCTAACCAGACTGCAACAGTCACTGGTAAAAGGGGGTAATCCATATTGTACTCCTTCACAAAGGGAGTAACCTGATCCTTGGAGATTTGATCGGTGTAGTACATATCCCATTGCAAGTCAATGGGCTGAGCATAAACCATATGACCTCTGAGGAACTGCTTAAGGATAACCTGTCTTGGAGGGAATGTGAGAATGGGCTCAGGTGCTCGACTAGGCTCAACGTTGGCTCCAGGGGTGCTCAACTGCCTGGTTGATGAGTGTTCCTCAGGTGGATCAGGGGGAATGTTCATTGACGATCCAGCTACTACTCTGGAGGGATCCTCCAGAGGAGCTGATCCTTGAAAGGTTGATTAAGACTTCCTCAAAGTGACATTATGGGGTGGTTCTAGGTTAGTGGGTCTTTGACGAGGCATGGAACTGCTTGGAGTTGACGAAGACCTCGGTGTTTGCATAGTCATTCATGCTCGAGTCTTAGTAGTCAAATAATAGGATCTTTCCTTGTAGGAAAAGAATGGTCCGGCTCAGATCACCACTGTGAAGAGTCAATAGATTCTGACTGCTTGATATATGAAGAATAGTGTTTATTCAACTACTATTAGTAAGTATTGACTGTTCAGTACAATACAGTAGGTTACTGGACTGATAGTACTAGTAGAGAGATGCACTACACGTCACAAGAGCAACTGTACAGTTGCTCATGATGACTAGAACAAGAGAATAGAAGAGTTGACCTTTACGGTACAACTTGTAGCTAGAAGTAAGAGAGATAATCAGCAAAAGACTGAATATCTAGGGTAGAGAGATAGCAGCACAAGTCAACTATAGTGTCGACAAACGCAAAGACTTGAGAGTGGGACTTGACCTTCGCGGTTCGAGTCCAAAGACTATTAGTATGCGAGAAAACACTACCTTTATAGGTAGCTGAGATGTTACCCTTGACACCTCTCACTATTCGATGTCTGGGTCGTTACGAGGTGGTGTCTGCTGGGTAAAAAGTGTCTTCTCTTCTGGTGCCAAGTGTGCCCACAGGTATACACAAAGCTTCGAACTAAGAAATAAAGGTACACTCAAAAGGTATAAGGAATTAAAGAAAGGAAACAATACTAGATAATAATGTACTATAATATGTCTAATATTTAACAGCCTGATCATGATATATGCATACCCTTCACAGACTGAGGGGTCAGTGTTAGGGTATGTACATGGCAGGTCTCCAGAGAAACCCGCAGAATATCTGGTAGGACTTGGCTTCAGCTTATAGGCTGCGCCCTCGTGAGATTGTGTTGTCCTATTTTGGACAGGTGGACAGGAATCCCAGGGAGTCTGGGAGGGGGTCATGGGTCGAGGGGTCGTAAGTTGGAGGTCGTGGGTCGTGAGTCATGATAGGTGAGAGAGATAGATGCGCTGGAGCCCGTGGGCTCTGACTAGTGTGAGCGGTGTAATTCAAGTAGGAGTTTAGAGCGGAAAATGTATTAGATTACTGGGGGGAATCTAAGCTGATTTTCTGACTGGATTGTATGTACAACATCTGCCAGTTTAAATAGACCATGGAGTGAATGTCATACCGAATCCAGTAATAATGAAATGAAACGAGCAAAACATAAAACGGGAATAGTAAACACCAAATTGGTGTTAGGAATGGGACGGAATGGAGCAGAGTCCAAATAGTGACAAATCATAAACCATAATGGGAAATGGAGCAGGAGTGGAGTCCGAAGTGTGACAGGTCATTTGACTAAAATGGGAATGGGGCTCTGTTAGAGGGAAGATGGGTATTCTGAGTGGGGTCTGGCGACTGGCACGTGGGATGAGGTCAGACATAGACAGAGACAGAGTCTGTAATGTGTTCAGGGGATTCTCTTAGATAGCTCAATATATGCTATAGTGTCACAGAGCTTCAACAATAAAACAAGCAAAGGTCCAGTAATTTAAATACTGATAGATTAATGAGCTGCGCTATGAAGCTTAAACAACTCAAATCAATGCTTATTTTGATTATTGAAAGGTTCAATAGAACTGTGTATGACTCTTTTAGCAAATAAAGGAACTATTCCTTGAGAATAGGGGCTGGAAGCTGAATATATGCGCAGTAACTTGGCAGAGACTTGATATAAGAGCTTCGGATTCTTGTATGCTTATTTGTAACTATTAATAGTTATTTAACAAGGTGTTAAATAATTTATTAATAGAGAAAATAAATTGTATTGGATTATCTGAGTGCTTGTACTTGATTAATCTAGTATTGGCAGGGATTTCAGTAAGGATACTTATTAGGTTTATTATGTAATTAATAAGCCTAAGGGTAGCTGTGAGGCTGGGGGAACTTAGATGATTAGCTAAGTTCAAGAGTTGCTGACAAAGATTCAAGATGCTGCAAGTGTAGGTGCTTGCAGTGAGTGTATCAGACTAAGGCTATTATTGTCCTTAGGATGATTAGATAAGCTTCTGAGCTGTGCAGTAAAATGTGTGTGATAGATGATTTTATTGGAAACTTGGCCCTCCTTATATACATTTTGATAACTAAATGATTAGCTAATTATTTAGTTTATGAGGTCACTAGTTAGATCATAATGACCTCATATTCTACTCATTATTTACCCTTTATTTATCACATGATTCCCCTCTCTGAGATAAGGGTTCTAACCTCTTGCTTGAACATGAAGGTTCAAGGCCGCGGTCCCGGGATGGAAGCAAACGGTGAGTCGGCGGAATCAATTAATGACTCGGTAGTCACATCCGTGACTTGTGTGACATCCCGACACTGGAGGCTTATCTAATATGTCATGTGACTCGTGTTACAGTCACTCGACTCGTGTGACTAGTGTTACAGTCACTCGTGTGACTAGTGTTACAGTCACTCGTGTGACTAGTGTTACAGTCACTCGTGTGACTAGTGTTACAGTCACTCGTGTGACTAGTGTTACAGTCACTCGTGTGACTAAATGCTAGTCACTAGTGTGACTGTATGAGCCGGATTAGGTAATGTGTCATGTGATGCCCCAAAGCACACATACAAGCAAGGCAATGTGCCGGGCAGTAATAACTAAGTAAATAAAATATAAAAAATTAGTTAAAAATTATAATAATTTAATTAAGTAATAATAGCATAATATGAGTCCATATATGCTATTATTTATGCGAAGTTAAAAGGAATAAGGCCTATTTTTCACAATAAACATAGTAAAAATACAATAAAATTTTGAGAAAATATTAAGTAATTCAAAGAAAATTAAGAGAACATTATGAGATAATGCTGATACATCACAAAATCCCCTCTTCCTTTTGACTGAGTCATAATACTCAATCGCTTTCTGAGAATTAAATAATACTTTTGTTTTAAATGATAAAAGAAATATGATGCTAATCTAATCAATTATCATAGTCAGGAGAAATAGGAATAATGTCAACTATTTCTTCCTGTTGATTAATTATTGATGATGAAGTTGTTGCTTGATCGCTTAGTGGGGAAAAATTGAAAATACTGTCGGTTTTAGAGCTGGATGGGGAAGATGGATGACTATATGCGCGTTGAGATTGTCCGGGAGTGGTTAGGCTCGTATTATTGACTGGAATAGAGTTGTTAGAACCATTAAGAATTTGACAAACTCATCTCAAGGCTCTATTCATGATAGAGAGATGAGCTTCTCCTCTTGAAAAAACCTTTGGGGCTCTCATCCCCCACATGTCTTCGAAAGTCCAATATTCTGGATCGATCTGGTCTTCCAAGTTCCAATTTTCACGCAATGCATAGGGCAAAGGGGGAGTAGGATTGTCAGGCCATTTCCAAGTGGACTGACTGCCTAGTCTCAGACTTCTGGCCTTTGCTTCATCCATCCAAGCCTCAAGTTTTAAACCATTCTTTTGAAATGTATCGAACCATTGAGCTACAAAGGTTCTAGAACCAGTGACGAGCAATGGGTTGGTTATGAGATCTGGATGGTTTCCAAAAGGTGCAGGCATTATACAAAGTTCGCGAAACTTCCCTTCTGGAATAAAATAAGAAATAGCAGAGTCGGAAAGGATTGGAGTGTAATTATCTGCTGCAATACAAGTCAATTTAACGTTCGAGAGATGATACTCCCAAAGATAATATGCCAAAGACTCTCGAATGCGATAGACTTTGACTCCATTGTATTCAATAGGAATCCAATCGTATTCATTAAGTCAATAATGCAGCGGTTTTCGAGTCGGATAAAGTGTATGAGAAACTAAAATGTCATTTTGAGAAGGTTTCCCTTCGATGATTTTGATAGAATAGTCCAATTTGGTGACTGGGGAGAGTTCCATATGAAATTTTAAACTTTTTTGATGTGGAAACGTTTTCTTTTACTTGAATATATAAGAATGAAAGAAATAACAGCACATATAGGGTGCATATATTGATGCTTTGGTTATTTAGAGGCCGAGTCGGCCAGTGAGACCTCTGTGAGTCTCGGATGGCTGCTGCGCACTCTTTCTTTTGTTTTCCCAGTCACGAAGAATTGCAGGAGCATTCTTCAAATCCTTTTTAGTAAGCCATTCATCAAAGTTTGAAGAATATTCTTTGAATCAAACTCTGTAGATTTGATTTCTCTTTCCACTTCGCGATCACGACCATTTCTGTCCTACTATTGCTTCGACTTCATATTCTGGAAGTTCCTCAAAATCTTCTCGATTAAACTCTTTCTTAGGTTGTATCCCAAACTGTTCAGGTGACTCAGAATACCTTTTTAAATGCGCAATATTTAAGACAGGGTGAGTCCCATATGACGCAGGCATTTGGAGCCTATATGCTACCGGACTAATCTTCTCGAGTATTTCAAAAGGTCCTTCATATCACATTAGAAGCTTTTGTCCCTTCCCTTTAATGTTCTTCAATAAAGATAAGGAGTGGGGATTCAAGACGACTAAATCACCCTCTTGGAATTCCACAGTGAGTTGTCCTTGGTTATAATACCTCTTTTGGAATATTTGTCCTAATAATAGGGCATCCTTGGCTTGATCTCTATTGGCTCGGAACTGCTCCACCATGAGATCAGCTTGATCGCTCCACCCCTTTAGATCAGATTCAGCAGATTGAGTTACCTCATCTGGTCTATTCATGGGTTCTTTTCCGGGAGATAAATAAGTTTTTGTATTCAGAATAAATCCAAATAATAGAAATGCAGGAGTGAATTCTGATATAGTGTGAACGCTTGTATTATAAGATAATGCGAATCCGTCCAATAAGGGAGCCCAATCGGCCCATTCTGGTCCAATATATGCACGCAAAGCGACTTCTAATATGTGATTCATTATCTCTGTCTGACTGTCTGCTTGAGGATGATATGCTGTAGTTAAAGCTCTTTTGATATTCAATTGTTTACAAACGGACTCCCAAAATCTTCCTGTCCATTTGCGATCTCGATCAGATACAATCTGTCTCGGGAGACCATATTGCGTGATTATATGCTTGAATATTAGCCTTCCGATTTCTTCTTCATTGTCTGTAGTATGGCACGGAATAAATATACCATACTTCGTTAATTTATCAATTATTACTAGGATATTATCAAAGCCGTCACTTGTGGGGAGCTCTGGAATAAAATCCATAGTGATAACTTCAAAAGGCTGAGTCGGTATGGGGATTGGCTGTAAAAGTCCATATGGTGCATGTCTTCTTATCTTGGATTTTTGACAGATATCACAAGTATTCACAAACTGTAGGATATCTCTAGACATTTTCGGCCAGTAGTAGCCACTCACGATCCTATTATATGTTTTGTGATATCCGGCATGAGCACCATTGAATAATTCGTCATGCATTTGAGACATAATTTCAGAGCGTTTTGATTTCGGAACAGTCTAGAATTCCCTTGAGAGTCTTCAAAGAATATTAATCCTTCATTGCCCAAAGAATATTGCGGGAATTGAGGATTAACCCAATTGTCTTCGGTCCTTAATGTATTTATAACCTTTGTAAAATATTGATCTTCATCATACCCTTTAACAAAACTTATAATTTCATTAGGATCGGCTCCGATTAGCACACTATAGCCATGTGCGCTCAAATAGGGTGAATTCATTTGTCCCAAAAAGGAATTTGCAATAGAGACGCTGAGATTTACCGATCAGCTCGGTTCTTTGAACTCCTCTTCAAAATAGTGCCTGCTGAGATTCAAAATATCGGCTTCGAACTCAGGTGAGATCTCGTCATAAATTCTTGCTAGAGGATCATTCTCTCTATCCTCTAGGCTTACTGATATTATTTTATCACTTATAGGGCTATCATCTCTGGGCAAGCGCCGTCTCAATCTCAAAATCGGGTCAACATTCAAGTGCACTCTACCGGCTCTATGCACAACCTTGAGGTCGGTATATGCTGCAAAGATGGTTCCCCAGGTGAGCAGTCTTCTATTAATATTTTGAAAGGTTCTGCTCCATGTTAATGCAGCATGATCTGTAATAGCCCAGATCTTCTCTCCTTCAAGATAGGATTGGAACTTCACTAGCCCTTCCTTCAAGGCTAAGGCTTCCCTTTCCATTGGTGAGTAATTCCTTTCTGCAGATTTTAATGTTCTTGACCAATAGGCAATTACTCTCTCAACATGAACAATAGTGTCTTCAAAATTCTCAGCCCCAGAGCCATTTTCCGGTAAATGCTCTTCTTCTTTTGATATAGCAATCAATAACTGTGGGATTGGTTCATTATTATCATAGGCCTTCTTTAGCTTGTCATAGGTCTTGGTTCCTTGTAAGTCCCTGATTTTGATTGGCTGGACTTGTTGCAGAATTGCTGCAATTCCAATATCACAGGCATCAGAATATAGCCTATAACCAAGTCCTCTGATAGCATATGCTCTGACTGGAGCATTAGTTAGAGCCTTCTTTGCTAATTCAAAAGCATTTTGCTGTGCATTTCTCCATGTCCATAGTACATCCTTTTTGAGTAATGAGAATAATGGGTTAACAATCCAAGCATAAAATGGAATATATGCTGAGAAATAGACCATCATTCCCAAGAATGTTTGAAGCTCATGAACATTTCTGGGTTCTTCTAATTGTAGAATAGCATCTATCTTCTCCCTATTAGTAGACAAGCCAAGTCGGGAGACTTTCTGTCCTAATAACTGAAGTGATTGGTAGGCAAAATGGCATTTTGAGGGAGATAAGGTCATTTTTGAAGCAATGATTGCTTTGAGGACTGATTCTGTATGCATTAAATGATCTTCAAAGGTCTTAGAGAAGATAACAATATCATCAATGTAGACCAAGGCAAATATCCAGAGGAATGGGGATAGAATATTCTGCATAACTCTCTGGAAGACTGCTGGGCCATTTCTGAATCCAAAGGGCATTCTCAAGAATTGATAAAGCCCTCTGTGTGTTCTGAAAGCTGTCTTCTCTTTATCTTTTGATGCCATTTCCAATTGAGTAAAACTGGCTAATGCATCTAGTGTAGATAACCACTGAGATCCAGTTAATGCTTGTAATATATCATCTTGCCGAGGCAGTGGAAATTCATCTGGAATTACTTGAGCATTAAGTTGCCTGAAGTCAATTACCATCCTGGGCTTTCCTTGCCGATAAATAATGAATGCAGGAGCACCCCAAGGGCTTTTGGAAGGCTCAATGACTTGTAATTTGACCCATTCATCCATCTGCTCATCAATAATCTCCCTATTCTTAGGTGAGGCAAAGAATGGAGGCTGGGAAATTTCTCTTGTTCCTTCTCTTAGATTTATCTCCACCTTGGCAGGATAGTGGCCTAATCTTCCATCTAATCCAAAGGCAAAACGATTCTTCCATAAAATAGCCTTCAACTGATTCTTCTGCTCCAATGATAAATCCTTATTGATATCAATCTCTTCAAAGAATTTGTCAGAGCTAATATCATCTGGAGGAGTTTCTGCTGTCTTTGGGCCACCTTCTGATTCTCCTTGAGTATTAGGCTGATCAATAGAATTATATTTTGGATTGAGAAGTTCGCCAGCAATGCTCTTGATCAAATAGGAATGAGCACTTAGATGGGATAGTTGCTCATTGTCTAAATGTTCTAGGCTATCTAGCCATGTTTCTGGATTATGGGAGTAGCCTAGTATTTGGCCTTCATGTATATGCACTGGGAAACTTGAGAAATTGGAAATATATAACCGAGGATTTTTCCGAGTAATGATAGAATCAGGTGTAGCATAGAAATCTTGGTCTCCTCTGTTAGATAAGAATATCTTCTCTATATATGCTATATCAGATCCCTTTGGGAAGGACAGGGTCACTGGTATAGCACTTATAGACTCTGGAGAAATTGTTATGTCAATGCTAGACCTCACTGAATTCTCAGTTTCCTTAGATTGAATTGATTTCTTTATTTTTTTGTTCTTCCTATGAGCCTTAATTTTTCCAGCTAGATCCGAGAGCTTTGGAGTGACATTAACTTGGAAAGCTTCACCTCTTTCATCTTTTAATAAAGGTCCAATAGAATTTTGAACTTTGATAGACCTTCCACTAGAGCCAAAGCTCAAGATTGAACCTTCCTCTCCTCGGATCACTGAGATTGCATATTGGTCTGCAAAATCATTTCCAATGATGAATGGAGTAGTCATTCCTTTGACTACATAAGCCTCAATGATTAATTCCACTGGCCCTTCACTTATATCAAAGTAAATAGGCAAGGAAATAAACTCGGATATTGTAGAGGCTCCAGTTACTTGAAATAAATTAATTCTCTGTCCATTTTTTATTTTTGGAGGATTTTTGAGTTGAGATAATGTAGAGTGAGATATAAATGAAATATCTGCACCAGAATCCACTATAATATTTGTAGGATTTTTGCCATAACTTCCAAGCCATCCTTGAGTGGAAGTGGCTTGTGCTCCAAGGAAAGCACAACCGGGAGGCCTGGCCACCAATCTTGGCAAAGAAAATATTTCCCTCTTGGTGGAATTAGCTAGTTTGATAATATAATTCTTGACATTGAAGATTCCATTCAACATTTTCCACTGTAATTTCTGCTCAGAGGCCCTCTTCTCCACAGTAGTTTCCATGTTATCTGAATATATGCTGGTTTTCCTTTCAGATTCAATCTCTAATCCCCTCTGACTCGACTCAGGGTCTGAAGACTGGTTATTTGAAGTGGAAACCATGTTAACTGATGTGCATATATTCAGTGCTTGAGATGATTCTGTGGTGGAATGCTCTTCTGAATTCAATTCAATCAAATCAGTTGATTCTTCTATAGTTTCTTGAGAGCTCTCTTCCTCTGAGCTACAATTGTAATAGAGGTCATCATATTCTGTTTGAGCTTGAATATCTTCTTTAGTTTGACTAATAAAATTTGTCCAAGCATTTCTTATTCCTTTCTTGGAGTACTTGCAATCATAGTCCCAATGCTTTGGGCTGCCACAATGCCGGCAAGGCCTAGTCCTCTTGGATTCCAGAGTATTCCCTTTAGAGACAATTGAGTCATCTCTTGGGAACTGAGGTTTCCCAATATTAGGACTCCAACCAATTAAAGTGGATCTTGCAAACTTGAAACGGTTAGGTCTTGATGCAGAGCCTTTAGACTCTCTAAGTGACTGCTCCAGTTGCTTCAATCTTCTGTCTATGGAAGAGGTAGAAGAAGTGAAGAAGGATGTTTGAAGAGCTTCCTCATGATGCTTAATGGCTGTTGCAAATTCTCTCAAACTCCTATACCGGTGAGTGTCTATAATGGCTGCCCAGAAGTCAGGAGCTCCATTCATCACTTCCATGATTGTTTCAGAGTCTGAAAGCCTGTATACCATGCTGAGAAGCTCTGTTTTCCAAATGAAATAGCTTGTAGGAGATTCAGTGGAGTGTCCTGCTTCCCGGTAGTTTGCTTTATTAGCTCTACTTTTCTGCTGGTCAAGCCAAGACCTATTCATGTAATAAACACAAATAGCCCTTCTCAAGGTACTCCAAGAGACTGTAATCTCATGGCAGTAATCTGTTGGTAATGACCAAAACCATAAGTCAGCTTCCTTCTCAAGCCTGAGAGGGATTAGTTGTCCCAACTGTTGGAATATATAATTGCTTCGTTCAGATAGATTATTGATCTTGAATATCCATTTGGACAAAGTGTCTGGATCACCATCCCACTTGGGAATAATTTCCGGCTTCAGTTTCAGATCAAAATGAGCCTCTTGTATGCTCTTAGCACTTGTAGTATCAGGTAGCTTGGGTGGCCCCCTCATAGAATTAAATATTCTAGGGCCACTAGGACCATTATCTCCATCATCTCCATCACCAGGAGGACCTCCTCCTCCTTGAGAGATGTTTGATTCTCCAAATAAACCTGACCTATGAGGTCTTCTATATGATGTTCTCCTATCCCTCTCAGGATCATAAGGTATATGCATCCCAAGAGGTTCTCTGACAGGCTCTTTCCGAGGAATTGTAGTTCCTAAACCTGTAGTAACATAAGGCAATGAAGCCTGCCTGGAAGGAGGGCTTCTAGTTTGAGGCTCTTGTAATAACTCTGACAATCTTCGAGATTCTGACATATATGCAGGCAGATTATCATAAGGGGAGTGATCACTTGAATGAGGACTGCTTGTATCTTCAGAAATATGCTTCCTAGCCTCTTGGAAGCCTCTTTCTTCATGTAGAGGCACTCCCTTTTTAGTTTCATGCTTCAAAATGCTATAATCGATTTCTTCTCCTTCAGAAGGTAATTCAAATTTTACTTCACTTGTCATTTCTTTAGGAGTCGAATGGATTATGCCTATTGGTTCATGACTAGGTGGTTTTGAGGGTGATACCATTTCTGGAGGAAGCTGAATCTGGCTGATCCCCTCAGACTCGACCTGGGCTGGAGAAGCCTCTTGCTCAGGTACTTCAGTTTCACCCATAGGAATTAGAGCCTTATGGAAATATAAATATGCCAGAGTATTCTCAATCTCTTCACAATAGAGGACTGAGATAACTTCGAAGTCTTCTTGATTCCATGCCTCTCTAGGATTATCATTTGGTCCCCATTTGGGTAGTTTAGGTACTTGTATGCACCTTGAAGTGAGTATAGGAGTTGCCTTATCAATATGCTCTTGAAGTATATCCTGTAATAGTTCATAACATCCAGGATCTAAATGATAGTCTGCATCTTCTAATGGCAATTCTCTATTTTCCTCACTAGGGATTCCTCCCAATAGGTCTTCTAACAAATAGAGAGCATGAGCCGCTACCTTTTCAGCCTGCTTGGGCAAAGGCATATAGGGTAGACTCTCTGTGTTTGGAATGTATCTCTTCCCAAGTTTCAAAATGAGTTCTCTCCTAGACTTGTGTGGAAAGGTAGTCTCATACAGTCTCCTCAATCTCACTGTACTTGGATAGAGGTAAGTAAGATCTCCTGGTCTGGCTCTATCATTCCTCAATAGATGCTTTTGTGGAGTAGCAGAGAAACTGTGGACTGGAGTATTGGGAATAGTAACATTGAGATGGTGGAAATGTGAAGGAGTAGTGGTTGGTGCTGGAGAGACTGATCTCTCTGGGTGTAGCTGTATGCTGGGTGTTTTGGACATAGTAGAATTATTTCTAGTCCTACTAAGGGTAAATCGAATACTGTTAGGTGGTAAGAGAGTAGGAGTATTCAATGGAGGAATAGGTGTATTGATTTGATTCGAAGAAAGCTTTTGTAGCTTGATAGTAACTTGATTTAGTCTTGATTTGATTTCTAAATATTCAGGATGAAAGCCTTGATCCAGAATATATGTGGGTTACTAAAAGATTGCTGCAACAATAGATTGAAACAAGATCTTCCCAGAACGTCCACCAATTTTTGTAATGTATTCAGGGGATTCTCTTAGATAGCTCAATATATGCTATAGTGTCACAGAGCTTCAACAATAAAACAAGCAAAGGTCCAGTAGTTTAAATACTGATAGATTAATGAGCTGCGCTATGAAGCTTAAAGAACTCAAATCAATGCTTATTTTGATTATTGAAAGGTTCAATAGAACTGTGTATGACTCTTTTAGCAAATAAAGGAACTATTCCTTGAGAATAGGGGCTGGAAGCTGAATATATGCGCAGTAACTTGGCAGAGACTTGATATAAGAGCTTCGGATTCTTGTATGCTTATTTGTAACTATTAATAGTTATTTAACAAGGTGTTAAATAATTTATTAATAGAGAAAATAAATTGTATTGGATTATCTGAGTGCTTGTACTTGATTAATCTAGTATTGGCAGGGATTTCAGTAAGGATACTTATTAGGTTTATTATGTAATTAATAAGCCTAAGGGTAGCTGTGAGGCTGGGGGAACTTAGATGATTAGCTAAGTTCAAGAGTTGCTGACAAAGATTCAAGATGCTGCAAGTGTAGGTGCTTGCAGTGAGTGTATCAAACTAAGGCTATTATTGTCCTTAGGATGATTAGATAAGCTTCTGAGCTGTGCAGTAAAATGTGTGTGAGATAGATGATTTTATTGGAAACTTGGCCCTCCTTATATACATTTTGATAACTAAATGATTAGCTAATTATTTAGTTTATGAGGTCACTAGTTAGATCATAACGACCTCATATTCTACTCATTATTTACCCTTTATTTATCACATGATTCCCCTCTCTGAGACAAGGGTTCTAACCTCTTGCTTGAACATGAAGGTTCAAGGCCGCGGTCCCGGGATGGAAGCAAACGGTGAGTCGGCGGAATCAATTAATGACTCGGTAGTCACATCCGTGACTTGTGTGACATCCCGACACTGGAGGCTTATCTAATATGTCATGTGACTCGTGTTACAGTCACTCGTGTGACTAGTGTTACAGTCACTCGTGTGACTAGTGTTACAGTCACTCATGTGACTAGTGTTATAGTCACTCGTGTGACTAGTGTTACAGTCACTCGTGTGACTAGTGTTACAGTCACTCGTGTGACTAAATGCTAGTCACTAGTGTGACTGTATGAGCCGGATTAGGTAATGTGTCATGTGACGCCCCAAAGCACACATACAAGCAAGGCAATGTGCTGGGCAGTAATAACTAAGTAAATAAAATATAAAAAATTAGTTAAAAATTATAATAATTTAATTAAGTAATAATAGCATAATATGAGTCCATATATGCTATTATTTATGCGAAGTTAAAAGGAATAAGGCCTATTTTTCACAATAAACATAGTAAAAATACAATAAAATTTTGAGAAAATATTAAGTAATTCAAAGAAAATTAAGAGAACATTATGAGATAATGCTGATACATCACAGAGTCCGGTGGGTTTTCTGGTGACTGAAACACAACATAATGAAGACAAATGTAGATGAGTCTGATGTACAGAGTCTGGCGGGAATTCCGGTGAACTGATAATGGGTGTGTATAAGTTGGTGCCCAGAGTCCGGTGGGATTTCTGGTCATAACAGTCAGAGGCTGAAGAGAGGTGAGCGCACACAGAGGCGGGGAGCGGGATACTTAGTGTAAGGCTTATAGAGTTGTATGTGGGTGTTCTGAGTCGATATTCTGAACCTAGTAACTACAACTACAGCGGATTTATATACAAGTCATTGGCATCTAGAAAATACTAACTAAGGGAAGAGCAGAAACATTATTGACAAATAAACTTGACTAGGAACTGGAAGGTTACAATAAATTCGGAGGCCATGAATTAACTGAGAGTGGAATCATGAGAAAAGGAAATAGTCCACAGGTTACAGGTATATACGGGCATATGTGAAACATAGAATAGAATGGATCATCATAATAAAAAGGGGATGTATCAAAGCATAACCAGATAGTACAAGTATAACTTGACAGGGGCATAAACGGGGTTTGATTGTCATGAAAGCATATGTCAGCATTGGGTGACTGACAGTTTCCGATGCAATGACTTGATCAATAACTTGAAATGTTGATAGGTGGCAATAACCTCGGGGACCGTCAGGTTGCAACATGGTTGTAACAGACCAACATGGTCAGTCAGCCCTCATCTGTGGGAAAATCCTTTCAGCACTTCCAGCATCTGCCAAGATCAGTGAGGTGTGTTCCCTCTGCATCTGTAAGACAAAGAGGTGTGGTATGGGAAGCAGTTGTGTTGGCACAGAGACAACAGGGGTGAGGGGCTGAGAGTATGCAGAATGGGTGTGAGAGGTACCATGAAATATATTCCGAAATATAGCCCAGACAGGCCCACACTATACTTTGATTATTATTTCTATTTCTCTCTATTTTATCTATTTTATCTATTTTATCATATGCATATATTAGTTCGACAATCTATGTACTCCTGTGGGTACATAGACTCTTGTGGGTACATACACACTAGATCTGTGTACTTTAGCACCTGTAATGAAACTCAGACACTTTTTACCCTATAACCACAACTTGCCCAGACACCCATTCAGTGTCCTGCAAGTTGTGATTGGGTATCATCTTGACTGTCACAGATGGGCTTTAGCCATCAGAACAATCATCATTTCCAACTACATTAGTTGAAACTCGAGCTGCTATCACAATCTGCACAGACTACATCTACACTACTCTGCTCTTATTCAACTCCTTAGTACTTTCTCAATTGTTAGAACAGTCACCCCAAATCATGCTGTAAGGCTGATTCTTCTTACAGTTGTCTTAGCTATCTATTTGACACCCAAGACAACTAATTCTTCTAGTTGTATTGAACTTAGACAGTCAATACGTACTTCAACCTATATTATACTTGATAGTCAATATATTGTTGTATTATACCTAAACAGTCAATATTCTACATATATAGAACAGTTAGAACTTCCACAACTATTCACAATGGGTGGATACATGACCAGCAACTCCTTCAGCAATAAGGCTCTCCCATTGCATGGAGAGCAGAGAAACAAGATCATCAAATCCAATAGTTTCCATTTGAATTCTGGCATGGCCATGATACAAAAGAGGATGGGATGGGAATGAAATAGAAGTTGACACTTGTAGACATATGCCACTGTACAGTAAATGCCAACTGTGTTCTGGGCTTCAGCAAGGGCAGCAGCATAATCAAGGAATTGAAGCTTTCCCTGTTCAAAGAGGAATAATGACCACAGTGCAAGCATCTTGTAGCCCTTTGGCATAAACCTCTCCTTAATCTTTGACTCAAATAAATCCCATGATGGCAACTTTAAAAAGTCCTTCCTTCCACTGCTCCACCACATTGCCATTGTCAGCTCAAGTAACTGAGTACCAGTTAGATGTATTTGTGTGGTGATGTCAAGTGTATGTGTCATATCAGTCTTGGTGGATGCATGAATGGCAAATCCATCCTCACACTAGCCAAATGACTTATGTTGGTTCTCACTTGTGACTAGTGGGAATCATAAGAGATTGAAGATGAGGCTAACTATTGTACATGCAGAGTATTTGTACTACTGAGGATATCTAGAACATTGCATAGTACAATACCATTGTATAGTGTTAAGAACAGAAAACTGACTGATGTTGGTAGACCAACAGGGACTGAATGGAAGGACTTGGCTTCAGCTTATATGCTGCACCCTCACAAGTTACTGTTGGGTATCCTTAAATTTCAGGTGGGTGGAGAAACTAATCCTGTCAAATAGTCCTCTTGTTAAGTCACTGATCAGAAGCTGAAGGATAGTTGGGGGTTGAGAGCTCAGAGACTGAGAATGAGCGAGTGCAAGCAAAGGTGAGGAGCAGAATATTTAGAGTGGAACTATTGTCACAAACATACAAACTCAATTTTCGATAATATTCAATTTAATATTTCTTCAACATTTCTTCGACATTTCTTCGACATTCCAATCAATTTCCGACTCGACTTCCAACTTGACTATTCTTCAACAATATCTTCAACAATATTGAATATCTTCAACTTGTCTCAGGTTGATGTCATTGATGATTTCACTTTGATATCATACATATTATCATCATAGGTAAATGATATAGTATATAAGGGTAATAATAGGAACAAAGAAAGTCAGTCAGAAAACCTGTACTATATTATATTATTACTGTATTATATAATCGTTGAACTTTTCTGAGTCCTTCTTTGACCTAATTATTCGTGAGCCTCTGTGTCCTATCTTTGCCTCACGCTTTATCAACAGGATGAATTAATACTTCGTCGAATGAGGCATCTTTATTCAATATTGTTGAATATTCTTCAATTGTTTATTCAACTTTATTGAGTAAAATTTGATTCGTGACAGTGTTTTCTGATTGCCAACTGTTGATGATGCATAGGACACTCTGAGCACACACCACAAATCCAATTCATTTCACATCCCGTTCATCCATCATTCCCACAACCACATTATCTGGACTCGTCATGTCAAGTGGTATTAGGACTCAATCGGCTGAAGCAATACAATCCTGAGATTGACTAGCAATCTGGCTATTACATTATTCAAACCTACTTTGACAATCTTCGAGAAATCCTGAATCCAATTCAACTGTCAATCGAGACTTTATTGGAAAAAGAGGCATGTTTCAATCTGGGCGAGTCAAATTATTATTTCTGAGAAGATTTACAAGAAATCAAAATCTGAGATCAAAATCCGAGACTTTTCAATTCTTCTACCACACAATTATCTTCTGACTTCTTCTTTCTGACTTTCGAAGATTTTCCGACTTTCGAAGGTTACTGATTTTGGAAGATTTCTGACTTTTAAATATTTTGATTTTCGAAGATTTCAACTATTCTGAAAATTTCGACTATTTTGACTTTTGAAGATTTTTCGACTATTCAACTTTTCAACTTTCGACCTTTCCAAGATTTCGAATTTGTCAAGATTTCCGATTTTCAAATATTTCCGACTATCAAAGATTTTCAACTTTTGAATACTTCCGACTTTTTGATTTTCTTGATCAAATCAATATTCAAGTGAAATCTGGGACTATTAATTCAATTGTTTATTCGACTTTATTGAGTAAAATTCGATTCGTGATATCTATGAGAGAGGTATACAAGTGTTCTGAGTCAATATTCTGATTGACTTGTAGCTACATTACAGTAGGACTTAAATACTAGTTAATGGCATCTCAAAAATACTAACTAGGTAAGAGTGGGAATGTCCAATTGATGACAAATAAACTTGACTAGGAACCGGAAGGTTACAATAAGATCAGAAGCCGTGATTTTCTGAGAGTGGGATTACGAGAAAAGGAAATAGTCCAAAAGCTACAAGTATATATGGGCATATGTGAAACATAAAGTAGAATTGATCAATCATAATAAAAAGGGATGTATCAAAGCATAACCAGATGGTATGAGTATAACTTGACAGGGGGGTGTAAACGGGGCGTTTGATTGCTATGAAGGTGTATGTCAGTGTCGGTATACCAACAGTTGCCGATACAATGACTTGACTTGTGATTTGAAATGCAGGCAAACCATTGTATTGTCAGGGACTGTTAGGTCGTGATGGCATTATGACAAGGTCATAACATATAGCATCACTGCATCACTGCCAGAGGTGGTCCCCTGACAAGTAGCTCTTGATATAGGAATAGGGGCCATAGATTGAAGTGCCATAGTACTTTACTCTTGACAGAATTGGATTGTCCCCTAGGCTTCATCAAAAGTAGTAGTTGGAAAATACTGACACAGATTGAAAATTTTCAACAGTTATCAAAGTATAATCAAATTTCTTCAACTATCTCAAATAATGAAGTGAGAGACTAAGTAGGACACAAGGGGCTCACAAATACTGTAGATGTGTCAAATATAATCTCAAAGGGTTACAACAATGAGTAGGAAATAGGTGTCAATTAGTGATACAATACATTGGATATGAAATTGTTAAGATCTAGACAAAGGGGCAAAGGGGGCTCTAAGTCAGGGGGCCAACAATAGAGATCATACTATGTATTTGGAGGTCTGACTCTAAAAGAGTGGAAATTGGCTTCAACTTATGTGTTGTGCCCTCATATGAACTGTTAAGGTGCTCTGGTATTTCAAACAGAGTGGATAGTACAATAAAGACTACAGTGACTTACAAAATCTTTTCAATGTTTGGCATTTGCATATTGGCAGGCTGCTACCAGGGAGAGAAAATAGCGAAAAATCTCAAAAAAAAACACAGTATATAGCTAAACATGTGTAGAAACATGGCCTAGAATATTATTACATAATATCCATTTTTAGGCATGTTACAAATAGTTTGGTCAGGCCTGCTCATTGAAAAGGTTTTGTTGCTGATGATTATGATGCAATATATGCTACATTTTAATACTTGGTATACCCTCCTTTGGCCTTTATTACTGCCTCAATCCTTCTTGGCATGCTTTCAATTAACTTCTGACACTCAGAAGCTGGTATATCTTCTCACTCCTTTATCCTCTCCCACAACTCTAGAATCCCACTTGGTGCAGTGGCATACTGTCCCAGCTTTCTCTTCAAGTAATCCCATAGATGCTCAATTGGATTGAGGTCTGGGGACTCGGCAGGCCATGGTAGGACAGTCATTCCATGCTTTTCAAACCATTCCTTTGCCTTTTTGCAAGTGTGCTTTGGATCATTGTCCTGCTAAAAGATGATTTTAGCAGGGTCCAACTGGTAATACCTGATGCTGTTTTGGAGGTCTTCATCCAAGATGCTCTTGTAAAGCTCCCCATCCATTTTACTCTCAATCCTAGTGGCATATCCCACACCCTCCCAGATGAAGCACCCCCAAACCATGACAGACCCTCTACCAAACTTCACTGTTCCTTGAACAAGCCTCTCATTCAGCCCTTCTGTTAAGAGTCGTGTGTGGAGCTTATCAGAGTGTTTCCAGAGAAACCCGGTAGGACTTGGCTTCAGCTTATAGGCTGCACCCTCATGAGATCATCTTGTCCAATTTCAAACAGGCAGATGGGAATCCCAGGGAGTCTGGGTGTTAGGATACACACACAGGGCGGGTCTCTGGAGAAACCCGCGGGATATCCAGTAGGACTTGGCTTCAGCTTATAGGCTGCGCCCTCACTAGATCGTGTTGTCCAATTTCGAACAGGCGGACGGGAATCCCGGGGAGTCCGGGCAGGGTTTGTGGGTCGTAGGTCGTAGGTCGTAGGTCGTGGGTTGTGAGTTGAGATGGTTGAGAGAGATAGATGCACCAGAGCCCATGGGCTCCAACTAGTGCGAGCAATGTGAAACAAGTAAGGTTTTAGAGCGGAAAATGGATTAGATTACTGGGGGGAATCTAAGCTAATTTTCTGACTGGATTGTATGTATGTACAACATCTGCCAGTTTATATAGACCGTGGAGTGAATGACATACTGAATCCAGTAATGATGAAACGAAACTAACAAAACATAAAATGGGAATAATAAACACCAAGTTTGGTGTTAGGAACAGGACGGAACGGAGTGGAGTCCGAATCGTGACAAAGCATAACCCATAACAGGAAACGGAGCGGGAGCGGAGTCCTAAATCGTGACAGGTCATTTGACTGAAATGGGAATGGGGCTCAATTAGAGCAGTGACGGGATTCTGAGTGGGGTCCAGTGACTGATGCGTGGGACAAAGATGGACATAGACAGAGATGGAGTCCGGGGGGAAGTCCGGTAACTGATATGTGTCGTAATGAGGTCGAATGTAACAAGTCTTGACGTACGGAGTCCAGGCAGGAAATCCTATAAACAGACATTTGGTGTGTGTAGGGCGTGGTGGTGTACAGGTTAGTACTCAGAGTCCAGCGGGATTGTCCGGTCGTAACACTGGGAGGGGTTCATGGGTTGTAAGGTTGGGGAGTCAAGATAGATAAGTTGGAGGTCGAGTGATAGATGGGTCGGAGCCCGTGGGCTCTGATGAGGTACATAAAGTGGTGTGTTTCAAAGAGGAGTTTAGAGTGGAAAATATACTGTACTTGAGATTACTGGGGGGCCAGACTACATATATAGACTGTGGAATGTATAACATACCAAATCCAGTAATAATGAAAAATAAACTAGCAAACATGAAATGAGATAAGTAAACACCAAACTTGGTGTTAGGAATGGGATGGAGCAGAGCAGAGTCTGAATTGTGACAGGTTATAAAACCATAATGGGAATGGGGTGGGAGCGGAGTCCAAATTGTGACAGGTCATTTGACCATAATGGGAACAGGGCTCAGTTAGAGAGCTGTTGGGTTTTCCGAGTGGGGTCCAGTGACTGGTATGTGGGACAGGGTCAGAGATAGACAGGTATTCTGATACATGAAGTAACAAAGGTTGAGTGTGGACAGGTCTGACATCCAGAGTCCAGCAGGTATTCTGGTAAACTGATAATTGGTGCGTATAGGGTGTGGGTGCATATAAGTTAGTGCCTGGAGTCCAGCAGGTTTTCCAGTTGTATGTTACAACTGTGTCGCAACCCGACAGTCCCCGAGGTTATCACCACCTATCGACGGTTCAAGTCATCACTCAAGCCCTCACATCGGAAGCCATCAGTTCCCTGATGCTGACATATGGTTTTGCAGTGATCAAACTCCATTTGCACCCCCATCAAATATACTCGTACTATCTGGTTTAACTCTGATATGTCCCTTTTCATTATGATGATCCATTTTACTCTATGTTTCATGTATGTCTATATATACTTGTAACCCTCAGACTATTTCCTTTTTCTCATAATTCCACTCTTGGTTATTCCCCGGCCTCCGAACTAATCATAACCTTCCCGTTCCTAGTCAAGCTTGTTTGTCAATACCAATTCCGCTCTTCCCCTAGTGAGTATTTTCTAGATGCCAAATATTTGTATATGAACCCGCTGTAGCTGTAACTACTAGGCAATCAGAATATTGACTCAGAACACCCCCTTACACCTCCAGTAGTCTTATACTAAGCATTCCGCTATCTGCCTTTGCATGCGCTCGCCCACTCTTGGCCTCCGACCCCTTGGCCCGACACTCAACTCATCCTTCGGTTCCAATCGGCAGCTCGCCGAGAGGTATTCATTAGGACCAGTCTTTGCCTGCCTGAAATTTAAGGACACCCGACGGACAGTTGTGAGGGCGCAGCACATAAGCTGAAGCCAAGTCCTTCCGATCGGTACCTGTCAGCCAGCCAACATTAGTCAGTTTTCAGTTCTTAACATCGTAACACCTTCCCTAGTCTTTTTCCATGCCCACTTCCTCCCATCTGAGCCAAGGTGATTTATTTTAGTCTCATCAGACCATATAACCCTCCTCCAGTCATATAAAGTCCAGTACTGGTGGGCCAAAGCAAAGTCAAGCCTCTTCTTCATGTGTCTCTTGGACAAATGTGGCTTCTTCTTCTTCACAACTGCTCTCATCCCTGCCTTCTTCAAGCTTCTCCAAACTGCCTGAGCTGATATACAGTAGGGTTGTTGATGATAGTCTGAAGTGTTTGGGCTATGTTAACTGCAGTTTCAGCCTTTCCAGAGCTGATCAGGTGGACTGCAAAATGTATGTTGGTAGCAGAAAGCTTTTTGAGACAACCTCCAGTTGATTTTGGGAGAGTAGGATGTTGGAATATGTGGTTTGGAACCCTAAGTACCCACATGTATCCATAGTAGTCCTTATCCATGGCTTTGGTTCTGTCCACCATGCGGTCAATCTGAGTCTGAGTTTGAGTATGAGTGGTGGTCTATTCGTCCACTAGGGTCACTATTCTGTGCCCCAATCTCCCTTCCCTTCTTTCATTCTAATATAAGGTATTTAGAGTGAAGTCTGGAGATAGTACTAATGCTAATACCAGTGATTGAGGCAATGGATGGAGTGGAATGGCCAGCTTCAAGCTGGGAGATAATGTATTGTTGCTGATCAGGAGTGATGGAGTGCATGATGAATTGCTGGCAATGTAGAGGTATGAATATCAAAAGTGACTATAAATCAATAAGTCACATGACCATGTTGAATACAATCCAGAAAATCATGTGATTTGGCAAGTTAATATAGCATATATTGCATCATAATCATCAGCAACAAAACCTTTTTAATGAGCAGGCCTGACTAAATTATTTGTAACATGCCTAAAAATGGATATTATGTAATAATATTCTAGGCCATATTTCTACATGTTTAGCTATATACTGTGTTTTTTTGGAGATTTCTCACTATTTTCTCTCCCCTGGTAGCAGCCTGCCAATATGCAAATGCCAAACATTGAAAAGGTTTTGTGAGTCACTGTAAAGTCAACACTTAGCTCAATCGACGGGGGCCAAAACACTAAGAGTTGTAGAGTAAAGAGTTGTGGCTTCCCAATGATGTCTTTGAGGGTATTAGAGGGAGAGTAATGTCAAAAGATAGTGTTGAAAAGTTGTCAGAAAATTTGTCAGGACCGGTCTTGTGACAGTTGTGGCATTGCCATTTCATATTGATTCTGTCTATACCTTTTCCTCTTTAATCTTCACCATTAGCAAGATTGCACAGTACTTCAGAATCATAAATCTCATGACAGGTTTCAAACTACTTATTGATTGAAATACAATGGTGAAATAAAATACTCTATACAGTTATATGGCATTTAATTTAGTACACTCTGTAGCTGGTTGTGGTTGATGATGCACTAAGATTACGATTTGGGGGCCCACTGCGCCCGTGGAAGCGACACGTGTTGGTTGTTGCACATTTGATGGTCTGGCTCATCTAGCTGCCGGGAAGTGGGACAATCCAGCAGGCTGCGGCAAAATAGCTTGATCAGGGGCTATGCGACAAGCTAATTAGGTTACAAATAGAAGGTACACAGGATCTATTTGCAAGGGTTAGTACGTATTTGAATCGTCTGTCTCAGCTTTCCCATGGGTAAAACAGAAACTCGGTAAGTTTGATCAATGTCTATGTTGGAAAAATCCAAAAACCCTAATCAGGCCTGAGCATGCCTTAACAGGCCAATCAGGCGCTCAGGTTCGCCGAAAGGCTGATCAGGCCTGATTTGGTTAAGAGTTTAGAGCAGGCCCTGACCAGGGAACCGGATACAAGGAGCAGGCAATCAGCATGACGTACCCTGTCCAGGCTCGTCAGGTGACCTGTCCAGGTTCATCAGGTGACCTGTCCAGGCTCATCAGGTGACCTGTCCAGGCTCATCAGGTGACCTGTCCAGGCTCATCAGGTGACCTGTTCAGGCTTGGACAGGCCACATCAGCTGTCAAATAAAAAAAAGAAAGCTGTGGGTCTTGGGACTCCTCATTCGAGAGACACCATCCCGCTTAATGCAGGTAACTTAGGCACCCAAGAGGAATATATACTAAATAATACAACTGTTTACAATGGGAATTGAACCCACGACCAAGAGAGATTACTAATACAAAATACATAAACAAAATACAATTACTATTACACCACAGAACTGACATATGTATGTAGGGCGCCCCATAACCATCAATAACTGGCTCACTATTATTCAATAATAACCAAGATATCAACACTAAACTGCCGCTTGCGGAGATTATTTCACGTGTGTAGGATTTTTTTTTTTTTGATATATTTGTATCCTACTTCAAGTAACAAGGACTAACTGCGGCCAGGGGCATGGTGTCCCCATTAAACTATGCTACAGAATTACGAAGTGCCAAGTGAGCTACATGGGTATGAGGGATTTTGGTGGGAGGGAAGCAGTCTGGGTTTTCGGTGTGAGGTGGGAAGTGGGGGTTGTAGGCACAAAAAGAAAGAGACACAAGAGGATAATACAAGCATGCAAAGGGGATATAAGTACGTGAATGAAATACAAATAGCTAGAAGGAGACTTTTCTGTGTCCAGGAGATAGGAGGCGTAGGTCAAGCGGGAGGTCCGTGGCAAGGTAGGGGGCCTTTAGGGTGGGTCGTGAGTCTGTGTGGTTTCAGGCGTGCCAGGTTGGGTTGAAATGGGGTTCTGAGGTCTGTTAGGCTGTTTCACAAAGGCAGCAGTTTGGCAAATGAACTTAGAAACCGCCCTGAGCCCCGACTTCGTGCCCAAGAGGAAGGCTAGGTCGAGTCCACGTGAGACCTTGCGCAGGAGGGAGCGGTGTCCTTCAAAGAGGGAGCAGCTGGTGAGGATGTGTTCGCGCGTCTGGAGAGGTGCGGAGCCACATGGACAGGCAGTGGAGAGGTTGGGAAGAAAGCGAGAGTAGTACTCCCCAAGGAAGCCATGCCCAGTGATTGCTTGGATGAGGCAGGTGTGTTGTGCTCGGGAGCCGGGGAAGTCCTTGTGGATGGGAGAGAGTTTGAGCGATGGAGGGCTAGTGAGGACCAGAGCTGAGGCATTTGAGTGCGGTTTGGCGGCCCAATCCCTGCCCCATTCTCTAACTGAGCAGACTTTGGCCCTTTCCCGGGCCCAAGTGATAGTCGAGTGCAGTACTGGCCTGGCAGAGGTGGCCTGCTTTGCCAGTGTGTCGGCGCGTTCATTGCCTTGAAAGCCTGAGAGGTGAGCATGGGAAGTCGCCATCAGCAGGGGATGATGCTAGTGCAGAGGTCCAAGATGGTTGCGCCTTTGACTCAATGGAGAGGAGCAGTGGCTCAGCGCTGCAAGGTAAAATAATGGATGCGCGAACTTCGGGGGACAGAGAAGAGCAAGCTGCACTTGACGTTGTACCAAGCCTGGATCATGTGTAGGTGTGACCATTGATGTTATTCACGTTGTGGCAGGTTTTGTAGTGGATGTAGCACCAGGTTTCTTGCTTAACAAAGTCAGCCAGGATGCCTTCACTGGTTGTATGCAAATAGGATTGTCACGGACACGCTAATGAAGAACTGCACAATGCCGAGAATGAGTGGAAGCTGATTGGAGGAAGAGTCAACTGTGGCGATGTAGAACATGGTCCCAGCAGTGAGAGCGAGCACAATAAAGAGGAATAGGAATCGATGAGTGAGATGGGCAGTGTTGTTCCACATCGTGGGAATGTACATGAATGCAATGACAGTTGCAAGGATCATGATTATAGTGGTGACCACACCACCGAGTGCTGTGGCTGACCAAGTCATTGCAGCTGTCAGTTTCGTGTTCAAGGTAGGGTGCATAAATGGTAAGTGAATTGAATGCGGTGTAGTACCAGTACATGGCAATGTGGATGACCCAAATGCAGTTGAAGTTAATGAGAAGGTGGAGAAAAGAACGGCATTCATAGTAGGTCTTGAAAAAGACACGATTCAAATCGATGCAGTCGAAATGCATGAAGCGTTGCAGAGCGGGAATCTCAACAAGGCGTTTCTGCAGGCGAGAGGTATGAGGAAATTGACCCATGAGAATGCAACCAAACAATATACCCCACTAGTTAGTATGATACGAGCAAGGCCTTCTGGGCCCCAAAACAGCTGATTGATATCATCATAACCAATAATGGTCGTGCTCGTGATGAACGAACTTGTTGTCAACAACTTCATACCCCTGGGAGAGTGAGGCATCGTCAGTGTTGGCGGTGGGATCATGCTGCGTGTCACCAAGTTGGCTCTGTGTAGGGATAGATGAATATCTAGAAGTCGTCTCATTGGTGGTGGCAGTAAAGTTTAAATGGGGAAGTGAGGGCTGAAGTGAGATCTGTGATCATGTTGAATATTGAGATGTTGCTGTTGCCACTGAAGCTGAGGTTGACGTCCAAGTGAGAGTCCAAGTCAGGGTCAAACTCGCAGCCGATCCCGAAGCCGAGCTCGACGCTGATATCGACTCAGAAGAGGGATGCCCCAGCCCAATCCAAATCCAAATCCCTGCCCATCCGACGCCTTCCTCGCACCATATCCGTGTCCACGTGAGCGTGAATGTTCCCTCCTCGCCGAATGGTGATGGATATGCGGATGGGAGTTCGACGCGGACAAAAACGACGATGGCGGTCTCGGCCTCGGCCGTGACGATGATATGCCATTGATATCTGCTATCTGCATTTGCATTCCCTGCTATTCTCATCCCCGTGCCCGTGCCCAAACAGCCCTTCCAGGAGATAGTATTAATAGATGATTTCCTCGACATGTGCATGGACGTCGACGCGTACGAATAGCCCGACATCGACACTGCCATCCTGCTTTTTCTCGACAGGCTGCGTGTGAGATGGGAGAGCCGGTCTGTTAGTTCCAACGGGGCGTCTTCATCTTCGCTGTGGATGAGCGGGGTGGTCGTTAGTCGGAGGATGAAAGGAAAAGGTGAAAACGAAGACTGACCTATCACTCCACCCCAACCCCGTAGTCAAGCCAATCCCTCCTCTCAACAGCCTCCCATCCTAGTCCCTCTGCCTCCTCTTCTCCGTATCACGGCCATCGCGAGGATGTTTTGATAACGTCACTAATTTCGTAAATTCGCAATTCAAATCGATTGGCTAGCATAGATGAATACACGATTGACTTACAGAACATACTCCCCACAGCACTCATCCTCGCTACATCTCTTTCAAGAGATCCATCACGACCACGAGCCTGACGTTCCGGCGAAGGGGTTATACGGGGTAATAATTTCGAGTGGGGGGACAGGAGGCCTAGACGGAGCATGAATGAGATCACTGCGTGATTAGTTGTTTTTTTTAAATAAAAAAAAGAAATAATGAGTTGGTTAGAGGTGGTCTTAATAACAACTAAACAACACACTCACCCCAACGGCGTTTTCAAATCAATAACATCATCTTCATTGTGCATATCCCCTTCTAAATTGAGATCATCCTCCAAATCCAGCTCACCGTCGGGATCGTCCGCCTGGTACATGTAACATGTAACACCAGTCCAATCACTACAAAAAAAAGTCTACTCAGTCCATATGAATTTTAGAAAAAAAGGAAAAAAAGAGAGACTCACAATACACAAAAACCCAACGTCTACGGCCAAAACCGAGTATCAAACACCAAGTGAAAAAAAAAAAAAAGACACAATCAAATCGCAATGCCCGTATCAGCGACATAACTCGACTTGGGCGGCACGATCCCACTACGGTTGCGCGTGGCGGGCGCGGAAATGGACGCAGAACTCGACGTAGAAGACGACAACACCCCAGCTCCACCACTCAACGGCGACAATCCCGCATTTAACACCCCACTCCCCAGCGGCGACCCCGACACGGACACGGATCCTACACTGCTCCCACTTCCCACACCAGCCCTCCCAGCCCTCGGTGGCTTGATAGCAGACTTCAACGGCCCGCCCGATGCACTGCTCGACGTCCTCGTACGAACATACGGTGTCGTCGTCGTCGTCGTTGGGATGAGGGATATGGTGCTACTCGTGGAAGGCGGGCGAGATGCGCTTGCCACGGACGGGATGGAGGGGGTACGAGATGTGGGCGTGGTCGAAGTGGAGCCGGTTGATGCAGTGCTGGAGCGGTCGATAGGACTTGTGATCGTAGAGTTCGGGAGAGAAGGACAAAGAGGACGGGGAAGGGCTGTGGGTGTGTTCGCGTTCGCGTTCGTACTGGGACCGGGAATAGACGAAGACGCCGCCGAAGCATTCGATACGACGCGTGATCTCCCAGCCGTAGGTAAGCCGGACTGCACGTGTCCCTGTCCTTGCACACGCAAAGACGACGAAGAATGCGTACTCCGCAACGACGCCGTAGATGACGTACTCCTCACCGACGAAATCGATGTACTCCTCAACGACGAGACGGACCCGGCACTCTTCAGTGTCTCACCGCTCGCGTTCCCACTCCCACCCCCACCAACAACACTTGCCCTAAGATGAGGCAATGGCGGAAGCGCCTTCGAAGGTGGCCTCGGTGCAGGCGCTGGAAGCACCCTTCCAGGCCCAGAAGGCGAAGGCAAAATGCTAATCGACGTAGAGCCATTAGAGATGGCACGTATCGTTGGCGTGTTAGGCGCAGAGGCCGAGCCAGACCTAGCACGTATTGAGGTGTTTAGCTGTCCGTTTGGTGCAATCGTGCTCCCACCACCTGGGCCGCCCGTCCCCACCGCACCTGCACCCGCACCAGAACCACCACCCATCCGATTCCCAGGATTCGCAAGCAACAACGCCTTCAACCCCCCAGGACTCTGCGATCGCGCAGAAAGCGTGCGCATCGTGACCCCTTTCGCGCGGGGCGTCTGATTTGGGTCTGTAAATGAATGAGATCAGAGTTGTCATCGGGATTGGGACTTAAGACTGAGACTGATTTAATCTAAAGAATTATTTAACACACCTGTACCCAGACCAGCAGAACTCGCACTCGGGAGACTCGTCTGCCTCATAGGCGGATTAACAACCGCCCCCAGCAGACTCAGACCCAGACACGGGAAACTGTTGCATACGAGAGGCAGTAGGTATCGGTATTGATCTACCCCCCAAGCCCCTAGACGGCGTCGTGGTAACACTTGCAGGTGCGGACATCGGTGCCCGTATTTGCGTCTGCGTCTGTGGCCCACGTCCTTCCCTTCTAAACGGATCCCCAGCATCAAACAACGGCGATCGGGGAGGTTTCTGTGCAGACTCCACGCTTTCGTTCATGTTCATTCCACCACCTCCTCCGTCGCCATGGGTATTGTCATCGTTCTGGCCAATAGTATCCTTCCCGGTGTCATGATCATGGATATGAGCTTGAAGATGTCCATTCGCGTCCATCGTCTGCACGATGCTCATGGCTCCCCCAGCCCACGCCGCAGGAGGATTAGAAGCAGGACACGACGGACTCGGAGGGACTCGTGGGAACGTGTAAGGGTATTCAGGGACTGCTGGGGACTGAGCGACGTCGACGTTGAGATTCGCCTTCGTTTGCATCCTCATCTTCAACCCAACGCCTAGACCAACAGGCGGTTTTTGCAGACGCGGTACACCGTGTCCGTGTCCATTCTCGTTCACCACCGCTGTAGATGCCTCTGCCTCCACATGCTCGTGACGCTCACTTCCCTCCTCATCACGTTCAACGAGATACGGCAGCACCGATCCTCCCACACCGGTCCCCGATCCCACAACATGTCCATATGAATCACTCCTTACATGTCCATGCAAAGATTCCATCATATCCTGCTGCGCGAGGCGTATACTTGTAGGAAGGGAGAACGACGGCGTCGGGGACGCGATACGTGCGATGGGGGATGAGACGCGGGCGATATGTGGTGTAGGTGTGGGGGATGCAACGCAAGAACAAGACACTCACACCAACGGCGTTTTCAAATCAATAACATCATCTACACTGTCCATATCCGCTTCTAAATCGAGAACATCCTCCAAATCCAGCTCAGCGTCGGGATCATCCACCCAATCCACCTCCGTATCCATTCTCACGGCCATACTTTTACCCATATCGGCATCCCCGTCCCTGTCGACATCGGAACCATCCCCAAACGCACGCTCATCACCTCCCTCCAGGCTCATACTCATACTCAGACTAGGCGTCGAGCCTGCTCGATACAGTCTCGCCGTCTCCTCCGCCGAAGCAAAACGGAGGTATTGGCCATCGACTTGCGACCGCGACTCTGGCCCTTCCCCTTTCTCAAATTATGACAGCTCCGGCTGCGTATGAGTGTTTGAATATCCGGGGATGATGTTCGTGTTGACCGTGTCGGTGAAGGAAGTGGCGATAACAATAATCGGTTGTTTTCTTGTGCGGAGGTAGTCATTCCCGTCCTCGTCCTCGTCTGTGTTGCTGTCGTAGGAATGTAATCTATATCCTGAGGATAAAGTGTGAGCCGAGTATCAAATTGGCGGCTGACAGTTAGTGGGACTAATGGGACTGTCCACATGAGCGTTGTTGATTGGATATGTGTCAACTGCAATATCAGCTCGCACCTCAGCCTGTTTTTGATGCAGATGGTGATGCAGATGCAGCTGTCGATTTAAACTCGATTCAGAGTTTTCAACGCTCGTGGCTGTAGTGCTGCTCCTCCCATCAACGCCCTCTCCTTCCTCACCACTCTCGTCGCTAGGACTAGGACTAACACTGGCACCACTTTCACTCCAATAGCGTGAATGCCACGACTCGCGTATCTTGAGAAATGTGATTTGTTTTTGCTCTTCGAGTCATATAGGTCAAGTGTTCCTTGGGAGCGGTTGGAGAGGATCTAATGGTGGAGGACCGGGACGAGAATGTGTTGGTGCTGAGGATCAATGTGTCTGCATTTGCATCTGTTGCACAAGACCGTTCGGTGCACTAGTACCAACACCATGGGTAAAGGCTGGGGGTGGGACTGTTGCTGGGCTAGCAGGGATGTGACTTGGTGGGGCTGGGAAGGATGACAAGAGAGGTCGAAGAGTTGGACAGTTTGGTAGGTGGGATGACGCTGAGGGAGCTGACATTGGCATGGTGGGTATACAAGTTCGAGTTCAAACTGGATGGCAGCTTTTGGGGTGATCGTGGGTGAGCGTGCTGCTGTCGTTGGCTTTGTGCATGTCGTCGTCGTCGTCGTGGTAGTGATCGTGTGTTTGGATGGAGAAGAAATGGGGGAGGACTTCGAGGGCGAGTTTTGGTAAGGATTGGGTAGATAAAGTAGTCATAGTGTATACGTACAATGCAGATATACACACAGAGCGTCTGCGCAGATCTTAGTCAGACTGCCAGGCGTCTGTGCAGGCCTTGATCAGGCTGCGTGACTTTGTGGCAGGCTATGTGACCTTGTGGCAGGCTGCGTGACCCTTCGGCAAGGAGCCGGCCTGTGTGCCGAGCACTGCCGGCCTGACTTGGGTGCACCAGCGGGCATCGGGCCGACAGGCCTGATCAGGATTTTCGGATTTTTCCGACATAGTTTAATAATGTTTTCGTATCCTACTTGGTCTTTAAAGTCCTTAAATAGTGCCAGTTCAGGCTTTTCAGCATTATAACCAACATGATCTACGACAGATGCCCCACTGAGCCATTCATAGAGGTAGTGCATCTATACGACAAGATCCTCGCGCTCCCTTCACTCATCCCTTCCCCCCTCGTCAATGAAGTGTTCTCTCGGCTAGTGGAACTCTGCCTGCAGATCAAAATTCCCTCAAAGCATTTAATCGAGCATCTTGACGATGCATGCCTAGAGGAAAATAAATCGAAATTTGACGTCCGAGCACTCATGCAACGTGCAATGGAGGCGGAGGGATGTATGGAACGGTACTGGGCGAACATCATCCTTAATGCGTCCGAATCAGAGTCCGGCATCGTGAGCGCAATGCAATCCTTCTGGTATTGGGACAACTACTCCTTGTTGACGAACTACGAGCTCTACAGTTTACGAGCTGCAGGGTGTCTGTCGATGGAGAAGGTCGCCTTCATCGGTTCGGGACCACTGCCCCTGACCTCTATCATGGTGGGGGAGAGGACTAGGGGCGAGGTTGTGCTTTACGACCGAGATATACAGGCCAACGCCATGGCTTCTTCTTGGGTCCAAAAACTTCCGAATCATGGCAATGGGCCCCATGCACGATACACATTCCGCGACGCCGACGTGTGGGACATCACTCCCGCAGAGTTCGAATCTTACGATGTGATCTGGATTGCGGCATCGGTGGGAATCGATGGAAAGGAGAAAAGAAGCATCGTAAACCATGTGAAGAAAGGTATGAGATCGGGTGCGTTTCTGGCTGTGAGGAGTGTAGAGATGGGCTGTTCTTTGCTTTACCCAGAAGTGGATCATGAGGAGTTGGCGAATATGGAAGTTATTAGACATGATTTACCGCCACAAGGGGTGGTGAATTCGGTCATCGTGTTAAGGGCATGAGACGATTAGATAGTTGAGGGCTATTGATAGACTAAGGGGTTTTCTTGTTGAATTGTCGGTCGGCTGATGTTCATACATTAGGCTTAGGATGAGAAGCTCAGAAGCACATGCTAAGCTTGTGTCTCACATGGCAGACACACGACGTAAAAATAGAAAACCTCCGCTCAGACCGGCAGGCCTGAGCAGGTCAGTCAGCGCTCAGATTTGCCGTCCGACGGATCAGGCCTGATTTCGTCGAAGACTTAGACGGTCCAGCTGGTTAGGTGACTTGCTTAGGCCTGAACAGTCACGTGAAACTGACTGGGCCTGAACAGGCTACCTCATTTGTTGAACGGCTAATCAGGCCTGAGCCTTGCCGTCCAGGCTGTTCAGGCTTGGGCAGGTCATGTGAAGCTGACCAGGCCTGATTTCGTCAAAGGTCATGTCAGCTAAAAAAAAAAAGGGTGGAGCGGCTGAACCTGACAGGACCATACAACAACACCCTCCCCCTCATATCGTTGTTCTTTTAATGTTTGATTACTAGCTCTGAGGGATTAGGCGCCCAACAGGCACATGGGGGCAAATATGATATTTAATTAATTTAATCAAAACGCAACTCGAACACACGAACCAATACTCACTTATTACTTACATAATCACATCTATGCAATATTACAACTGGGCTATGAGACCTCCACTACTAAGCTTGTCACACACTTTATATAACTACCAACAATTTCCCCACTTAATAATAAGACAACATCTGCACCAGGGGCTTCATTCTAGGGTTGCTTATGACCAAATTTTGATAAATAATATTCAAATGTAAAGCTACGAGATTGGTGGATTATAGTAAGCAACTGGATGGAACTTAATTCCCCCACATCAATGTCACAAGTACATACATGAGTTGCAACCACAATAAGACTCAAAATCATGTACCCCAAGGCCATCACGAATTTGTTGCGGTAATTAGTCTCCTCTTCCTCCCCTGGAAAATCAGGTGTCTTTTTGGTTACTACACTTAACAAATCTGTCACAGGTATGCTGTCGAGAATGGGGACTTGGACTCACATAACCGCACGGCTTGAAGTAAGATATACGAGCGGAAAGACAACAAATGGTAGGACAATTGAAAGGACAACTTGAGATGTAATTAGGAGTGCATTGATGCCAGATCGGCCTACTAACGCAGCAACAAGTGCCAATAGGATTAAACGAAAGGCTATGAAAAAAAATATCAGACTAGTGTACGTGCAAATATAATGATATTCTTACCGAAACCTTCCATTCCAAGGAATCTTCTGAAACGATTTGTTTAGAGAGCATTGCAGTGATGCTCGCACTGACCGGCTGAAAGCAGTGCGAGGGGGAAAATAAATGCAGCACCTACAAAATGCAAGATACATGAGTGACAGATGATAAAAACTAACACACTGTCAGAGACCTTTTCCTGACTTGGTGCCGATTAAATCATGTACCTCAAAGAGACCTGCAGAGGATGATCCATCCCCAGCTTCAAAGAATACGATGCCAGCCAAAATCAGAATACTAAAACAATATCAATACTGATATGTTCTGTGAATCCTAATAACCCATGCCAAATTTATAGGAACAGCTATACCCAGCAGACTCATAGCTAGATATGGTGATCAGTTAAAGAACAGTCAACACACTGTTGACCTACTGATGTCTGCCATTCCATGCCCCAGGTGCGAACGCACAAAAGAGAGCCTGTTGTTTTGGCGGTATTGGTTAAGTGTCCGTCGATCAGAACCACCTTCCCCTCCAGTAGCAGGGGTCAACAGGGGTCGAATATAACTTGTCACTCTCTGGAATCTAGACAATCCTGGAATAGATGGCTGGGAAGGGAAGTGTGGGTTGTGCAGTGGAAATACGGCAATGGTTGCAAGTGAGGAACCTAAGAATAAGGCATGAGGCATGACTGTGGCTCCTAATATTCCTATGGCTACGGCGAAAAATAAGCCTGAAAGTCAGATATTTCTTGATAAATAGCTCACATATATATAATGCTTCAGGTTGGAGAAGCGTTTTGGAGGGCAGGAAACTATGGAATACGGCTGGCCATTTTGGATCGACCTTCACAATAAGGATGATGAAGCATATCAAAACCGTCAATACCTGCAAAGGCAAATATATCAATGGTCGTTTACGGCAACTGTAAGGCTATGCCATACTAGTAACACAATGATACCTTCGAAGAGTTGCGCCAGTCGTGCCAGTTGCCTGAGTTGTTGCTGGAAGACTTGCTAGTCGACGCCTTGTTGTTCTGAGAATGTTCCGTTGGGTTCTCTCGAGAGACCTCGGCTTTTCATTCCCAATAACGGGCATCAGATGTTTGAGCTTTAATCCACATAAGTTGGAGAGTTTTCGGCTGCCCATCTTTGCAGATTTCGTCTTTGAGTGACGGAAGTCCCATATAGAAATGGTGCCTGAGGGTGGAATCATCCCATCCACATCATGCGGCGAGGGTATTGAACTTGACGAGATAATCGGAAACTCGTTGATTGTCCTTCATCTTAAGCGTCATTAATTCATTTTCCACTTCGCCAGATTGATCGTAAGGTCTGAAATTAGTTTCCAGTTCTTCCACAAAAGTGTCCCAGTCATCGAGCCATACAGGTGTCTCGTCGGATATTCCAGATAGTCCGGGTTCGAACCAATCCTGAGCGGTATCCTTGAGATAAGAGAGCACAAAATTGACATTTCGACTGTCGGACTTGAATGCGGCGGGTCGATCATGGAAACTGAAATGACATTGGAGAAGGAAATTCTTCAATTTTTTCGGATCCTTTCTGGTAAATGGTTCGGGTTCTTTGACTCCGGTGCAGGATGATTCCTTACTATCCTCAGCGGATTTCAAATAGTCAGCAAATTTCACAATGGAGTTGATAAACAACATTTCAGTCGGTTCATCGGAAGATTTCTTCTTTTTAGATGATTCCGGCTGATCTTCTGCTTCGTTGTTGGAAGTGTGGGGAATGTCGGGATCTTTTGTTACTTCGGTAACTTCCTCGGTAACTTCTTCGACTGAAGCTGATGTTGTCGGCTGAATTGGGGTTTCGGGTTGAGTGGTGTAAAGTTGCAACGGGGATTGAAGTTGGGATGGTCCTTCGGCAGCTTTGCGTTTTGGACCCATGATGAGCGAGTCGCAGAGTTGAGATCTGATATACTGTTATGTGCTGTGTCGGGAACTTATTCCGGAACTATCAGGAAGTCACCGGAAACTCGGAAACTGTCCGGTAGGGTCAGGATGTTGGCTTCAGCTTATGTGCTGCGCCTCTACGCAAACGCTCGAAGTCCTTAATTTCAAAGGTGAGATTTATGATGGAAGATACGGATATTCAGAGTTCCAAAGAGTTCCGAATATCGAGCGTACAGAAAGACGGGAGAAGGAATAAGAAACTAAGTCGATATCAGATCTAAGGTAAAGTACAAATTCGTGGAAACTAATATAAGTCTTCTCGTTATTGTACTACATACTAAGACTATAATAAGACGGAAACGGAAGTGTTCTTAAAATGGAAATACAATAAGACATATTAGGGAGACAATATTCTGAAACGGGAATATAACAAACAAACGAGTGAATACTTGTCAATGGACAAATTACCAAATGCGGAACAAGGGAGGATACGGATGATACGGTAACTATGATGTTCCGTAGTCGGAGATCGGAAGCCAGATATTGAAACATCCGGGAACGGGTTGTAACAGTACACTGTCATCTGAATCTGAGAAGCCCAACTGGACTGTGAAATCCTCCACCTCATTGTGAGGGAGCTGGAAGAGTGGGATATTTGTTGAGGGCATTGGGGAATTGACACACTGAAGGGGCAAGAATGCACTGGCACACGGTAGACTTGAGCAAGAAATGCTTTATTAAATTACTAAGCAATTGTACAGTAACATTACCAAACCACCCACCACCTTCCCGAACTAATAGGCGGGATGTGAAGAGTTTCTGGTTTGTTGGTACCACTCTGGTATTCCTGAGGAGATTATGAGTGAATTGACTTGAGAGGTAGCTTGTTCTGCCAAGTTATAGGTCAATTGTTACCATTCATGTATATCCTTCCAAATCTGATGGCATCTCAAATGAGGTTGTTATGTATTTTATTAGTTTTCTACCTTTTAAGTCCCCCAAAAGCCGAAATAGCCAAAATGGCTTGTGAAATGTACTTATATTGCGATGATAAAATTTGTATAAATATCTTTTAAATTTCGTTGAATTTCTACAATTTATTTTACATTTTTATCTTAAATATTGAAGAAGTTATGAATTTATTCTTTTTTAACTAAATACTATCAAACCGGCCACCAGGCGCTAATTACACAACGCGAGAAAATCATGTGACAGTCGTCACAAAAAGGCGCGATGGTCACAAGGCGCGATGGTCACAAGGCGCGATGGTCACAAGGCGCGATGGTCACAAGGCGCGACGGTCACAAGGCGCGACGGTCACAAGGCGCGACGGTCACAAGGCGCGACGGTCACAAGGCGCGACAGTCACATAATGTGACAGTCACACGGCGCGATGATCACAAAGGCGCGCGGATGACATACACGAAAGGTGCAGGAATAGATTACATCATCATGTATGCTACTGTAGAAAGAACCGGAAATTCCTGGAGCATTCCAGAAGCTTCCCCAGGAATAGCTAAATTAGGATAGTAATGATGTAATATGTTTCAAAAATGTCTCACATTTTATTGTATATAAGGAGCTCTGCTCCAGCCGTGAAAATATAACTTTTTATCCACCCACATCTGTGTGTTACTGCAGCAAGCAGGCTATTCCACCCCTATCAGGGCTGTTGGACATTTAATTCCACCTCTATTTGAGTTGTTGGAAACCTTTGCCACCTCGGTTAGAGTTGTTGGCCCAAGTAGTTCACCTTGTCACCTCAATCTGAGTTGTTGACTTATTTGTTCCCCCTTGCCACCTCTTAATTGAGTAGCTGGCTTTATTACTTTTTCTGACTTCTATTTAAGTTGTTGGAATCTGTTGCCACCTCGGTTAGAGTTGTTGGCTATCAACCAAGTAATAAATAAATTGTTTGTTTTATTGTTTGAAATTAGGATATAATTCTAATTTCTCCTGGTTTGGCTTATAATTAAATACTGAGAATATTCTTGCAGAATCATAAAGACTACATTAAGATCCTGATAAGTTAGTATCACAGTAGATCCAATAGATTAATTTAAATAAAGCATATATTGCCAAATATTGTTTTATTCTATAGTTGATCTTTTGACCTGTTTATTAATATTTTTACTGTTTGATAAATAGTGTAAAATATATATAAACTAGCTAGAATCGAAGTTGAATCTAGTTTTGGAATCAGTAAATTGTTATTCATATTTTAGTGGTTGTTTTCACAGAAAAAGAACAAGCTTACATAAGCAGCTCTCAAAAACCTTCTTTGCGAAGTAGGGTGCATATATTCAAGTAAACTCTTGACTTCAGGGGTTCTAAGTCTATTTAGGCTGCCACTGATTAATATCAAATACTTAAATTATTTTACCTTGCAGTGAATTGAGTATTTGCTCGATTAGAGCGGTGACGGGATTCTGAGCGGGTCCGGTGACTGATGCGTGGGACGAAGACGGACATAGACAGAGATGGGGTCCGGGGGAAGTCCGGTGACTGATATGTGTCTTAATGAGGTCGAACGTAACGAGTCTTGACGTAACAGAGTCCGGGCGGGAAATCCTATAAACAGACGATTGGTGCTTGTAGCACGTGGGGGCGTACGAGTTAGTGCCCGGAGTCCGGCGGGATTGTCTGGTCGTAACAGTATCCTCCCTTTATGCCGAAGTCCCAAAGAGGCTCTAGACTTTGATAAGGTTCTTGTCGGCTACGCGCATGTGTCAAAAGTCATGTCGGTTACATGTATGTGTCAAAGAGTCATGTGATCTGGAAGGTAAGGTTCAAACGCGACGAGCCTATATAAAAATTTGAAAAAATAGAAATTTCTTCTTCTTCATTACCCCCATCATTGTCACTATGGGGCCAAAACCAACACTGTTATGTATTTTTAGGTTTTTCCGATTTTTAACCAATCTCCCCCTAAACAAATTGATAAAAACAAGTTCAAATGTACTTATATTGCGACGAAATTATTGTACAATATTCTCCTGAATTTAACCTGATTTTTACAATTTATTTCATATTTTTATGATTTAATTTGGGAGAACTATCGAAATTCTACTGTTTATTCTTTTTTAACTAAAAATCTTCGAAGTCGGCCTTCTGGCGCTTATTGCACAACGCGCGGGAATATTCGTCACAACGGTGACATTCGTCACAACGGTGACATTCGTCACAACGGTGACATTCGTCACAACGGTGACATTCGTCACAACGGTGACATTCGTCACAACGGTGACATTCGTCACAACGGTGACATTCGTCACAATGGTGACCTTCGTCACAACGGTGACTGTCGTCACAACAAGTGACTGTCGTCACAACGGTGACTGTCGTCACAACGGTGACTGTCGTCACAACAAGTGACCGTCGTCACAAAATGCGACGACTTGTCACAAACGCGACACGCGCGGGAAAATTATGTAATCAGCGCGCGCACGAAATCAGCAACTTCGCGACGCGCGAGAACATTACATCAGCATATATGCTACAATGGAAAGTAGCAGAAACTCCTGGAATATTCCAGCAGATTCCAGGTAAAATAGCTAAAAATAGGTAAAACAAGTAGCTAGAACATTCTCCCATGTCTCAGATTTTACTGTATATAAGGAGCTCTGCTCCACCACTGAAATATAACTTATTTTAACCCATTTACTACACCACATCAGTGTGCCACTGCATCAGCAGTTATATTCCACCCCTAGTTGGGCTGTTGGATAAATATATATAAACACTTAGTCACCTCTAGTTGAGCTGCTGACCTAAGCTATCTCAGGATCCCTTTGCCACCTCTAGTTGAGCTTCTGGTAATAATCCTACCCCCTTGTCACCTCTAGTTGAGCTTCTGACAAACAACTTGTTCCCTTTTTGCCACCTCTTAGTTGAGTAGCTGGCTATCCTTTATTACTAATCCACCTCTAGTTGAGTTGTTGGTTATCAGTTAAAGTAATAAATATTTTAGGTTATATTGAGATTAGAAATACATATATTCTAATTTCTACCCGGTTTTTGGCATAAACAAATACTGAGAATATTCTTGCAGAATCCTTAAGACTACATTAAGATCCTGATAAGTTAGTATCACAGTAGACCCTGTAGGTTAGTGTAAATAAAGCATATATTAGCCAAATAGTGTTTTATTCTATATCTAATCTTTTGACCTGTTTATAAATATTTTTACTGTTTGATAAATAGTATAAAATATATATAAACTAGCTAGAATCGAAGTCGAATCTAGTTTCGGAATCAGTGAATTGTTATTCATATTTTAGTAGTGTTTTTACAGAAAAAGAACAAGCTTGCACAAGCAGCTCTCAAAACCTTCTTTGCGAAGTAGGGTGCATATATTCAAGTAAACTCTTGACTTCAGGGGTTCTAAGTCTATTTAGGCTGCCACTGATTAATATCAAATACTTAAATTATTTTACCTTGCAGTGAATTGAGTATTTGCACATTTTGATAGAGCATTGGACTCCTTTTTCGGAAAATAGTATTAAAATAAGGCTAATACATCACAAACACCACGCAAGCCAATGCCTACATCAGGGCCCTCCACGGGCACTCCGTATCGGGCACCGTGGAGTGTGGCCCAATTGTTGGCGCGGCGAGAAGAGCAACGCCAACTGCGTGAAGCAGCAGAGAGAGAGGCGAGGGAGGCCGAGGAGGCCCTGGACAGAGAGTACCAGGAAGCGTTGGCTGCGGAGGAAGAGGCCGCAAAGGAGAGGGAATGTGAGGCAGAGGAGGCTGCGTGAGTGGCCGCGGAGAACGCCCGGGTGGCTGCAGAGAAAGCCCGGGTGGCCGCGGAGAGGGCCGCCATTGTTGCGGGAAAGGTAAGTCCCAGGTTCCAACTTGTCGAACCTCTTTACTGACTTGTAATTTTCAGCGCAAAGCGACAGAGGTGGAGTCCGAGTCCGAGGGGGAGCCGGAGAGCCCCCAAAAGGTAGGCCTCATGTCCATGGGATAACCGGTGAAAACTGACCATATCAACAGAAGGCAAGGAAGGCGGCACCAGTCCGACTACCGATGTGGAACGAGCCGCGGTGTTCCAGTTGTAACGACCGGAACACAGAGTGCAATTGAAAGTCTGGCCGGGGTCCGGGGTGTTACCAATGCGCGCACCTCAAGGCGAGGTGCTCACTTGTGCACGAGCAGGCCACGGGATCCGGGGCGCGAGACATAAGCAGGACGGATGGGTTGTCCGGGTTGGATGAAGTCCTTGGACGGATCGCCGAGGGCATCGAGGCCCAAAATGAGTTGCTCCGGAAGAGCAACAAGGTCCAAATTGTGGTGGCAAAGGAGCTGTCCGGACTCCACGAGGAGTTTTGGAAGTTCCTGGCGGAGTATGGCGGCTATGTCTATAAAGAGCCGCAGATCGGGAGTTCCGAGGATGCCGGGTCGGATGAGGACGGGGTTGCTGCGGAGGTCACGGAGCTCCCTGAGGAGGTAGCTGAGGCAGCGGGGAAAAAACATAGCCCCATCAATGTAGATTGAAAATAAAATAAAACTTGATAATAATTGAACATGAAAGTAAAGCGTGAAAAACATAAGAATAAAAGTCAAAGCCAAAGTCCGCGGGGAGTCCGCTTAAAAGACTTGACTTGACATGTCAGAACCTGTAAAAGCAAAGAGAGACATAGGGCGACAGGGAATAGTGAAAATGAGTCCAAATATAACACGGGGTCCGCGGAGTGCAGTCAGAGAGAAGATAATGGTCCAGGTTTGAGTGGGTAAGCTGTATGAAAGTCAGTAACGATTTCCGTGGCATTACCGAGTTCCGTGGCCAAAATCCATGAGGTTTCTTCATCGGTACCCTCGTAACCCGCCCACTTGACCAAGTAAAGCAGTTTACAAGTGTGTCGACGCTTATCAATTTTTGAATCTAAAATCTGCGAGATTTCAAACTCGGGTTCTCCATCAATGATGACAGGAGGAGGCGGAGATTGCACGCGATCCGGGATAGTGTTAGCAGTACAAGGTTCTAGCATAGAAACATGAAATACCGGGTGTACCGCACGCATGCTATCCGGAAGCCGTAGAGTCCAAGAAACTGAACCTACTTGTGCGATAATTTCAAAGGGACCTAAATATTTTTCAGCAAGCTTCTTTGATGGACGGGTAGTCCGGAAGAATTGAGCTTTGACATAAACACGGTCGCCAATCTTGAAGTTGGGTGGCGGGATCCGGTGTTTGTCCACTGAATGTTGGTATTGCTCTTGGGCGGACAATATTGCAGTCCGGAGTTCCTTGTGGAGCTCGTGGAGGTCCGTGGTGAACTCTTGAGCGCGAACGGAGGCGAGATTTCGTTCTGGATGTACTGTAATGTTTGGATTATATCCTTTATTTGCAAAGAACGGGGAAACACCAGTAGTGGCCGAAGGTGCATTGTTGTAAGCAAACTCTGCAAGTGGTAACAAGGATTTCCAATTGTCCTGTTGGTAGTTGCAATATACGTGGAGGTATTGTTCCAAGGTCTGGTTGACGCGTTCGGTTTGTCCGTCGCCTTCCGGGTGATGTCCGGACGTGAAATGTAATGTCATGTCCAAGGATTTTCCGAGGGATCTAAAGAAGTGAGATACGAACTCTGATCCTCTATCGGAAGTCACGTGGGACGGAACTCCGTGCTTGGAAAATACGTGGATAATGAAAAGTTCCGCTAGCTGCACGGACGTAATTGTATCATAAGTAGGGATGAATATACCTTGTTTTGAGAATCTGTCAACAATAACTAGAATAGCAGAAAAGCCTTCAGAATCCGGTAGGTGTTCAATGAAATCCATAGAGATAGAATTCCACTGGTGTTCCAGTACCGGGAGTTGTTTCAAAAGGCCGTATGGCTTGTGTCGCTGAGATTTCGAGCGGGGACAAGTAGTGCAAGATTTACAATAGTGCTTAATGAATCCACGGAGTCCAGGCCAAGTATATTCTCTTCTTATTAATGATAGAGTTTTGTTGTACCCGAAATGTCCTGAGAGTGGATGATCATGTTTGTATTGAAGGATCCTGAGGCGGAGGCCGTCGGAGTCCGGTACATATGTAGATGCGATTGTCAAGTCTAATGAAACCATGTTGATCAAGAGACCACCGAGGTTGATCGGGGTCCGCGAGATTGTCTAGATGAGCTTTAGTAATTGGGTCTAGGGGAATTGCCGATAGAATATCTTGATGTAACTTCTCGATATCCATAATGATTATTCCACGGACAATGGGATTGACGAGGAAAGTTGCGCGGACCGATGCGGTAAGTTGTTGATTCGTGAAAATAGGTTTCAGGTTGTGCGGATTTACCGTTGCATAGTCGTTGCTCCCCTCTTTAGGATAGACGTCCCATCATCTAGTTAAAGCGTCGGGTTTGCCGCCGAGACGGCCAGGTCGAAAATGGATAATCATGTTGAAGGCAGATAGATATTCAGACCAGCGGGCCTGCCGACAGGTCAAAAGTTTTGTGGTAGAAAAGTATTCCAGGTTTTTGTGATCTGTTACAACGTCAATAGGAGCTCCTGAACCTTCCAAATAGTGTCGCCATGCTTTGAAAGCTGAAAAGATTGCCAGAAGTTCTTTATCATGAACATCGTAGTTGAGCTCTGCTCCGGTAAAAGTCCAGGACAGAAAAGCCACGGGGTGGACCTCTCCGTCGGAGTCCTGGATAGACAAAATGGCTCCAAGCGCATAATCAGAGGCGTCCGTTTCAACAATGAGTGGGAAGTCCGGTTTCCAATGCGACAGAATAGGAGCTGTAGAAAAAGAATTTTTTAAAAGATTGAAAGCTTTTTGACACTTATCGTTAAAATTCCACGGAGTACCCTTACGTGTGAGATGGGTAAGGGGTACTGTGATGTCGGAATATCCGCGGATAAAACGTCTGTAAAAATTGGCAAAGCCGAGAAAGGATTGTATATCTTTAACTTTTCGGGGTTCGGGCCAATCTTTGATGACTTGTACTTTAGTTTCGTCCATGCGGAGTCCATCGGGTCCCATCATGAAACCTAGGTATTCCACGGAGTCCGTGTCAAAAGTACATTTTTTACCATTTGCGAATAAACCATGTTGTCTGAGTCTCCGGAGAACTTCACGGACTTGTTTGTCGTGTTCCGCGGGATTCTCGGAGTAGATAAGAATGTCGTCCAAGTAAACAATGACACATACATCGAGCATGTCGGAGAAAATGTCGTTGATAAAACGCTGAAAAACAGAAGGAGCATTGGTGAGACCAAAAGGGATCACCAACCACTCAAAGGCCCCATAACGGGTTCTAAAAGTGGTTTTCCATTCGTCGCCCACGGCGATCCGGACCAAATGATAGGCATGCTTGAGATCTATTTTGGTGTAAATTCGGGCATTCCGCGGAGCATCGAGCAGGTCAGATATAAGCGGGAGTGGATATTTATCCTTTTTGGTGACAGCATTGAGTCCTCTAAAATCAACACATAGTCGAAGGGATCCATCCTTTTTTCTGACAAACAGAACAGGTGCTCCAAAAGGAGACTTTGAGGGTCGAATAAAGCCTATGGACAAATGTTCATCCAGGAAATCACGGATTGCGGATAGTTCCATGGACGAGAGCGGGTAAATATGTCCTAGGGGTGGCTGGGCGCCATCTTCAAGATCGATTTTTAAGTCGTATTCTCTGTGAGGCGGAAGCCGGTCAGCTTTTCACTTGCTAAAAACATCCGTGAAGTCATGGTATTTCTCCGGGACGCCTTCTAGGTCAGCAGCTTGCTCAGATTCGGATACTGGGGTTGAGAAACGTCCAGTTGCTTCATCAATTTTCAAGTTGATAGTGAACGCCTGGGACCCATCCATTTTTGAAGCCCTAATAAAAGCTGCAGCATTAATCAGAGAAATGGACGGAGGTGCCGTGGGTTCCGGGGAAGCTGTAGGTGCCGTAGGGATCACAGGCATCCTCGAGACTGCAGGTGCCGGGAAGGCCATGGGTGCCGTGGAGGCCGAGACAGGCGCAGTTTCCTCGGTCGCCGCGGGAGTCCGGAATGTTATACTGTTAGCTATCCAGTCAATCAACAGATTGTAGCGGGTAAGCCAGTTATGTCCTAGGACTACCGAGCAACTTGAGTCTAACTGGGTCACATAGAAAGTGACCAATTGAGATGTTCCACAAGGGAAATTGATGGGTAAATCACAAGCTTGGGTAACAACCGAATTACTTGTGCCATCGAAGAGGCGGAGTGCGACGGGATTTATCGAATAAGTTGACAAAGAATTTTTTTGCATGAATTTTGTATCTAAAAAACAGTGAGTCGAGCCGGAATCTATGAGAGCTGAAAAAACGAATTTCAGGATCATATTAGACATAAGTTTAACGAAAAATGAATCAGAATGTGAAAGAGTGGATGCGTTGAGGCGAGTAAACTCTTGAATGCGCGGAGAGGCAACGCAACCCCCAACCCACGTGGAGCCCGCGGGGTTGCTTACTCTTTTTTCGAGTCGGTAGCTGGTTTGTCCTTCGATGGGGTTTCCGTGGAGGCCTTGGCTGATCGACCCTTTGAAGAGTTTGCTTTTGCCAGTGGACATTCCGGGACTCGATGACCGGGTTTCCCGCACAATAGACAGAGATTGTTGTCCATATGACGTTGTCTTTCTTGTGGGGTTAATTTGCCATTGGGTCCGAGTTTGCCTGAGAGGTCGGGTTTGCCGGCTTGCTTGCTGGACTGTTGACCCTTGTTGTTGTCCTTATTGTCCTTATTATCCTTGTTGTTGTTTGAAGACTTTTTGTCGTTCTTCTTGTCAGATTGAGTGGAGTTGCTGGTTGACGAGTTGTTGTTGTTGTTTTTATTGGCTGTGGAACTTTATCCGCGGAGGTCTCGCGGGCAACTTCCGCGCGACGTTCCCAATAACGTGCGTCCGCGTTTTGAGCCTTGAGGCGCATACGGGACAGGGTTTTTGGCTTGCCATCTTCTCCTTTCGAGACTTCGTCTTTAAGGCGGGACGGCAGACCGGCATAGAATTGGTAGTGGAGAGCGGGATCGCCCCACTGACAACGAGCTGCAAGATTATTGAATTGGACGATATAGTCCGTGATGCGCTGCGTGTCCTTCATACGAAGATTTGTGAGACTATTCTCGGCTTCTCCTGTCGGGTCATACGGGCCAAAGTTGGTTTCAAGCTCCTCAACAAAAGCTTCCCAATTTTCAAGCCAGAGCGGCTCTTCCTCGGTAATCCCGCTAAAAGCCAGTTCGAACCATTTCAACGCGGATCCCGACAAATATGAAAGTGCGTAATTGACTTTTCGGGAGTCCGTGGAGAATGCAGCGGCATGATCGCGGAAATTGAAGCGACATTGCATGAGGAAAGTGGAGAGTTTGTTTGGGTTGGAACCCGTGAAGGGTTCCGGAGCATTGACTTTTGACCGTGGAGGTTCTTGTTCCTTTCTTTTTCGTTCTTCTAGCAGGTGCATCATAAATTTATCTATAGTACCTGCTAAAAACTCAGAAGTAGGATCCCTCGTGTGCGGTCGTTCGAGAGGCAGAGGATTTTCGAGAGGGTTTTCGACACCTTTGCCCTTGTCGGGGGCCACAGATTCTTCCTCGTTCTCGAGTTCATCCTGGTTTTCTGGGACTTCTTCGATACTGGCTTCTTCCATGGGTTCCGACTGGTTCGCAAGCGTCTGACTGGTATACAGAGTTAACGGGGAATGAAGAGTTGACGGTCCAGGTAATGATGACTGTGCACGTGTACTTCTTCTTAGTGGCATAATAAAAAACAATCTGCGAGTGTAAGTCAGAAAATACTGTTAGGATACACACACAGGGCGGGTTTCCGGAGAAACCTGTGGAATATCCAGTAGGACTTGGCTTCAGCTTATAGGCTGCGCCCTCGCTAGATCGTGTTGTCCAATTTCAGACAGGCAGACAGGAATCCCGGGGAGTCCGGGCGGGGGTTCGTGGGTCGTGAGTTGTAGGTGGTGAGTCGTGAGTTGTGAATCGAGATAGTCGAGAGAGATAGATGCGCCGGAGCCCGTGGGCTCCGACTAGTGTGAGCGGTCTGATAAGAGTAGGCTTTAGATTACTGGGGGGAATCTAAGCTAATTTTCTGACTGGATTGTATGTACAACATCTGCCAGTTTATATAGACCGTGGAATGCATGACATACCGAATCCAGTAATAATGAGATGAAACGAGCAAAACATAAAACGGGAATCGTAAACACCAAATTGGTGTTAGGAACGGGACGGAACGGAGCGGAGTCCAAATTGTGACAAAGCATAACCCATAACGGGAAATGGAGCGGGAGCGGAGTCCTAAATCGTGACAGGTCATTTGACTAAAACGGGAACGGGGCTCGATTAGAGCGGTGACAGGATTCTGAGCGGGTCCGGTGACTGATGCGTGGGATGAAGACGGACATAGACAGAGATGGGGTCCAGGGGAAGTCCGGTGACTGATATGTGTCTTAATGAGGTCGAACGTAACAAGCCTTGACGTAATGGAGTCCGGGCGGGAAATCCTATAAACAGACGATTGGTGCTTGTAGCGCGTGGGGGCATACAAGTTAGTGCCCAGAGTCCGGCAGGATTGTCCGGTCGTAACAACATTGTTATTTGTAGTTTCAGCTTATATATGCTATATCCCAGTAGATAAAATAGTAGAAATCACCAAACTATTTGTGAACATGACCAATCATGTATATACTTATATGGTAGAAACATATTATGTAATATCCATATATGGAAACACTATGAATATTTTAATGGAGAGGGTTCATTGAATACATTTTGTAACTGACAGGTTCTGGCATGAAAACCATGTGCCTATGTTGATTGTTTGCATTTGTTTATGTTTTTCAACATGTCATGTGATCATTCTATACAACAGTATAAGTAGAAGGGCTTTCTCAGCTAAGATTCCCTCAATTCTAACTATGCATCCCCTTTCCACTGCTGCCCAGTATGAGATTCTTTCTCTACTTGATGCTGGCCATTCTGCCAGACATATTTCACTTTCTACTGGCTATAGTTATGCTACTATCTCTAGACTTCATTCTAAACACTGTTCCCACCTTTCTAAGTCCTCTGGTGGTCGTCCTTCCAAACTCTCCACAGCCAACATCCATTTTGCACAACACCTTATCAGCTCTGGAAAGGTTGATACAGCTGTAGATGCAACAAAGGCACTTTGCACTATCACCAACCAGTCACTCAATGCTCAAACAGTGCATTGTGGACTCAAGGCAGCTGGGATGAAGCCTGTGGTAAAGAAGAAAAGGCCTCTTCTTTCTAAGAGGCATAGGAAGGAGAGGATGGATTTTGCTTTGGCATATCAGGATTGGACTGTGGAGGATTGGAAGAAGGTGGTGTGGTCTGATGAGACCAAAATTAATAGGCTTGGGTCAGATGGCAGGAAGTGGGTGTGGAAAAAGGCAGGGGAGGGCTTGAGTGACAGACTGGTTGAGGGAACCCTGAAGTTTGGTGGTGGATCTTTAATGGTTTGGGGGTGCATGCTGTGGGAGGGGGTTGGGTATGCATGCAAGATTGATGGAAGGATGGATGGGGATCTCTACATCCAGATTCTGGAGGATGACCTGCAAGCCAGTCTTAAGGACTATGGTAAATCTGCCAATGGTATCATCTTCCAGCAGGACAATGACCCCAAGCATACCTGCAAGAGGGCCCAGAATTGGTTCCAAGAAAATGGTTTCAGGGTTCTCTCATGGCCAGCACAGTCTCCTGACTTGAATCCCATTGAACACCTATGGAATCACCTGAAGAGGAGGTTGGCAGGGTATGAGAATGCAACCCAGGGGATGGAAGAGTTGTGGGAGAGGGTGGTGGATGAATGGTACAGGATTGATGCAAAGGTGTGTCAGGATTTGATTGAACGTATGCCTAGGAGGGTTTCAGATGTATTAAAGGCAAAGGGTGGCTACACTAAGTACTAAATACTAGTAATTTCCTGCCTAAATGTGTCAGTTACAAAACGTATCCAATGAACCCTCTCCATTGAAATATTCATAGTGTTGCCATATATGGATATTATGTAATATAATTCTACCGTATAAATATATACATGATAGGTCATGTTCACAAATACTTTGGTGATTTCTACTATTTTATCCACTGGGATATAGCATATATAAGCTGAAACTACTAAACATTGGATACGTTTTGTAATTCACTGTAATCCCTGTTCTATTTGCTCATTTATTGTGAATCAGTAAAGCATATTCACATAAATAAATACTGAGAATATCCTTGCAAGATCCTTAAGACTACATTAAGATCCTGATAAGTTAATATCACAGTAGACCTTGTAGGTTAGTGTAAATAAAGCATATATTAGCCAAATAGTGTTTTATTCTATATCTAATCTTTTGACCTGTTTATAAATATTTTTACTGTTTGATAAATAGTATAAAATATATATAAACTAGCTAGTATTGAAGTTAAATCTAGCTTTGGAATCAGTAAATTGTTATTCTTATTTTACTAGTTGTTGTCACAGAAAAAGAACAAGCTTGCACAAGCAGCTCTCAAAACCTTCTTTGCAAAGTAGCGTGCATATATTCAAGTAAACTCTTGACTTCAGGGGTTCTAAGTCTATTTAGGCTGCCACTGATTAATATCAAATACTTAAATGATTTTACCTTGTAGTGAATTGAGTATTTGCACATTTTGATAGAGCATTGGACTCCTTTTTTGGAAAATAGTATTAAAATAAGGCTAATACATCACAGATACGGAGTAGAGGACACTGGCAATACAGAGTAGAGGACACTGGTGAGACAGCTATAAAGATATTAGGTCATCTTGGTTGTTACATATACATTTGCAACATACTGCCATCTTTATCCTGTGTGGGATAATCTGCTACAAGTTTGGCACTCACATACTTCTCATCAATAACGACTAGGCATGATTTAGCAAATAATGTGCCATATGTAAGATCCGACTTACCATTTAAGCCACAAGCAGAGGAGAATGCACGGGTTGGTCCAGCAATGGTCTTCACCTCTGCAAATAGCAATACAGGCAACAACAATGTGCAAAAACACTCAAATTTGATTTGTCACATGTTTAGATAGGCAGGGATACCCTCTGGATAAATGACACAGCCTTGTGACATTGGACTAGATAAGCAAGTTAGAAAGAGATAAACAAAAAGTTAATAATAAGTACTCACTAAGGAAACTCTTGCACCTCATCAAACTCTTGGTCAAAAAAAAAACAAGGTTTTTAGAATGCTTTTGCAGTGCGATGTATTCTGCAAAGAGATCTCTCCTCATGGATGGAACGAATTGGTGTATAGTAGTGGTGCTCAATGTGAGTCAAGAGGATACACACAGTTGGCCACCCGCACCTGTGTCTGTGAGAGAAGTCGAGGACATGTAGACCTTTCTGTGATATTGGTATTACTGGTGGATGGGGTGGTAGAAAAGGTGGTGGAGGTGGTCAAGTGGTCGGGAAGTTGAAATCTATGTCTCTTTATGTATCAGTTAGACAACACTGAGTAATTTTATGATGATGCACCAATTTCTTTTGACACCTATAGATCCATGACAGTACTATGTACTGAGCAGAAAACATTAAGATGTTATGAAGACAATCAGCTGAGTCATTCCTAAGTGGTGAAAAGACACCGACAATATACTACATATATGAATAGGGCCATAGACCATCTGTGGATGCACCGTAGCCCGGGCGTCCAAGATTTCCCATGAGCCACACACCAGGCTACTGTGGAGGGGGCTAGAGGGCGATGGCACAAGTGAGAAGCAAACTTACATATCCTGTAACATTGCTACTAGTGCCCAGGAATGATACTGATACTGCAAGACAAAGGTTAGCAATGTAAAGATATAAGTGGTAGCTACAGTCACTGACCTTCAATATTACCACCTGTGAAAGAGAATTTGTTCCAGCTCTGAAGCATCGCTGACTTTCAACTGAGCATGGTTTGTCATTGGATCAGCTGCATCCAGATGAAGGCGTAAACTTCCGTTAACCATTGTGGCTTCTTCCACAGTGCTGTGAGCCGTAAATACTAAACACTTTGACAGGAATGCTCACCTGGCAAATACCGTTCCATGTCTTGGGTACTGCCATACCAGAAATCTACCACCTCCCAGAATGGATCATCACCCAGCCAAAACATGCGACCTTCAACATTGAACTTGTCCAAAAAGACCAATTCATAGTTGTAGCTGTCCCAGCCTTTACATGCCATGACATCAACCGGTGTGTGTATATCGAATGGACATATAGGTGCACCAACCCCTCATGTTCCCATGTTCCCTTTTCAACCTCCTCGTCATTACCAAAAACACTCTCTTCATCGGCACCACCACCTCCCATTTCAAGCTGTATATGTGATGTAGTGCCCACAATGCGTGGGTGGGCCTGTGTGCGATTTGAACCTGTAAAGACTATATTGGCCCATAACCGTATGTGAGAATCCTGGCAGATGGTATCACCTCTGGCAGGAGGTCACGAAGCCATAGGACACCATTCTCTGCAGTGAAGGATGCTTCCCGGTGACCATTGAAGCTGTGTATAGCCACCATACTGTGAGGAGTTCAGCAATGATCGTCTCTGACGAGGCAAGTACACATTTACTTGATGGTAGGAGATTCCCCTGCAGGTGCAAGCTCTTTCAATCCGAAATTGGATGCATAGGGATTTGACATGATAAATCGAGATGGAGAGAGGAAAGCTGACAGGAAATCGTACAGGAGAGTGGGCAGAAGAGCGGGCATGTTAGATGGTTCATGAAAGACGTGGGAAACACTGTGAAGGCTACAGTCATAGCTTGTGCAACTCCAGGTTGCTCACAAATTCCAAAAAGGTATAATGCAAAAATATTATGTGGAACTATGGAATACTTATCATATATTTATGAAGTATGTATATTTTTGCTGTTATTTCAACATTTATGAATCATAATATAATATGGTCATTGGTGAATCATTATCTTGATATAAGTTATACAACGAGGGACAGGGTAGATTTTGGGAGATGTGGTGCTTAAAGAAGGAAACATAGATTCAGGCACGGTCCTGTTTTATCTGGCAAGTTTTCAACCATCCTCATGATGTCTGCAGCATTTGGATCAAAGATCTTCATTCTAGTAGATCTATATCTTTGAGTTTTTGCAGGACAGACAACAGATCTTCTGGGTCACCAAGGCCTATAAAGTCAACCCATTGTGTACCATCCACAGGTAGGACGGCCTTGGGTAAATATGACTTTTGACAGTATGCCGCAGAGATGTGCACCTTCTGTCCAGGATGGATTTTGCGTCCCCAGCCACGATGTGGACTAATTCCCTATAAAATTAACACATTGAACCCCATGCAGTAAGAATGTACCACCAAGTGATGCTGTCGCCAGATTTGTAGGACAGTCACTTTATCAGCAAAGACTCTAGGAGTTTCCAAACTGATGTGAGTGACTCATTCATTGGGCCTAGTTCATCCCATTTCCATGCTACATCGGAACACATTAGCCTCAGACCAGTATCCTGATAAACAACAAGTTTATTGTTAATAAAGCACCACAATCTGAACAGCATAATCAGCATACCAAACCCCAATAAAATGCACTCAAATATCATTTCTAGACAATGTGTCCTTAAAGTGTTGGGCCAGGTTCATTTGGTATGAAGTGCGAGATGGATTTCCGTCACTTGCCAGATCTGCATGCAGCTCATATGCATCTACTTGAATGAGGGTCAAAGAGGGAGAAATATAGGATCGCAACGACAAGGATGTACCATATTTCCTAAGTAGAGCCTCAAGCATTGTAACGGTTTCAGGAACATTTTGATCATTACTTTCCAGCCAAGTTACCAGCTTGTCACCAATATGGTTAGTCACTACCATGGTGCGAAACACCTCTGTAGCAACATTGAGTGTGATAACATCTGGCCACCAGGAATACGCTTACCGTGTTCCATAAGGCTTGTGAGAATGCTATGTTGGGGTTCCCGCAGGATGGGCTCTATAAGATCGATGATATCACCAGCCGTCAATGTGTTGCTTCGGAATACATCGATGGCCAGTAAGTAAGTAGATTTACATAATTGATAAAGTTGTGCATCACCACGTTCACATTCCTGCAGGGTGTTGAGTAGAGGCCACCAATTGGCTAAATCTTTCCCAATCAACCACACAGTTTACTTGGATTCATCGAGCGTAATCCAGTTCTGAGGAATTTGAAAGACATACTGCAATAGTTTTTTTGCTGACTATCACTCAGGGCAGCTTCCAGTGTGGTCAGATGCCATTTTCAGAAGTTCACTTTCGTGTGGTCAGATGGATATTATCATATATGTAATTAACATACAGTCTACTAGGAGCGCCTTGAAAAAGTTCTCGGAACTCACTCTGAGGTCATGAATCTGTCGATAAACATAAGAACATACCGTATCCCCAGATTTTTTGAGGCCCCGTCAATGCAGACAATTAAATTCCTCCCTTGTACATTGGGTGGTTGAGCTTTGCATTCACATCCATCTTCTATCGGACTTCGACTACATATACTACTTGATAAAGCTCAAAGTTAATGGCTGAGGCCAACACAATTATACTCACCTTAGGTTGTTGTCCATTGTTCTAGAGATAAAGTGGGAGTCGTTGTGAGAGGGGAAGGGAAATATGCAGTGATGAAGAGCTGGATGCCATTCTGGAAGGGAAAGGAAATTGGCAGTAGTGACGAACTGGATATAGTTCTAGAGGGGTAAGAAATTAGACAGAATGTCCTGGTTCGACTAGATATTGTGGGACATACTTTATAGCCTTTTCGTTGGTGTGTTAGGTGCAGGGTGGAAATGATTGACCCGCAGGCCTTGAGATTCTGGCTGGCCGGTCATTGAGAAAGTTCGTCAAAACCGGTACTTGACCAGTGCCATTCACTTGAACATTATTGTCAGTTGCCAGATTCCGTATATTCAATCGTAGGAAGGTGATGATAGGATAAATGTGAAAAGACAGATGAGTGTGATACGAAAAGTATGAGGATGGTGATGTTAAAACAGCCCCAGAGATTGAAAGCTGAAAACCTTTGTCATGGTCTAATGTCTCCGGGCCATGCATAATGTCATCTGCATCTGGCGGTCCATTTTGGTCCTGACTGGGATCATACACATATGCAAGAAAAGTCCCCTTCCTGCCTGTGTTGAACTTCTCTGTGGGGCATTTCGAGCCAGAAGTGATGCTGTGTACTGATAGACCTGAATCAGAGCCCATACTGAATCGATCCCGTGGATGCCAAGATGGGGACATGCGGGGATCGTCGTCCCAAGGGTCAGAGTCAGAAGCTAGTCAGTATAACAGTATGCTTCCCTGTGAACCAACAGACGATTCTCGTGCACCTAGGAAAAGATATCCACCTGGACTGACACCCAGCGGCATACGAGAGTCGTCAGAAATCAGCCATGACATGCTCCCATGAGATTCTAGCTGACTCAAAGAATCATTTGGGGCTTAAAGGGGAGGTCAATGCTAGCAAAGGCTCATTTGGACTGTGACCTGCCATAGGCGAGATTGGCATTGTAAGGAGTGGATCTTCTTTATCATTCTAACCTCCACTGCTGCTGCTTCCACTGTCTTGTGAGAGTAGGGTGGGTAACCTAGATGTGAATGGATACTGCTGAAGATATCGCTGCCGCTCTCAATCGTTCATATTCTGTGTCGTCTTTGTCATCATCACCACCGTCATTGTCATTGTTATCTCCATCATTGTCACCTCCATCATTGTTGTCATCACCACTGTCAAGAACATTGTGGTAGGGCCTTATTGATGGAGTTTAAAACCTTGCAGATATTTTTGTTCACATATTCCCTTTAAAAAGGTTAGTAGTTTTTGTATATGTCTACCATCAAATTCATACTTTTTTACATGTCAGGTTTGAAATGGCTTGTCTGGAGCTTTCATCAAAGAGTATGAAGCAGAAGAGAAAGACTCTATCCATGCTCAATCTACAAACATGGTTAGTGAAAGTTAATAAACAACACTTCCTTTACCTTCCACCAGGCCCAAATTTTGTCTGCCCTGCTGGAGGCTGGCATGCATGGAAATGCATTAACTACATTGAAGATGGTGATCAGGGTAACAGGGAGGCAAGTGCTAGTTGGTTGGTGGTGGTGTGTGGGTGGCAGCGTATTGTGTTGTCAGGATCACATCTATGTATCAATGTCCGATTAGCTTTCAATATTCCCACTCTATCATCAAGACATAATTTCTGAAAACAATGTTTATAATACAGCTGTAAACTTTGACAAATAATTAAAAGGCAATTACTAGTATTACTGAAACCCTGTGCCCAATGTCACATTACCCTCTGTGTGTTGTCCTCTGCTATCATCCTTGACCATCTACAGTCTCTAAGCTTGGTTTAAGTCTGAAACTTCAGAGTCAATACTTCTGTGTTTTAGAACAGTGATATTATCACCTCACTGTAATTCCATTACACAACACTCCTGATGGAAGATCCTCCGAATCATTACTCACGCTCCATTGATGCAAGATCATTTTGGTGCAGCTACTGCAGCTCCTATAAGAACACCAAAGGATTTTCAAATCATGTCCGCAGCTGCAAGCAAAAAATGGAATATTTTACTGCTGCTGAGAAATTTAAATCACAATCACACCAAGGTAAGCAGGAATTTCCTACTTGGTACTTGGTAAGTGTTAATTGACATCTATTTTATTATCTGCCAGCTATTGAAGTTAGACAGGACCCAGGTGTGCTTGTTTCAGAACCATCCTTCCACTCTGAGCCTTGTATGCTGTTTCACTTATCTCTTTTATAGAATTATATTCACACAGTTCCAGCTGCCTTTAGTAGTGCTATGTCATTTGAGTCTAAAGAATTGAATGACTCTGGATCTGAATCACCTTCCATACATGAACCTGAACCCTATCATTCTAACAACATAGAGCAGCCTACATCCTCAGGACCATACATCAGGGTTGTGCATCATCCCCACTCAGGTCTTCCTGATGATTTTATTTACCGTGATGACAACATCCCCACACCTTCCACTGGTGAAGCTTTACTGCATGTACACCGGCTGTCATATATTTTACCACTTTGTTTCTTTGTTTAACCTTTAAGGGACATTAGTCAAATAGTAGAGGACTAGATCCTTTAACTTTGGCTCAAGAGTTTAAGATGTCATTGTTCTGATAACATAAGATTTATTGCTAGCTCTAAACCCTAGAATTAGCATATCTTAACCCTAAGTAGCTAGGTGGCACTGCCATGGAAACCAGCAGAGTCATGGATTACATACTAATAAGGTATCTCTAGCCCTTATAGTATGCAATCTACCCCATCTCCTTGACTACATATTGAGGGAGATGACTCATTGGTGAGTCATATCAATATGACTATGCAATGAGTCATGACCAGCCATAGCTGGTTGGATGACTCTGAAATACACTTATGAGTCAAGTATGGGAAATACTGACTCATTCTCCTAGTCACATTACTTAGTAAGCAGGATCCTGTACTAGTATAAATACAGGCTCAAATCATGTATTTAGAATATCATTCAATATCACATCACTTGCTCATTTAGCTACACTTGCCTACTAGGTCCACACATTATGCTTAAGTTGAGTACTCTCCTTGCCAATCTGTTGACCGTCTTGTTTCCTTGAGTTGAGCTTTCTCCTCGGAAAAGGGACATGGGCATGTAGTTGAATAAAAGTGGATACTGATTTAATTGACAAAACTCCTACATACAGATTAATTTGAATTTGAATCTCCTTTCTCAAGCTACGCTACTTAACTCAAGTAAAAAGAGTTTAAAAGTATGCTAAATAGTAATAATATATTACACTGGCATCAAATGGGGCAACCTTGGGCCCCATTCTGAACTCGAGCTGACTTTGAGTTTGCACAACTTAATGTTGATGCTGGGCTCTCTGCTGAGTTCACAAAAAGAATGTTGAAGGGAGTTACTGGGTCTTGGGTTGATCCAGGGCATGGAAAGGTGATATTTTCTAGCCTTGATGACTACAAAGCTGGCTTGGAAGCTGCAAGAAACTGGGTTCCTGAAGTAGGTCCATTATTCCTAATCCTTCTCTTACTGTAGCCCTGTTGTTAATATTTCTCTCAGTTTAAAAAGTCCAGTGTTTCAGAGATGTATGATGGCAAGGAATACACTTTTGATTTCTATCATTGTGATCCATGGCAGTGGATCCTTAGCCTTGTCAGAGATGCAACATTGGCCAAGCACTTGATCTAGTATCCAGTCAAAAAATACCTGCATGATGGTGATATAGTCACTCAGTTGTATGATGATATTGATTCAGGAAAGAGCTGGTGGGATATTCAGGTAAATTCAGTGTTAAAATTTGGTTTGGAGATCAAGCTCATCTCTTCTTTAGAATGCACTGCTACATAATCCAGACCTTCCCCACTGTTTTCTCCCCTTGCATATCTGGCTTGACAAGGGAAAGGTCTCAAAAACTGTCAAATTACATCCAGCACTGCTTTGGGCTGGATTTCTTCCAGGAGATATTAGAAATGGCTCTGGAAATGGAGGTGCAGTATTATTTCTTATGATGCCTGTAGTGAGTCATATGGTTGGTAATGTAGATTGACTGCATTCTCATTGTATGTATTCAATTATCACAGGTTGAGGACCCATATGACCCCAAATCTCAGACAGAAACACAGAAAACTGCATTCTCATTTTTCAAGCGATCAATCTATCATAAGGTACTGAGAATTGCCCTCCAACCACTCCAACGTCCTTCACTGTATGGAGAAGCTGTCACTTGTTCTGATTATTTTCAGCGGGTTCTTACAACTGGTATCACCATCCAATCTGTTGATGGTGAAGAAGCAGTGTGGACCTGTGCTACATGGGGTGCTTCAGCCCTTCATCCTTGTCCTCGATGCCTTGTTCATAAAGATGAACTCACCAAGCTAACAAAGGTGTTTTCCTTTCGCACAACACAATTATCAATGTTAGACATTATAAACCAGGCAAGAATGGCAAAGAGCAAAAAAAAAGGAGAAGAAATCCTCCGGGATAATGGTCTTCATACATATAGTACATGTGGGTAATTTGAATAATTGGATTTCAAATTGTTATAAATAGTGATTCAGAATGCCTTTTGGACAATTTCCAACTCAGATCCATACTCAGCAGTTTCCTATGACACTCTTCACTCAGATGATTTAGGAAAATGGGGAAAACATCTCTTTCCAAAAATGGTGGAAGCATTAGGTAATATGAAACAAGGATATTCAGAATTGTAGGTTTTATTTCATTCAATCAATTCACCCAACTGGCTTTGGCATGTAGCATGTCCCAGATTCCCAGTTGGCCTGGCTTGAAAAATGTTCAGAATGTTATTACATTAGACTTTTCTGATGGCAACACATTTTGGGATATTTTGAAGGTATGCTTACTCCCATCAGACAACAGTTCCTTGCATTGTCCAATTGTTTCCACCCAAGTCATCCTTTGTTCACTGTGTCCATGCCTTGGCAACATTTCGAATGTTTGCAGGCTTGCATATGATCACCTCACTGCAATTGGAGAGAATGCAAGTTGCTTTGGGTGAATACGAGACATACTGTGAAGTACATATTTTTTATCAGCTCATATAATAGTTTTTCCACCAACATGTTATTTTACAGATAGTGAGTGCTGAGTATGGGAAAGACTTCCACTTCCCAAAGCAACATGCACCATCACATCTTTATCATGACATCACACACAAAGGATCAACCATCAACTACACAACAGGGACAGGAGAAGGATTTCAGCAAGAATCCCGAGCTGCATACTTTCAAACTAACTACAAGAATGTGGAGAAACAGGTGTGTATTACAGTATACAGTAGGCAACAAAACCCTTATAATGTTTTGTACTTTTTGAAAGACATGGCTATTCCTCCAGAAATAAATTCTGTAAAATGCCGAAAATATTATGTAATATACTTCAACATCATACCTTCCAGAAATGCACAGCCACAAGGCACCACATCCTTGTTTGGTAAGTCCACATTATACACAAACCAATAGCTCATTGTAAGGGTTTTGTTGCACACATTTTTAAAGTTCAAATGGGTCCTAGTCACATGACTTTGTTTATAAAGTTCAACAAAGTCATGTGACCACTCTGTCTCAATATATATAAGATGAAAGCAACCAGTTGGAATCCCACAATCACCCTACTCACAATGAAAAAGCTCTCCTCCAGCCAAATCCAACATGTTCTTACTCTACTTGACTCTGGCATTTCTGGAGCTCAAATATGTTACCAAACTCATCTCAGCAGTGCCACCATCAGTTGTATTCACTCTGAGCATCACCCTGACCTCCCAAATGCTCTGATGGCCATCCTACAAAGCTTACCACAGCCAATATTGCCTATGCTAGAAGAATAATTTGCATGGGGAAGGTTGATAATGCCACACAGGCAACCAAGAAACTTATAGACATCATCAACACTCCTATTACTTCACAAACAGTGCATTGCCACCTCAAAACCACAGGCATGAGGGCTGTGGTAAAGAGAAAAAGGCCACTTCTCAAACCTCATCATCGGAAATCTCAATTGGAGTTTGCAGAAAGGCATTTGGAATGGACCCTGGAGGACTGGAAGAGGATCATATGGCCTGATGAGACTAAGATTAATAGGCTAGGATCAGATGGAAGGAAATATGTGTGGAAAAATGTGGGTGAGGGGTTAAATGATAGGTTAGTAGAGGGAACAGTCAAGTTTGGAGGAGGAAACCTGATGATGTGGGGATGCATGGGCTGGGATGGGGTTGGGTTTGCAACCAAAATTGATGGGAGGATGGATGCTGAGCTTTATGTGGAGATCCTGGATGATGAACTCCAGCAAACCCTCAAATATTACAACAAAACAGTGGCTGACATTGTGTTTCAACAAGACAATGACCTCAAGCACACCAGCAAAAAGGCCCAGAAATGGTTCACTGACCATGATGTTATAGTCCTCAAGTGGCCTGCACAATCTCCTGACATGAATCCTATTGAACATCTGTGGAATCATGTCAAAAAGAAGCTGGGGGAGTATGAACAGCCTGCAAATAGTGTTCATGAACTGTGGGAGAGGGTGCAGAAGGTGTGGGAAGAGATTCCAAAGGAGGAGTGTCAGAAGCTTATTGAGAGTATGCCTAGAAGACTTGCAGCAGTGATTAGAGCAAAGGGGGGCCATACTAAATACTAATTTCTTGTAATAATAGTCTCAAAATAGTATGCAACAAAACCCTTACAATGAGCTATTGGTTTGTGTGTGATGTGAACTTACCAAATAAAGACATGGTGCCTTGTGGCTGTGCATTTCTGGAAGGTATGATGTTGAAGTATATTACATAATATTTTCAGCAATTTACAGAATTTATTTCTGGAGGAATAGCCATGTCTTTCAAAAAGTGCAAAACATTGTAAGGGTTTTGTTGCCTACTGTATTACTCCTATTGAACATCTAATTAAAGCTCACTTCAGATAGTCACCATTGATGCAAACAAGGAGGTACTAGCCTATATTGCAATGGATGTTGAAACCTATGACAATGAGATTAAAGAGCTGAAGGCCCTGTATGATGACAACCATGAAGAAAATAACACCAACAAAGAGCTGACAGCACCAATAGACAACAATCACTGGAGGCTTGGGTCTCCTCAGTATTGCCTAATGATATCAAAGCTGTCTACAGAGTTTCCTGATAATCCCATCCTTCACACTCTTACAGAGGATATCTCCAATGTTGTTAGACAATATCTTGCTCCAAGTGAAATCATTTTAACAGGATACAAGGTAAATATTGATTCATTTTCTAGACTTAGTTTGACAACATTACAGATTATTCCTTACAAATGTGTCCATATTCACTACACATCTCTTGAGGACTGGAAGGTTAAGAAAGACATTGCACGCTGTAATCCATCCTTTCATGGCCACCCTCGATATGACTGCATCCTTATTAACACAAACCCAGTGAGCTATGGTCATCTGCTGTTTGTATTCTCCTGTATCCTACGGTCAGGACAGACAGTGGATATGGCACTTGTCCAGTGGCTAAAGGAAGCTAAGTGGAAACCAAAAACATATTGGAAGAACTGCCAGGTATTTGAGGAGAAGGGAAGAAGTATAATTTTTCTCAAGTATGTGGTGTGGGCATGCCACATGATCCCAACATTTGGTGGAGCTGACAGGATGTACTACTTGAATGATATGGTTGATGCAAACATGTTCTTATGCTGTGGTAACTAGGAGTTTGTCAGTCTACAATGTAGTATTAGAATAGACTTCATTGCATGGTAAGGGGTCAAGCAGCAGGAGGACTAGTGTGGAGAGCTAGAGGGCTGATGTGCACTTATGTACAATATGTATGTATCTGTGTGACTCTGCAAAATAGTTAACATAATTTAACTTGATTTTATTCAGAAACATAACCAGAACAATCTAGCTTACCAATCCATGTTGTGCAACTTATTCCAAAAGGATAATCTACAGATGATTGTTTGACTAACTTTTATCTAATACAGCATACATATATGTATATTAACACTTTCCTGTTCTCCAGAGTGATACTTGATGGACTGGATTTTATGCAATACTAATTCTTTGCCAAACAGTGTAAATATATATACTTGATTGAGTAAATAATTTTTAATGTTTTTGTTTATCCTCCTAGCAGCAGGATATCCAAAGAGAAATGGATAAGGAGGGGGGCTGCTGTTAGATACTTTGAAACATGGGATGTCTATAAATAGAATGACAGCTCACCCCAATGGGCATTAACTATTTACTGTACCTTAGAAATATTCCTAGAGAAGTCTCAAAAAAATGTAGCAAAATTAAAAGAAATAGTACCAATGAGTCTCTTAGGGTTAGGTCAATCAGATGAACTTATTAGGAGACTGGTGGCCTTAGAAGGGGAATTGGAACTATCCAATAATTGGGAAGAAATATTAAAAGAAACAATACTGAAATCAAAAGGGACAAGGAATTGAGTGTCCCCTTACACCTCCTGAAGTTATTCTGTAAGGTTCAAACTCTTCACTGTTATCCTCTGAGGCTACTAAATCATTTTCCATGCCAAAAATACCTATGTCCATTCTACCTCAAGGAGCAATAGAATGCTAGGGTTTTCATAAGTACTTCTTGTGAAACATCAAAGGGTTGTGAAACAGGTTTTTCCATAAATGAAGAGGGCTATTGTTGAAAGAGCACTTTTTTATTCTGCAAGTTAGAACATTAGACTTTTTTAAGCTGAAAAAGACTGGTTTCTAAACTTGAACTTACACTTTATTTTATTTTGGGCTGTGAGCAGAATACTGACTCCAGTATATATGTCATGCAATGTATGATATTTGATATTTTCTTGGCCACCATGTTGGCCTCCAGAAGAATACTGAATATTTTATTTTGGAAAGTTTAATTTGAGTACTTGAACAGCCTAATGATTGGCAAGGCCCAGCCTGGCCTGAAAGCCCCAGCTTAGGCCTGGCTTTGACAGCTTGGGCCTCCCAATAGCTCAGGCCAGGCTTTAAGAGATGGCTTGGGCTGGACTCAGCCCAGCTTGAGCCCAGGCCACAGGTAAAAACTGGGATTTGTAAACATGTAGTGTAGTCTACTAATAAAATAAATGAATGGATATTATACATAAATTTCTTCTTCATCAGAGGATAGCTCAATTTCAAGCAATGTGGCCTCTGAATCCCTGATTGTACAGATCCATGCTAAGCACCTCTCACAGTCAGCTCCAAATCCATTGTGTACAAGGGGGCTGGAAGAGAAAGCTTACATTATACAGAAGACAGTCTGAGATGCCAAATGAGCTAGTGGGAATATTCAATACCATGTGCTTACTCTAGACACTACAGGAATATGTATATGTATTCCTTACTTGCCTCTGGAAAAATGCCCATTAGTTGTTCAAAAGGCTTAAAAGGCATCCTGAATTTGAATTTAATATGGATCTCATCAATTCCTTTGAGATCTATACAGAGTCAATGATGTGAATGTAGAAGCACAAGACACCACAAGAGGTTGAATTAGTGATGGATTGCACACCTACCAATATGACTCCAAACTTTGAAGTGCAATGCTTCCTTAGGCATGTTGGGGTATCTATCTAAGTAGTCCGCAGCTACTGCGTCAATTTCCTTCTACCCTAGATCATTTAGAATGGTGTGGTGAAGTTAAGGTTGCAGCCTGCGAAAATATTCATAGCACAGACTAGCACAAAGACAGTCATCTATTTTTAACTCTTTTTATTGCTGTAGCATCACAAAATCTCAGAAGTGATGTTAGTTTGATAGTGAAAGACATCCCCCATGTAGAACAAACTGGATGAAGATGAGACCCTTGGGCATGTGGTGGGGATGGAAAAGGTATCAGTCATTCACAGAACAGGTGTGGATGTTAAGGGGATCAGATGTCTCGAGATCTGACTCAGATGAATCTTAGGTGATGGTGTAATGAATTAAAAATACAGTAGTACTCACTACTTTACCATAAGTATAACATCAACTACTACTTATTATTCCCTGCACTATGAACTTGGAAATTTAAAAAACATGGCACTCATGTTGCGCCAATAACTGCACTACTCAATTTGGCCAGGTAATGTGTCAAAGCCTACATTAGGGTGCCGGGCATCTGCGCAGACCCAATCAGGCTGCATGACCTTGGGCAGGTCTGTGCAGAGCCTGGCCGGCCTGATGTTTTGGCTGCACCAGGCACGACCAGTCTGCTGGGCACCTGCTCAGAACCTGGGCAACTGGGATTAGGTAAGCTGGCACCTAGTTGGGCTGACAGGCCTGATTAGGATTTTCGGATTTTTCCAACATATCAGTAAAATGGTTTTAGATCCGGAGGGCTTCCCGAGGAAGTCCCATTCTGGGAGGCTCCTGGATATTATGAAATGTTTGTCTGGAGCCTGAAGTTGGTCCTTCAAGTTGAAGCTGCACACAGAGTTGTAAAAGGAACCAAGGCCAACAAGACCCCAGGAATAAGAAATCGGTGAGGACCAATGAGTATAATAAAATTGAGAGCAGATAACGTACTAGTGCTAAGCCCTGCTGAGTTGTAACATTTAAGTCAGTTGTGCAGCTAGCCAACAGACCCATATGGTATCTTTCCAATTTTGTGTTAGACATACTGTATAAGGCAGCATCTACCCCTAAGTTTCATTTGGGTTAAATCTCGAGTAACAATCTTCGTGAATTTCCGATTGCCGCAATTATATATCCTCCATCACTTGAGTGGATACATTGCAATTGACAACCAGTAGCCTGCCATAGTGTCCAAGCTGTTTACTGAGGGTTTAAACATGGAGGCATTCTAGTCACATATGAGTACCAATTTCCCAGAGTCTGCAGAAGTGGGGTATTCTCTTTGGTTTGGATCATTTCGACAACTTCGCTCGCTTGAGTGTGAGAAATGTATGGTGACAAGGGGGAACCCCTGATGAGTCGTGCCAAGCTCGTCCTTTGTTTAGAGCCAATTAGAATTCAGCTAAATTATCCCTTCCTAACAGAAATAGCCTGGCTTGCTTGGCTACTTGGGGAAATTTGGAAAGTATTAAAGGAAACTCGACTCTATGAGAGGAATAAGGTCACAAAATATCCTAATAGCTCCCAACCAAACTTTTTATTGCAAGTGTTGACATGCAGAGAAATGCATATCCCTCTCCAACTTCCCCTTCTCCCCTAAGTCATCCTAGCAGCAGAGCTAGTGTCTTTCCACTTCAGATGATTTCTCTTTGCCGAAGATGGCTCTAATGTAAATGCTTTCTTCCACGACCCCGGAGTTAATTTATGTATTAAATAGTCTCGACCAGACTAGAGATCGTCATTAATGTGTTGAACAACATCAAGAAAGTATTAGGTCCACTATGATCATTAGAATGCAATGTAATGTATCCAAATGTGGCTTCTTGAATAGGGCAAAAATGCGCAAACATTCCTAGTATTTCAAGTTTCCATCCCAGAGAGATCTAATGACATGCAAGTAAAATATGAGATAGTCCGGATCTCTTTAGCAAGGTTGGGAGTGAAGGTATTCGTTATAGTAGTGTATGCCCTAACAACAACAAAGTGTACACATCACAGTTCACCCTGCTGAAAATGCTCATGAGCGAAGTCAGCTGGAATAGATATTCAGGATGCATCTCGGTTTTGTCTTCAAACCCTTTGAGTCCCATCCAAGTCATGAATTATATTTGGGATTTGGAAACAATTTATGGCAAGGTAGACTACCATGTGGTTTATAATTAGTAGTCTATGATACTGAAGTGCGCAAGGGAATAGTTGACTTGGCATTATTAGATAAACTAGTTAAACTAGCGGTTTCGAATTCCATTTCCTGATGTGTGCATTTTTTCGAATATGAATAATTGATATTTGAAATCAATTATGCCTCAAAGCAAGGTTACACATGGGGAAATATCAGACATTGAAGAAATATTGGAGTCCATTGTTAAAACCAAATTTGACTTTATACCTCTTTGCTCAATTCCTTTAGGACAATATACCAAAACTCTTGCTATCATTGAGGCAAGGAAAAGGTACCAATGGAGCGTCTGTGTCCAAATAACGGCAAAGTATTTTACGTTAGCCATTAATTCTATTTTATTGAGAACCTCTTACACTTCCAAAAATTGACACAGCCTGGTCTAACCTTCCCCAACTTTGTACATGAGAAGCTTTTCTTTGGGGACAATTCTTTTAACCTTCTTATTATGCTTCAAAATGATCCCCTTTGGGGTAGTGAAAGCATTTTGGCCATAAAATTTCTTTATTGTATTCCAATATGAGAATACAAACTGCTAACAATACAGATCACACAAGGAGATGGTCATCATATACAGAAAAATTCTTGTATAGGTGTCCAATCCTCAGGCTCTATCTGCCACAGTAATCCAATTGCCGCAAATATTGTTTTTGTGCACTGGCAACCCCCTTGTCTGGATTTTGTGTCGTCTTTAGGAAAAATATATATTATCGTTTTTGACCATTACAGCAATGACATATACCAATATAAACTTCACATCAGGATACACCAAAAGTTTGCCAGGAAAAAGTGTGGCAGATTAGTCCAGAATGGTGTGATAACCTTGTAAAATCGCGTCGAATTGCTCCGGAGTCACTGGTCCTACACATGATCCAGGATGTCAATAAGTACAACTCGATAAAAAACACATGCCATCGCTGATCTTGAACCACGCATTGAAATCATTTTTCCCTTGCATACAAGTGAATAAGTGTGATAGCAAGGACCAAACCAAGTATATCCGGTGTCTCACTGAAACTTGTGGTCTGTTGACATCACAGTGGATTGCAGTTAACATTTCCTCAGCTCTGATGATTCGAATCATTGTGTTCTACCCCTGTGCAACTGAGACCCAGGCATATCACCTTGACTGGTGCTGGTGTTCTTATCTCAGACATGCGCATAGTCAACCCAGTTTGTGATGGGCATTGTGCTGTAAGAGATGAAAGGTTGACGGTCACGAGTCAGGACTGGGCCATGGGAAAGTGCCGCCGAGGGTGTCATGACTGCTGTGACTGCTGTGAACACCTCAAAATGCCCTCAAAGATGCATTTACCTAGCATAAAAGATATAGTTTTGTATATATTCTTTATAACATATCAATCTGTGTACTGGGGCCCTGTTAATTTACTTTTAAGACTGGGTTTTGATGTTTAAAATTGTGGATTAACCCCTTTTCTAAGAGCATATATTATTTAAAATGGTATTTTGAGTATTACCATTCAAAATATAGCTATGTCTTAGTTTGAAGCCAACATGTATATTTGTGGCAATTGTCCACTTTTTGCAACACCCCCCTCACCAGCAGTATGTGGCACCCACACAGTAAGATTCAATGTTGGAGCTTGAAAAAATTTTGAGCCTCACTGACCCAAACCACACTACATCTTTTGGTGATACAGCTTCTCTATTCATCCAGTGTTATTGAGCATTGTTTCTTTCCAGTTATCCTATACTTCTGTAAGAGTTTTGGGAATCTCTTGCTTTAGTAAGATGTTAGGATTCTGTCATTTTGGACCCCTGTGACTGTTTTAGGCTCAAAACCCACCATCAGCTCACTGTTGGAACCCCCATCTTAGTCATTTGTGATTGCGGCATCCCTGACACTTGTTTCATTATAGTAGCTAATCTTGTATTCTTCTGTTCCATCTCCATCCTATTCACTCTCCCATTACTGCTTCCTCTTACATGTCTCACTTACCACCTCAGACCCCTTCTATAATGATTAGTATTACATTTAGTCTTCCCACCTCATCATCAACTTCTCATGATCCATTTCACCCTTCACTTCCTTGATCAGCCCTCTGGTCATCCATCTCATCATAGTATAAATCTTCTTCATGTGTGCTACAGTTCTTAGTTCAAAAATTGACTTAGATTACCCTCTACTAGTTCCCAGTCTTGTTCTCCCTTCCTCACTACCTCTGAAGACATTCTTAGCAAGCTGTGAACTCTTACTATACAATTTTTTGTATTTTTGGCCCCCTGTGTCACGAATCAATTATTCTTCAATAAAGTCGAATAATATTCTACTGATCAAACTCGAAAGCCTCATTCGATGACATATATATTTGCCCTGTTGATGAAGTAAGAGGCTATTACCAGTTGCAAGAACTCACAGAAGTATTTGTCGAAGAAGTTACGACAAGTTAGATTATTAATATCACTAATTTACAAATATTTCAACTGACTTCCCTTGCTTCTTTCGTGCCCTTTTATGTTTTTCTTCATATCATTATGACTATACTATGATCTAATAATGAAATCATTTGCGATGTCAAAATGAGATATGTCGAAAGAGATTTGATGTTGTCAAATAATGTTTGGTTTTGTTGAGTCAAATTTGATGAGTCGAAAAGTTGTCAAATATTACCTTTCAATGTTTGTGACAATATTGTGACTTGTGATGGTTGTGACAGTATCCTCCCCTTGTGACCAAGCCCTTGTAAAGGAATTGGAATGCAATGGGAATTTGAAGCAAAATCAGAAAATTTGTAAGTTTTCAATTTGTCAATTTTTTTTCAATTTTGATAATTTGTTTCACTGGAGGCATCCCAAGATTTTTGGAGTTGGAAAACCTTCAGAAAATCTTGTTATTTGGCCAAATTTTCTAAGTGTTTTGTGAATTGAAAAACTCTTTGAAAATTCTGAGTTTTAGTAGGTTTTTCTGAGGCCAAAAATTGGATCTGAAAATTCTAAAAATTTGCATCAGGAAATTATGAGGAAATATTGTTGGAAATAGCCTATTCTTTATGGATTTTCTGAATAAGAAAACTTTTAGAAAACCCTGTATTTTGTTAGGATTTTTCCACCTAACAAAATCCTATGAAACCTGTAATAATGTGCCTAGAGAAATCAATTGAAAACCACATATTTCTACTTAATTTTGCCTCTGAGGGAATTCAGTGAAAACTATGGTTCTCTGCCTGAAAAAATCTTGAGCCAAGACAAAGTTTTTTTAATGTTTTGTCAAGGGGAAAACCATGATGAAATTTACAATTTAATTATACATAAAATCATTGAATAATTAGATATTTCAACAAAATTTTCCTTGGTCATAAACACTAGGGAAATTCAAAAAATCTGTTTGTGAAATCATGAAGAAATTGATGATTTTCCATGAGTTTCTTAGAGGTTTTTCAATGTGAGAAACCCTGAACTGATGTTTTGCAATTCAGCACGATTCGCAAATATTTGAAAGGATACAGTGCGATTCAGTGCGATTCGCAAATATTTGAAAAGATACAGTGTGATTCGCAAGTGTTCGGGAGGCTAGAGTGCGACTCTTTTAGACTTTTTGCAACTATTCTAGACTCTTTGTGATTGTTTGCAACTGTTTGCGACTCTGATAGACTGTTTGCGACTCTTTTAGACTTTTTGTGACTCTTTTGGACTGTTTGCAACTCTTTTGGACTGTTTGCAACTCTTTTGGACTTTTTGCAACTCTTTTGGACTGTTTGCGACTCTTTTGGACTTTTTGTGACTCTTTTGGACTGTTTGCGACTCTTTTGGACTGTTTGCAACTCTTTTGGACTTTTTGCGACTCTTTTGGACTGTTTGCAACTCTTTTGGACTGTTTGCAACTCTTTTGGACTGTTTGCAACTCTTTTGGACTGTTTGCAACTCTTTTGGACTGTTTGCAACTCTTTTGGACTCTTTGTGACTCTTTTGGACTGTTTGCGACTCTTTTGGACTGTTTGCAACTCTTTTGGACTGTTTGCAACTCTTTTGGACTTTTTGCAACTCTTTTGGACTGTTTGCAACTCTTTTGGACTTTTTGCAACTCTTTTGGACTTTTTGCGACTCTTTTGGACTTTTTGCGACTCTTTTAGACTCTTTGTGACTCTTATAGACTCGTTACAACTGTTATAGACTCTTTGTGACTCTTTGAAAAGTTGCAAAGTCGCACAAAGTCGCAAAGTGTCACATAAAGTCGCAAAGTGTCACATAAAGTCACAAAGTCGCACAAAGTCACAAAGTGTCACACAAAGTCGCAAAGTATCGCAAAAAGTCGTGTTGCAAAAAGTCGCAAAAGTGTCACAAATCATAGCACAGTGTCTTCACACAATAATAATCTATGTAAAAAGCCTCCAAAATTTCTATTATCCTCTTTTCTCTATGACCACAAACAATGATACACTATACACACAGCACATGGACAAAGGGAGGAAAAAAACGCATCACTATCAATTATATACATAATCTATGTTAAGAAGAAGCCGCAGCAAACCTGATATACAGTAGGAGGTACACATCGCATGTGAATTTGAAGCTAGGGGATGATGGCATGGAACAAGAAAATGGGGCTTGGGGCAGGCAGTATCCAAGATGGTGGCAGCGGCAGGGGGCAGGCTGGGGTGATGGTGGGTAGGTACAGGTAGTTGAGTATCGATACCAGTATCATCAGGCGCAGGATATAAACGAGACATTGGTTATATTAAGTAGAATATACTTTTTACTTGTATAAATCTTGAAAGCTGGCGCAGTGCTGGCCGGGGCGGGGTGACAAGGCGGGGAGAGGTGGTGTGGGCATGATGGTGTGATATAATATGCTGAGCAAGAAAAAGGGAATCCAACTGAGAGGATAGCAATAGAAGTGGGGGGGGGAGATAACCAAAGGGAGCCGGCCAGAGGAGACGATGGCGAAATGTGATCACTCATCCATCCTATTCATATCTCCGTTTTCATCGTCCGCATACTGCTCCACAGACTGCCATGCTGCACATTTGTGGGGGACAGCGCAAGCGTGGTCCCCAGGCCCGACGGGTGCTGGTACGACTGGTGCGTCGTCGACGTCTGCGGGTGATGCGAGCCAATATATGACGTGTGGTACGAGTCGCACACCTCCCCACGAGAAATGGCCCGGCCCCACCTCTGCGCCCGATCCGCCCCCCACCACACTGCTTGAGCTGGTCGTGGTGGTGCTCGGCGAGCCCCCAGGGCCCTGTGGGAAAAATGGCGCCGTCAGCATCCCAAGCCCCAGCGTGCCGCCCCCACCCCCTCCGCCGCTGCTGCCCCTACTCCTGTTCCCCGCACCACTGCCACTGCTCCCGCCGAGGCTGCCGTATCTGCTCCCACTGTTCCCCACGACGCTGCTACCAAGCCCAGGCGGGAAGCCCCCAAAGTCCACGCTCAAGTGAAAGAATGTCAGAAGTGGAGAGAACTATAGAGGATTTAATTGGTGAGGTCAAGGCATTCAGGGATGACTTTTTGATTTTGTTGAAAAAATTGGTCAAAAGTGGGGATTTTAGTGAAGAAACTGATATCAGTGTTAATAGTGGGAGATTTAGAGGGGCATGGTTTGATAAGATGGCAGAGTTGAGAGAGGAGGGTATTGAAGACTTATAGATATTTGAAATTTTGATTTAATTGATGTTTTTGTGTTTTGATAATTTTTTTCGATTTTGTCGAATAAGTGTTGAAAGATAGTTAAATGAAATTTTTAATGTCATGGAAGATTTGGATATTTTTGATGAAATTCTTCAATAAGGCCAAAAGCATGTTCGAGATCTTGAGATCCTAACATGAAGTTTCTTCGTCTGTTCCTTCGTAACCTAACCAAGCAACTAAATATTATAATGAATCTTTATATCTTTTATCGAATTTTGAATCCAAAATTTCTCAAATTTCATATTCAGGTTGTTCTTCAACATAAATTGGTGGAGGAGGAGGTTGTTTTTGATTTGGGAAAGTATTGGGATAAAACGGTTCTAACATTGAAATATGAAAGATGAGGTAAATTCCTTCAAGATGATTGGGAAGTTTTAATGTATACAAATGAGATCCTGGTTGAGCAATGATTTCGAATGAGCCTAATAGTTTTTCTGATAATTTTTTTGATAGTCAAGTCGTTCAAATGAAGTCAGATCGTACAAAGACTTGAGAATGGATTGGGAAGTCAAATGACTCTTTTTGATGTATGTTGGAATATTTTTGATAACATATTTGTGCTTTCTGGATATTTGATTTGAGATGTTTATGTAAGAGCTTTGAGATGTTTATGTAAGAGCTTTGAGATGTTTATGTAAGAGCTTTGAGATGTTTATGTAGAGCTTTGAGATGTTTATGTAGAGCTTTGAGATGTTTATGTAGAGCTTTGAGATGTTTATGTAAGAGCTTTGAGATGTTTATGTAGAGCTTTGAGATGTTTATGTAGAGCTTTGAGATGTTTATGTAGAGCTTCGAGATCTGTTGTATAATCATGAGCTAGAGTGGCTAGATCTTTTTCAGGGTGAATTTCTAACAATGGATAATAACCTTTATTAGCAAAAAATGGCATTTCACCAGTTATTTTGGAAGGTGCATTGTTATAAGTGAATTCAGCTAAAAGGAGTAATTCAGACCAATTGTCTTGTTGATAATTGGAATATATTTGTAAATATTGTTTGAGAGTTTGATTGACTGGTTCGGTGTGTCCATCACCTTCAGGATGGTATCCCGAAGTAAAATGAAGTTTCATGTCAAGTACTGTTCCGAGAGATCAAAAGAAATGCGACACAAATTTGGATCCTCAATTGGAAGTTACATGACTTGGGACTCCATGTTTTGAAAAGACATGTAATATGAAAAGTCGAGTGAGTTCGGGAGCATTGATTGTAGTATAAGTTGGAATGAATATTGCTTGTTTTGAGAGTTGATTGATGATTATGAGTATTGAGTTGTAACCATTTGAAGTTGGTAATTGTTTGATAAAATCCATTGAGATTGAATGCCATGGTCAAAGAGGGATTGGCTGTTGCTTAAGTAATCCAACGGGTCAATGTCGTGGAGTTTTCGATTTTGTACATGTTACACATGATCAAATAAAATCTTGAATATCTTGTTGGAGTTGTGGCCAAAAGAAATCTCAATATATTGTTCGATACATTTTCATTTGACTGAAATGGCCTGCAGTAATATAATTGTGTCTTGATTGAATAATTTGAAGTTGAAGATTTTGATAATCAGGAATGTATGTAAATTCTGTTTCAGGAACATAAAAAATCTTGTTCGTTCTTTTGCCAATCTTCTTGGGTAGTGTCAGAAATCTGTCAAATTTTGTCAAGAGTAAATTGATCTTCTTTTTGAGCTTTGAATATATCTTTCAATAGTTGATCTGTATCCATAATATGTAAGAGTAGCTTTTCTCGCTATTGGAAGATAATACGTTGCATAAAAGGAAGCTTGGATTTGTTCATTTGTAAATACCAGTCGAAGATTAGTCGGATTCTTTTTTGAGTAGTCAGGTTCATTTGGATAAACATCATTTCTTCTTGAAAGAACATCTGTTTTCAAATTTAGTTTTCCTGGTCAAAATTGAATAATTAAATTGAAAGTCGATAAATATTCTGCCCATCGAGCTTGTCATCAAGACAAAATTCGAGTTGTCGCAAAATATTCGAGATTCTTGTGATCTGTCAAAACTTCAATTGATTCTTTTGTTCCTTCAAAATAATGTCACCAAATTTTGAAAAATTTGAATGTTGCCAATAATTGTTTGTCATAAGTGTCATAATTAATTTCAGAGGTCGAAAGGGTTCTTGAATGATAAGCAATTGGATGAATTTTGTTATCAGGGGGTTGCTGTAAGGGGACAAATCATTCATACTTTATATCCCCCAGATTATGCTCTATTGTCTATTCCCTTTTATTACCCTACTATTACAGGACACTTGATTCCTTATAAGGTACATTGAACTGATGTATGGGGGCACTTAAGGCGTGGGAAAATGCACTGTGTGCTGTATAGCTGACATGTCAGACCTGGTAGAGTTTCCTTAGACTTTTCTCTTTGGATTTCCTCTATCAGGTGAGTAGATAGTTATCTTGTATTTAGACACTTATATATATCTTTGGATTTCCTCTATCAGTGTGATATTCACCACTAGGGTTGCCCTTACAGTAGAAAAGTCTCACAATCTCCTAGGGCTGGCTGCAGTTGTTACTACAGATAAAACATGGAGTAAACTTGCAACCACTCCTTACATTCTGCATATCACCCCACCTCATATTTTGGGATGTCTCTGCCTCCAGAGCTCGAGCAGTACTTGCAAGGCATGGAGCAGAACACTCAGGACAGTGTCAAGGCTCTCACAGACCTCATTACTCAACTCCAACTCACCATTAGCAATCTCGTGAATTCTACACTCCCCTCTTCATCAGCCACACCCTCTACTCATCCTTCGAATCCAGTCACCACATTCCACCCCATCTCTCGCAACATCTGTCCGAATGATGCATCATCCAAAAGGTTTGAAACCGAGCGACTTCAACAGAAATAGAGACCATGGCCACAACCTTCTTCACTCTTGCTACACCTACATGATGCTGTGTCCTGAAGATTTCCTGGATGACAACACACGCATCCTTTGGGTCTTGACTTTCATGAAAACTGGCTGAGCCGCAACTTGGGCAAGTAAGGTGATCCTGCAACACTATGCTAATGGCACTATGTTCACAGACTGGGGCAACTTTCAGACCCAATTTGAAGTGGAATTCTACCTGCAATTCTAACAAGAAGCTGCCGCTAGTCGACTCAGCTCTATGGCATATTTTCAAGGTACCTGGCATATCAACCTCTACATCGACGACTTTCAAGAGATGGCCCACAAGGCAGAGTACACCAGCACCCCTGCTGTCATGGCATTCAGAGCCAGTCTAAACCACAGCATCGAACGACAAGTTGTGACCATGACAGTTGGCCGCCCAGGCAATAGCGACCTCGACAGCTGGTTTGAGACAGCACACATCGCAGCACAAGCCCAGGCAGCCAGTGACACTTTCCAACAGTCGCTCCAACGGCAGAGCTTACCCCCGAGAACACCAGTTGTTTTGTCGACAACTGGATCACATTCCCACTCGATCCCCACACCCCCTCACATCAATTACACACTGCCGCCAGGGTGCCCCCCGGATTTCCCTTACACGCTCTGTCGATGCAACGGGGGTCCGCAATCGGAACTGTGCCTATGGAAGTGGACCGGGCTTGTCGGACACAGCAACATACCCCTCTCAATACCTGTCGTAAATGTGGACAGGTGGGTCATTGGGCACATGATTGTCAGGAGATAAGGGAAATCCTCCATTTCCTAGCAGAAGACCCAGATGACCTGTCGGCATTCACTCAAGATACAGTATATTGGCATTGGAGGATGCAGGCCAGGTTTCCAATGTGGACAAGGAGCCACTCCCATTGGGACAGTCGGTGGAACAGGGTTTTCCCCCCAGCAACGAGTGAAGGATGTGCCCTCATTGCTTGTTCATGACCAACTTCACAGTGTAACAATAGATAAGATAGAGCCTCAATACACTCCTTCTACTTATGCTGAAACTGTGAAACCAATAGTCACATCTAACCTCCTGAAACCCTACCCCCATCTCCTGAAGTGGGAGCGGAGGTTGCCATCCACCTACATCATATGCTCAACCCCCTCGACCAACTCCTTGTCCTTGCCAATTCAGATTCAGGTGACAGACACTGCTGAGATCCATGCCCTGAGTGCTCTTTTAGATTGTGGTGCTACAGGACTGTTCATTGACAGGGATTTTGTTAAAAAGAAGCACCTCACCACTCATTCCCTCACTTGCCCCCAGTCCTTAATGTCGATGGCACTCACAATGAGGCTGGTGCTATCACAGAAGTAGTTGACCTCATCCTGCATTATAAAGATCATTATGAGTGTGCTGTCTTTGCAATCACCAGTGTGGGTCGCCACAATATGCTTCTTGGATTCACCTGGCTGCAACAGCACAACCCAGAGGTGGATTGGTCAACAGGCAAGGTCACTATGAGTCGATGCCCATCCCAATGTCGGACTTGCCAACAAGAGTTAAAGGAAGAGCATTGGGCAGCTGCAAAGCTTCGAGTCTGCCGTACTGGGCCATTACTGATGCCCACCACTCCTATAGAAGATGATTCAATGATGGAGGGAGAGATAGAAGAAGATACAGAAGAAGATACTGATCTTCGAGAGAATGGAGACTGCATTTGGGTGGCCTCACTCCCCCCCAAAGAAGAGTTTATTTGTCCTAGTACTACCACCTCTCAACATCTTGCAGAGGCATTTCGTTGTAATTCCCAACCAATGACTTTAGGTAAAGGACCAGTACAAGATCAAATTCCTGTGTACCTGCATGAATATGTGGACATCTTTTCCAAGGCCTCTTTTGACAGACTCCCTGACCAGAAATCCTGGGACCATGCCATTGAACTGGTACCAGATGCTGTTTGAACCCCTTGTTATGTTTTTTGGACTCACCAATAGCCCATCCACCTTCCAGACAATGATGAATGACATTTTCCATGACCTTATAATGGAAGGTGTTGTGGTCATTTATCTGGATGACATCTTGATATTCACCAAAACACTGCAAGAGCACTACCATGTGTCACATCTAGTTATGCAATGGCTATGCCAGCATAAACTCTATCTCAGGCCAGAGAAGTGTGAATTTGAGAAGACCAAGATTGAGTATTTGGGACTCATTATTTCAGAGGGTCAGGTGGAGATGGATCTGATCAAAGTGGCTGGTGTAGCAGAATGGCCAACCCTGGGTAGCTGTAAGGAAGTACAGTCCTTCCTGGGGTTTGCCAACTTTTACTGGCGTTTCATCACACTGGAGGCACCTCAAGGTTTTTGGAGTTGGAGAACCTTCTGAAAATCCTATGATTTGGCCAAATTCTTTAAGAGTTCTTTGAACTGATAAATTGTTTGAAAATTTTTAGTTTTAGTAGGATTTTCTAAAGTGGAAAATCATATCTGAAAACTTTAAATATTTGTATCAGGAAATCTGAGGAAACACCATTAGTTAGAGTTTCTTGATACAAATTTTTAAAGTTTTCAGATATAGTTTTCCACTTTGGAAAATTCTACTAAAACTTAAAATTTTTAAACAGTATATCAGTTCAAACAATTCTTAGAAATTTTGGCCAAATATTAGGATTTTTGGAAGGTTTTCAAACTCCAAAAACCTTGGGATGCCTCCAGTGTCAAGGACTTCCCACCATGCACATCCCCTGTTTGATCTCACCAAAAAGGATCAGCTTTGGAAGTGGGGCAAGGAGGAAGTGGGTGCCTTCCACACTCTCAAGCATCTGGTGGCTTCAGCACCAGTTCTTGTCTTTCCAAAAGATGACCTTCCATACCGTATTGAGGCTGACAGTTCAGACTTTGCCACAGGTGCAGTACTGTCTCAGGAGTCACAGGAAGATGGCAAGTGGCATTTCATTGCTTTCTACTCCAAAAGCCTCAATGAGGTGGAATACAATTATGAAATTCATGATAAGGAGATGCTGGCTATCATCTAGGCACTGGAAGAGTGGCATCACTTTGTAGAAGGTGCTGAGCATAAATTTGAGATCTGGACAGACCATAAGAACCTGGAATACTTTTGCACATCCAAGAAGTTGAACTGGAGGCAAGCCAGATGGTCACTTTATTTGGCACGATTTGACTTTGAGATGCATCATCATCCAGGAGCCTCTATGGGAAAATCAGATGCTCTATCCAGACATGCCGACCATGGTTCTGGTGCAGAAGACAACAAGGATAGGGTACTCCTCCGACCAGAATTGTTTGCTATTCAAGCATTAGAAGGGGTAGAGGTTTATGGTGAAGAATGGGATATCCTGAAGGATGTCCGGAAAGGCTTGAAGGAGTCAACTCCAGAAGATGCAGTGGCAAATGCCATTCAGGAGATGCACAAGACTAAAAGCAGGTCTACACAGTCCTCAGAGTGGTCAGAATTAGAGGGCCTACTCCTGTTTTGTGGTAAGGTATATGTTCCAGACCACTTGGATCTCCGTCACTGTATTATGGCCCAACATCATGATACCAAGGTAACAGGTCACCCAGGCAAGTGGAAGACCTTAGAACTCATTTCCAGGAATTACTGGTGGCCCCAGATGTCAAGACACATAGGACTCTATGCCAAGACTTGTGATGTGTGTTTGCAGACCAAGATCATCCGGCATAAACCTATGGGCCAGTTGCATCCATTGCCAATCCCCAGTCAACACTGGGAAGTGATCAGTGTGGACTTCATTACAGAACTGCCAGAAGCCCATGGTTTCAATGTGATTATGAATGTGGTTGACTCACTCTCAAAACAGGCACACTTCATCCCTACCATGACCACATTTTCAGCAGCAGGTGCAGCATGTCTTTTCCTACAGCATGTCTGGAAACTACATGGCTTGCCAATGAAGGTGGTTTCTGACCGTGGCTCACAGTTTGTGGCAGAATTCACTAAGGAAATCTACCACTTGCTTGGCATTAAGATAGCCTCCTCTACTGCCTATCATCCTCAGACAGATGGACAGACAGAACATCTCAACATGGAACTAGAGCAATATATACAGTTGTTCACAAATGAGTGACAGGATGATTGGGATAAATTACTCTACTCCCCTTGGCAGAGTTCCAATACAATAATCACATCCATTCTTCCACACAACACACACCATTCATGGTTGACACTGGTCATCATCTGTGCATGGGTTTCGAACCACATCAGGTGTCATCCAGACTGGAATCAGTAAATGAACTTAAGGAGTGGATGGCAGATGCTCTGCAGGAAGCTAGGGCTGCCTTACAGAAATCAAAGGATGACATGGTGAGATACTATAACCGACAATGAGAACCCACTCCAGTCTATCATCCAGGAGATAAGGTGTTTTTGGATGCAAGTAATCTAACTTCTACCCGACCATCTGCCAAACTGGCACACCAGTGTTTGGGCCCCTTCATGGTAGAGAGGGAAGTGGGCACACATGCATATCGACTGTGTTTACCTCAAAAGCTCAAGTGTTTACACCCAGTCTTCCCTGTTGTTAAACTCATGCTTGCTCCAGTAGACCTGTTTCCAGGCTGTCCTAAGCCCTACCAACCCCCCCCCCCCAGATCTTGTAGGTGACCAAGAGGAATATGAGGTGGAGGAAGTCCTAGATAGCAGGATGCACTACAGGAAGTTCCAATATCTTATCAAATGGAGAGGTTATGGCTATGAGGAAAATGAGTGGGTAGATGCTAAGGATGTCCATGCACTGGAGCTAGCAGCAGAGTTTCATTGACTGCACTCAGGTGCACCCAGACCCATTCAGGAGAAAGACTTTGCCATTTTCAGGGACTCCAAGTTGAGGTTGGATAACACTCGTGTGTCGAGGCACCACATCTAGATGGGGGGGTGATGTACATAAGGGGACAAATCATTCATACTTTATATCCCCCAGATTATGCTCTATTGTCTATTCCCTTTTATTACCCCACTATTACAGGACACTTGATTCTTTATAGGGGACATTGAACTGATGTATGAGGGTGCTTAAGGTGTGGGAAAATGCACTGCGTGCTGTATAGCTGATGTGTCACACCTGGTAGAGTTTCCTTAGACTTTTCTCTTTGGATTTCCTCTATCAGGTGAGTAGATAGTTATCTTGTATTTAGACACTTATATATATCTTTGGATTTCCTCTATCAGTGTGATATTCACCACTAGGGTTGCCCTTACAGTTGCATAGAAAATATTGAAGCTATGGCATGATCAGAAGCATCAGTTTCAAGTATAGGTTTATAATCTGGATTCCAATGAATTAAAATCGGAGCTGTAGTAAATTCTTTTTTCAAATAGTTAAATGCATGTTGATATTTTTTGTTGAAATGCCATTGAGCCTTTTTTCAAGTAAGTCAAGTCAACGGTATAATGATTTCAGAATAACTTGGAATAAATCTTCGATAGAAATTCATGAATCCTAAAAATGATTGAATATCATGGACTTTTTGTGGTTCAGGCCAATCTTGAATAACTTTGAATTTTTCTTCGTCCATATATACATACTGTACACCTTGAGGAGAAATAACATATCTTAAGAATTCAACACTGGTTTTGTGAAATTTGCATTTTTCAGGTTTTGCAAATAATTGATTTTGTTGAAGCCATCAAAGAACTTCTTGAACATGTCGTAAATGTTCTTCAAGATTGTCGGAAAATATTAGTATGTCGTCGAGATAGATAATTACCCAAATATCAAGTAAATCTGAAAATATTTTGTTCATTAATTGTTGGAAGGTTGCTGGAGCATTGCATAGTCCAAAAGGCATAACCAAATATTCAAAAGATCCATATTGAGTCCGAAAGGCTGTTTTCCATTCGTCACCTGGAGCAATCCTAACTACATTATAGGCACCTCAGAGATCGATTTTCATAAAATATTTCGCTGTTCAATGTCAATCCAAAAGATCAAGAATTAAAGGAAGTGGATATTGGTTTTTTCAAGTAATTTTATTAAGTCCTCGATAGTCGACACAAAGTCGTAGGCTTCTGTCTTTTTTCTTAATGAATAAAATTGGTGCACCGGCAGGAGATTGTGACAATTGAATAAACTTCTTTGAAAGGTTTTCTTGGAGATATTCTCGTAGCACTTGAAGTTCTGTCTCGGATAATGAATAGATCCCACCCATAGGTGTAGTAGTTCCTCCTTCTAATGGGATAGCATGATCATAACTTCAATGTTGAGGTAAAGCTTCAGCTTCTTCTTTGTCAAAGACGTCCAAGAAATCAGAATATTTGGTCGGAATGTTTGGTATGTTGAATGGAGTCGAAGTCGTAGTTTTTGCACCAGAGGCTTTACAAGTCTTGAAAGATTCATCGCAAATGAAGACTACAAAGGTTTGAGAATATTTTGCTTTCACAGCTCATAAGAATGTCTTCTGATTGACTATATTGATATTCGGATTAATAGTCTCAGATTTTGATTCTTCACAGATTTTCTCAGATGTAGATGAATGACTCACTGAGGTTGAAGCATGCTTCTCTTCCAATAATGTTTCAATTGATGATTGAATTGGATTTGGATTTGTCGAAGGTCTCAAAGTAGGTTTGAATGATATACATACAGCCAGTTGAGTCCTAATACCACTTGACAAGACGAGTCAAGATTGGTTAAAAAGAATTGTAATTCTTGAGTTTGCCCGGATGGAAAGTAAACTTGTAATGTAGTTGTATATGTACAAATTTGTCCTGATGTTGGAACTGATCCGTCGATTAATTTCAATGATAACAAATTTTTCAATTGGTCGAAAGGTAGATTATTTTGTCGTGCAAATGTTTTGTCCATAAAAATGTGACTAGATCCTGAATCAATTAATGCTTTTATTTTCAGAATTTTCTTCAATTTAAGTTCAATAATCAAAGAATCAGAAATTGTTACCACTCGTAATATTACACAGGAATCTTTTTCGGCGTGATCGAGTTTTCTTCAATACTCTTCACATGCCTGAAGAGTATCCCTTTTTAATTTTCTGATTTAACATTTGATGTTTGATTCAACTGATCAGATTGAGTTGTTGAATCTTGAACTTCAATGATTCATCCTTTTGCAATTTGACGAGTTTTTCTTTTCGGGCAATCCCTTGCTGAATGGCCTTTTTCTCCACATAATATACTGTATATACTGTACATAATCCTTCTTTAAATCTTCTGTCTTGTTCGGCAGGAAGTAATCGTCCATCAGGTCCTAAAATTGTTGAAGAAGGTTTCACTTGAGTTGAAGGCCTAAATGTTCTTGAAGTTGAAGTTGTCAGTTTTGAAGTCAAAGGTGTTTGTGATGTCAAAGGTGTTTGTGATGTCAAAGGTGTTTGTGATGTCAAAGGTGTTTGTGATGTCAAAGGTGTTTGTGATGTCAAAGGTGTTTGTGATGTCAAAGGTGTTTGTGATGTCAAAGGTGTTTGTGATGTCAAAGGTGTTTGTGATGTCAAAGGTGTTTGTGATGTCAAAGGTGTTTGTGATGTCAAAGGTGTTTGTGATGTCAAAGGTGTTTGTGATGTCAAAGGTGTTTGTGATGTCAAAGGTGTTTGTGATGTCAAAGGTGTTCGTGATAAGTCGAAGGTGTCATCAATTGTCTTCTTTCAAATCTTCGTGGAGTCAAAACTGATTCTGTTTAACGTTGTCATTCATTTTCTCACATCCAATAGTAAGAATCAAGTCAAAGGGTTGTCATTTGCAATTCGGCAAAACTTTTGGGCTGAACTTGAAGCTTCACTATTTCATCCTTAATTCAGTTTGGAAGTCCTTTATAAAATCATCGTTGTAAAGCAAATTCATCATATTGAGTTTGAGCAGCGAGACTTGTAAATTGAATTGAATACTTCACAACATGATGATGAGCTTTCATTCAAAGATTGTCAAGTTTTTCTTTGGCTTCTCTTTCTGGGTCAATTTCTCCAAACTGAGCATATAATTCATCTAGAAAATCGAGATAATCCACAAGAAAAGATGGAGGCGGAATCAGAGGATTTAATAGAAAAGGTTGCCACCACTTTTGAGCTGTTTTCTGAAAATATGAAGTTACCATTGTAATTTTTGATTGATCGGATTTGAATGATTTTGGTCAAGATCGAAAAACCATTTTGCAATGAGCGATAAAATTCTTTAACATCGAAGGTTCTTCTCCGGTAAACTCTTCGGGGAAGACATTTGGTCCTTCAATACTTTTCTGAGCACATCTCTGAAATGTCATAACATTGTTTCATCGTCAGACGTAACAGCTTTGGGAGGCAGAGACTTGGGCAAAGGCGTTAAAGGAGATTTGGATTCTTCTTGAATTGGCAAGATCAGCTCTTCTTGAATTTCTTCGAGTTCTCGAACTTCTTCGGGTTCTCGAATTGAAGACATCGCAGCTCTTCTAGTTTTGGTTAAAGGAGAATTCACAATGGCCAAATAACTCTCAGTGAAGGAATGGGGGCTACAGATTGAAGTGCTGTAGTACTCGATGCTTTGGTAGTCTTGGATTGCATCCTGGGCTTCATCAACATAGTCGAAATATACTGTCATGAATTGATTATTCTTCAATAAAGTCGAATAATATTCTACTGATCAAACTTGAAAGCCTCATTCAACGAAGTATATATTTGCCCTGTCAATGAAGTAAGAGGCTATTACCAGTCGCAAGAACTCACAGAAGTATTTGTCGAAGAAGTTACGACAAGTTAGATTATTAATATCACTAATTTACAAATATTTCAACTGACTTCCCTTGCTTCTTTTGTGGCCCTTTTAGGTTTTTCTTCGTATCGTTATGACTATACTATGATCTAATAATGAAATCATTTGTGATGTCAAAATGAGACATGTCAAAAGAGATTCGATGTTGTCGAATATCCCTGACCATGGTGTCACTGTCTATGGTACCCTGACACTTGATTCACTACAGTTTCCCTTTTGTCATCCTGTTTCATCTCTGTCCCAATGCCCTCCCATCACCCATTCTACATGTAAACAATATCTTGCCACCTCATACTTTTAGTATACCCTAATCATATCATATTCACTTGTAGTTTGATCCTTACTCCTTTCCATGCTTCTTTCAATCTGTCACTACTTCTCACTTCCTTGATCAGACCTCCACTCATTTGTCACACCTTTATATAAAGTTCCTACCATGTATGCTACTATTCTTCAGTTCTAATATCAACTTAGATTACCCTCATTCAGTCTTCAGCTACCTTACTCCCTCTCTAATACCCTCAAAGACATTGTCAGCAAGCCACAACTTTTTACCCTATGACTCTTAGCATTTTGACTCTCTGGACAATTGAGCTAAGTGTTGTCTTTAGTCTTTATTGTACTATCTGCTCTGTTTGAAATACTGGAGCATCTTAACAATTTGTATGAGGGCACTGTAAGGGCAACCCCTGCTGCCTGTGGTACTCACACTAGGCTAGCAGGAGGGAATCTGAAGATATATTAGAACTAATATATATACAAACAACTACCTAACTCACCTAGCAGGAGGGAATCTGAAGAGAAACAGTCTAAGGAATTCCCCCTGCAAGGTGTGACCCATAAGCACCTAGTAGTCTAAAAATAACTTTACCTGATACAGAACAGGGGCCCTTCCCCATAATGGGACACTAGTGCTACAAGCTTCTGAAGGTAATCACTTACTTCTCAGAAGCATGTACATATTACCAGAGTAGTTGATATCCACAAGGAGAGGGAAAGTGATGAAAGGCATGGGGTTGGACTGTGGACCCAGGGACTGGTGCTCCTTGGGGTCTGTGACATAGGGTCCTCTGACAGGCACAATGTTAGGATCCTTACTGTTTTGGGCCCCTGTAACCTATTTCTACCTTGGTGACCCTCCAGCAACTCTCTGACATCCTGACATTGGTACCTAATAGGAATATCACAGTTTTGGGCACCCAGAAGCTGGTTCCACTCTAGCAAATCTCTGGCACCCTGCCATTGGTACCCCTGACTTCAGTTTCACTGCTTGCAACAACCCAGCACTTTGTTTTACTCTATCACACCTCCTGGCAACCTTCCAGCATCCTGACACTAGTGTCCCAGACTATGGAGCCACTGCCTTGGCCCCCAAAACTTGGTTTACTGTAGACTACTTCTTTAGTCATTCTGTTCCCTCTTCATTCCAATGCTCCTCCACCATCCATTCTATGTGTATGCCTTATTTACCACCTCAGACCCTTTTAGTATTGTTCTGGTACTCTACATTTAGTTCCCTTTGCTTCCCTGCTTTGTCACTTACTTCCCTTTGATCTGTTTGACCCCTCACTTTCTAAATCAGCCCTCCAATTATCCATTTTACTGTAGTATAAAGCTCTTTTCATGTATGCTACAGTTCCCTAGTTCAAATATTAACTTAGATTACCCTCCTTTAGTTTTAATTCCCATTTACTCTTCTCCTAATCCCTTCAAAGATGTCATCAGCCAGCTATGACTCTTACCCAAATAGCTCTTAGCATTTTCGGTGCTCTGGTTGATTCAGCTAATTGTTGTCTTCAGTTGGAACTTGTACTATCCATTCTCTTGAAATACCAGACCACCCTAACAGTTCATGCAAGGGTGCAACACATAAGTTGAAGCCAAGCTCCACTTGTTTTGTAGAATCAGACCTCCTGATTAGTATGACTTGCTTTGTTGGCCCTCCAACATTGTTTCCCTTCATCCTTTGACCCTAGATCCTAAAAGTTGGATAGAGCCCCTTTTCCCCCTTGTTTAGATCTTAACAGTATGTGTATTAGAACTCAAGCTCATAAACTGTTATCCTCTAACTACAGCCTTCCACCTCAATGCATCTGCTCTTTCAAACCCCAATTTGCTCTTTGTTTCCTTGACCTCAGCACTCACCCCTTCAAAGTTTAGAGCCTTGGTGGATTCTGGATTGACCCATTGCTTCATTGACACTGATTTCCTCACCATTCACAAACTCAAGACTCAATCAGTCGCTCCAGTCCTCCTCTGATTCTTTGATGGCACTAGCAATAGTGTCATAACCCAAGTTTAGGACTTAAATACTAGTTAACGGCATCTTGAAAATACTAACTAGGTAAGAGCAGGAATGTCCAATTGATGACAAATAAACTTGACTAGGAACCGAAAGGTTACGATAAGATCAGAAGCCATGATTATCTGAGAGCAGGATTACGAGAAAAGGGAATAGTCCAAAAGCTACAAGTATATATGGGGCATATGTGAAACATAAAGTAGAACAGATCAATCATAATAAAAAGTGTTAGAAGTCATAGTATTGCATATCGTCAATGCTCGGCTATTTCGTACTTTACAGTAGCTTAGTCATCAAAAATAAACTTTGTCCATTTTTCGCTATAATGTCAACATCAAACAGGTTATGGGCCCAGCCCTGTTGCTTTAAAAAGTCACACTAATACTATCTCATCATCTTATGTCTAATATCAACGCCTTACTTGCGAGTATCCCAAAAAACTCTCGGGTGATAACTACCACAAATGGAAGTTTTCATTGTCAATGGTTTTGCGGCATGCTGGATCATGTAGTGTTGTTAATGGTGGAACAAAGGCACCTAAGGATGAGAATAGTAAGGAGTATTTGGATTGGGCAAAGCATTTGGAGGATGGTTACACGGCAATTGGATTGACAATTGCATCAAGCCAACAATCGTATATTCGGGATTGCACCACTGGACCAGAGGCATGGCAAGCACTTGCGAAAATCTATCAGGCAAATAATCAGGCCAATCGGATTTCATTGAAACACCAGCTCCATATGTACCAGCATGATGTCAAAAAGCCAGTGTGAAGGATAGGTCACATATGTAGGAGGTGTGGCTAAAGGCTCTAAGCCTTACTCCTTAGCTGCTTTATAATTTCATTATTTCCTTTATGTTTTATATTTTTATTCTCTTTCTATAACTTATAAATACGGGTCATACCCCCTTTTTATTAGTTCAAGAGTCCATGTATGCTTGTGGGCGCTCTTGCCCACAAGAAGTACGTGCATGTCACAGTAGTAGTCACACAAGGAAAATCAGACACTTTTCAACCCCGACAACCATCACCTGCATACACAAGTACTGGTCCGGGGTCTTGTCTAAAACAAGCCTTCACTTTATCTCTCTTCCTAGATCTATAGTAACTACACTTCACACTGAAACAGTCAAAGTCAGTTACTATTATTCGACTCGACTTCTACCTCTTGCTTCGCACGGTAAGTGTTAAGAACTGAAAACTGACTAATGTCGGTGGCCGACAGGGACCGATCGGAAGGACTTGGCTTCAGCTTATGTGCTGCGCCCTCGCAAATATCCGTAGGATGTCCTTAAATTTCGGGCGGGCGAAGACTAATCCTAATGAGTACCTTTCGGCGTGATACTGATTGGAATCGAAGGACAAGTCGAGCGTCGGGCCAAGGGGTCGGGGCCGGAAGTGGGCGAGCGCACGCAAAGGCGGATGGGGGGATTCTTAGTATGAGACTGATACAGGCGTATGAGGGTATTCTGAGTTGATATTCTGATTGCCTAGTGACTACAACTACAGTGGGTTCATATACAAGTAACAAGCGTCTGGAAAATACTAATGGGGAGAAGGGCGGAACACGGTATTATCAATAAGCTTGACTAGGAACGGGAAGTTTATGATTAGTTCGGAGGCCGATGATAACTGAGAGCGGGATTACGATAAAAGGAAATAGTTCAAGGACTACAAATATAGATAGGCATATGCAAAACATAAGATTGGACGGATCAACATAATAAAGGGGACGTATCAAAGTTTGACCAGACAATACGAGTTATTTTGACGTGGGCGTAAACGGAGTTTGATCTTCACAAAAACATTCGTCAGCTTTGGGGCCGATGGTTTCCGATAGGATGACTTGAAATGTTGACAAGTGGCGATAACCTCGGGACCGATAGGGTTGCGACACGGTCGTAACAGTAAGAATATCCATCGTAGCTCACTTTCTTAGGATATTCTCTCTCTCTCTCTCTCTCTCAATATATACTTTCTCTCCTCTACTTGGCCATTGGCCCAGCTAGCTATGCAATCAGATCGTACTGTAAGGTCAATCCGCTCTTGTAATCATCTACCAATTGCACCTTAAAAGGTCAATCGTAATCTATATTTGACTACTTCAAACTACTAGTCGGTTGTATTTCGTACTATCATTAGTTGATAATGATCGCACATTGAGTGGTAAACTACTCAACTCTTTACAGCCAGTGATGGAATATGTCCATGGCATTTTGACTCTGGCTTTGCAGCCTTGAGCAATTGGAGTCAAGTTATGTGATGAGGATGTGTCGGATGTCCTCATCTATTGTTTGGCTCTGGAATTTGGTGCGGTAGCAACTGCTCTTATGCAGCATGTTGGATCACTTACCGTCGAAGAAATTTCCACGGCGCTGGTAGAAGAAGAAAGCCATCTAAAAGGGTGGAAAGAAAATGAGAGTCAGATTGCCATGAAAATGAAAGTCGATTCACCAAATGTGCGATAGCTGAAGAATTGCTATAGATGCAACAGTGAAGGTCACATTGCACGTTTTTGTCCCACTGAGGCCAGTTGTTTTGTCTTCAAGTGGATTACCTACCAAAAACCCAGAGATCCCCACTGATAGCACAGGAAAGAGTGCTTATGTTTTGCGTGTTTGAAATTGTTGTGTGGACTAGGAGTTGTGAGCAGGGCTCCAAGGTCTGGCATTTTTTTTTAGTCTGGGAAGTTGGGGGAATGTGTTCTAGGAGCAAGAGTCACTCCAAGGTTTGATTCGACACCAAAAGTACCAGATGGATTGCATCTAGTGGGCACAGCGGGTGTGTCTTCGATTTTCAGATGGATTGCGTCTAGTGGGCACAGGTGTATTTTTTCGATTTCAGATGGATTGCGTCTAGTGGGCACAGGTGTATTTGTGCAGGCATATTTTTTGATTTCAGATGGATTTTCGGACAGATTTTCAGATGAGTTTTTGGACAGGTTTTGTGTCAAGTCAGCACAGGCATAGGTTCGAATTTTGGATGGGTTTTGGACAGGTTTTGCATTGACTGGGTGTATTTTTCTTATATTGAAAAGGGGTTTATATTCTTGGTGGGTACATATGGATTTCCTACAAGTTCTCAACAACATGCAAAGTGGGCGTGTTAGAAGTTATAGTATTGCATGCCGTCGATGCTCGGCTATTTCATACTTTACAGTAGCTTAGTCATCAAAAATAAACTTTGTCCATTTTTCGCTATAATGTCAACATCAAACAAAAAGGGACATATCAAAGCATAACCAGATGGTATGAGTATAACTTGACAGGGGTGTAAACAGGGTTTGATTGCCATGAAGGTATACACCAGTGTCGGTATACTGATGGTTGCTGATACGATGACTTGACTCGTGATTCGAAATGCAGGCAAACCATTGTATCATCAGGGACTGTTGGGTTGCGATGGGGTTACGACATGGTCGTAACACCTCATTCCCCTTTTTTAGGTTAGATCTTAACAGACCCCCCTTTTAGGCTCTCTGTCATTTCAGACTCCCACAAGTTGTTTTAGTCCTGTAACTCTCCAGCATCCCACTATCAGTACCCCCACTCACAGTAGCACCACTTGCAGTACCCCTGACACTTGTTTTCTTGTATCTTAATGCCTTAGCTTTCTGTCCCGTCTCTGTTCCCATCAAATGAGGCTTCCAAATTTGATAAATAGAATATTATTCAATTAGTATTCAACTTTGTTGAGTAGAAATTCAATTTGTGTCAAGAAGTATGGAAAGGGGTAAGGATCAAACTGAAAGTGAATACAGGTAATTAAAGTATACTAAAAGGTATGAGGTGGCAAAATATCATTTACACCTAGAATGGGTAATGGGAGTGTTGGAATGGAGATGGGATGGAATTCCCAAAAGGGTGATGTACAGTGAAACAGGTGTCAGGGTGCTGCAGGTGACACTCTGGTCAGGGGTACCAATAGCAGGATGCCAGAGGGTGAGGAGGGTAAAACAAGGTTGTGGGGGGCTGAATGACAGGGATCCTAACAACACTGTGGCTTAGTCCCCTCTGATCCTTAGTTCCCAGCCTCCCAGTTTACTACCTACATATCACAATATAATATAATTATTTCTATGTCCTCCTTGTTTGTTTTGAAATACTGGAGGACCTGATAGTTTGTGTGAGGGCACAACACATAAGTTTGAAGCTGAGCTCCACTTGTCAAAGAGCAACTGGAGTTGCCAGTTGCATAAGTATTAACCCCCTTCCTGTTTTAGTTCTTCACAGGGGGCTTGAGAATGACTCCTAACAATATCCCTACTTGTTTTGTATTCATTCAAATTTTTGGAGCACCTGAGCATTGTGTGAGGGCCCAACACATAAGAAGCAAGCTCCACTTCACTTGAATTTACTCAGGGCAAATTCACATTTTCACACCATTATATAAAGGAAGTTTAATAATACTTTGTATCATGTAACTTTTTGGGGGTGTAAAATACGTCAAGGGACATGACATTGGAATAGAGGATAGATAGACTCCTGACATAGTTTCACAAGTGTATTAAGCACATCTTTATTTTTGAAATGGAACTTCGTTATAGATGTTTCTCGTGAGACCCATTACCTGATGCATGTCAATATTGATGAAATATTGTGTCATAAATACTTCACTCACGCTCCCAGCCCGATCATTCTCGATCATTAACATTATCCTGCCCTTGAACAATCGCGAGATGTATGTCCTGTTTCACCACATCTATAGCTGCTCACGTGTCAGAGTCGAAAGGACTGCAGATCTATTCAAAGCAGATGTACCATTTATTTGACGAGCATGCGGATGCCTAAAGGATATAAAAATCAAATAATAGGATAGCAGTTGAACATACAGTGTGACCTTTCTGACCGCACCGATAGCAGAGCGCATCGGCACAATCCTTTGCCTTCCATACATTAGACGTAAGTGATTGAATAAACCCAACCCGACACGACACAACAAACCATGTGACCTGAAAAATCTTAGTAGTGATCATTGATGTAACAGGAAAACAAACCAGTTTGATTACATATACGGCAAATGACCGGTTGTGGACATGCATGTGCCAAATGCCCAGGTTTTTTACCTGTAGCTGCATTAGAAGTTGCGTATGATAGAGTTAAATGTCATTACAGTTATGGCTTCAATACAGAACAAAGTTCAAACGTTAGATTGGGTAGACACATCGAAACATACCACACGTTGGATCTGGGACGAGGGGCGCTCCCCCGCTTTTCAACACAATTTGCGGCAAGGTGTCCAACTACCGTTGCAACATAATAACCATGGTTATCATATGGACATAAACCAACTTGACAACACTGCAGACATACATTGGCCACAAATAAAACATGTCTTATTGTGATGTGGAGTATATGCAGCATGCTGGCTATCTGACTGAACCGCACTAGACTCAGCATCCCGAACAAACAAAACAGCAGCAACAACATCTATGACAACAATAGAATGACTTACAGCATTTCTCAAACTGGTCGTCCGTGATAAAGTACGTGTTGCACATTTTGGTGCTATATGGTACTGCGGGGAAAATACCAGTTTTTTAAGTGAAAACATCTTTCAGTCAAAGAGAAAACGCCCGCCATGATCCGGGAGCTGGGCGTCATCCCAGATCTATTTTAGTCTTACATGAGTTGTTTCTGTCTAAACGATCCAGCATATTATTTCCCTCTGATTAAGGGTAAAACTTTTTAGTATTTGATACTACGAGACGTCGACAACACGCAGACTACAGGAGAGGAGAGGTGTGCGCTCGAAAGCAAAAGAGGTAAGAACAGATCTGGGAAAAATTGGCATAGTTAATTTTGAAGGCGATTGCGTCCTTTCTCTAAGTCGCCTCCACAGGGCCAGGACAATCCCGTGCAATGTGGCTGAAAAGTAAGTCCATATCTGTGTACATTCTAAGTCTTGCAGAAAACTCACGATTCACTACCGCAGGTGTAACATGCACGCCTTTGGGGTTGAGGGCACTCTATATATATGTAGATAGATTAACCTATGAAAAGTTTCATCTATAGTAAAACGATTACCTTTGCTGATATGTCCGCTATGAATATTATGAGTTAGGCCCAAAATCAATATAATTTGAAGAGCTCACGTTTGGGAACAATTGTAGCATTTAGATCCCTGAACACAGTCACGGCTCAAATGTCCAACTGTTTCACTATAAGGGCAAACACCCCCTAAAAGCATAGAGATACGCACCTCCTCCACATGTGTAGCTAAAAAAACAAAATAAGTAAGTGCACTATAATACACTTCCATGGACGTGATTACCAAGTCTTGCTCTGAGACCCAAAGCTGCCATACCCGCCTCCGCCGCTGTAACCTCCGCCACCAGCGCCGCCTGGGGCATCGGGGCAAGAACGAGCAATGTGACCGACCTGGTTATATAGTTGTAATATCTCCACTTTCGTCAGGGAAATTCGACTTACTTTGCCACATCGGTAACATTCGGCAGCGCCTGACCCCCCGTTCCAGTTTCCACTAAATCCTGCTCCACCTTCAGCAGCTTGAGGACAATCGCGAGACTAAAAAGTCTAAATTGATGATAAATACAATTTCAGGCGAAATAGAGACCTACAATATGCCCTCTATGGTTCATGAATGATCAACGAGGTTCAAAATAAATATGAGAATTCACCCACTCCGCACCGCACTTGTAGCAACTTTTTGCCTTTGGTTCTGATGTACAGTCTAATAATAATTTGTGTGAGTGACTATAGGTTTACTTGGAAAACCGTAACAAACCGCGGGAGACGTGTCCCTCAAGTCCACCTGTGAAAACCTTGAGGAGATACAACATCAAAAACTCTGCGAGCTTACAATTGTAACTAAAGATAAAAATAATTTAGTTCAGCCAGTCATGTGACAACACATTCGAAATAACCTTACCACGTAGGCGTGCCAGCCTTAGGGCATTGTGCAGCCTGGTGACCGACTGAAGAGCGGATTTCGACGGGAAAAGATGGCATTGATCAGATAGATAGAAAAAGACACGTACATCCCAACGATGCATGAATGAGAACCATGATCATACGAATACGATGTTATTGATCGATTGTGAAAACAATGAACCATTTGAATGGGAAAAAAGAGACGCGATGAAGAGTATGCAAAACAAACATAGCGATTAACACCGTCAGCATTTCCTCGTTGCACAGATTAAAGGAATCGACATGCATCCGCCACAATTAAAGCAACCTCGTGCCCCTGACATTTTAATGTTTAAACTTGAGAGCGTGAATTTTTGGATGCAGACAAGGTTGAGGCAAAGAGAAAAACTAGTTCAACTCCGCTCAACCACTCCGACGACACCACGCCCCAACACTATCCTATCCAGTATTCATGTTAGATGAGTATCTTGATCACCCACTTAATCTGGAACTAGACAGCTTACGAGCTGCACTCGACAAATACCAGGCAGGTGTGAATATTCGACTTATGATCATCGTAGAGTCTCAATATTGGCATAGCACGCCGCGCAAGTATCGTCTCTTCAACTGCAACGAGCCCGTTTAGAGGCCAATGACACTTCTGCACGTTGTAAATCTCTGGAAGCGGATAATGACCGTCTCAAACATGAGGTCGCTTTCTTGAGAGCTAACGTGGAGCCTAGTCATACGCCTCGACAAGTCACGGAGCTCAGTCTTGCTTTGAGACATGTTTCCGACAAGCTGTCAATTACGGAGAATAACCTCCAAGAGAGGACATTAGAGCTAACAAATGCCGTCTCTGACAAAGACCACGTTCAGGCCGAATTAAATATCGCTCGTGCAGAGAGAGATAAATTGAGGCTCACAGCTGATGATGGTCACTTTAGAGAATGCCAGCTTCGGGCCCAATGTAGAGCTGCTGAAGAAGAAGCTAGAATGGCCGATGTCGTCGTAATGGAGTACGCTGACCTAGTTCGATCATTGGAGTTCCGCCTTTCTCACTCCAATGCTACTGCTGCTACCTCTGATTCTGACCTAGATGGCGATGCGAAGGACGATTCGACGGCACATGATATTCGTTTCCTGCGAAGGACAGGTTTAACTCCTGTTGACTCTCTTACCCAAAATCGAACCTCTCTTCAGCGTCTTCTCTATGAGTTTAATGCGGAAACGGCAAACCTCCAGTCTGAAATCACTCGTCTTCATGGTGAGATTTCAGCTGTTCAGATAACCTTGGATGCGGAGCGTGAAGTGTCCAGATCAGAACGCGAAAAGTTGTCGGAGGCATTGGCTACGAATGAACGGTATAGAACGGATGATACCTCTGCAGGAAAAATGGTTTCCAGATATATGTTAGTGGACTAGTGAATCCCGTATCAGGCCTTTCAATGGCTAACACACTGCGCTGTAGGCGATTCTCACAGAGCTCTATAGATACCCTTCAACGAGCCGTGGAAACGCTAAAAGCCCGACATGCTGCAACATTATATACCCTTACAACTTCTTCTGAGGCGCTTTCTTGCACTGTAGACTCAGAGCGGAAGCGTGCACTTCAACTACGTGATATCCTTGATACACTCACCGAGGACATCTCCCGTGAGACTTTTGGTCGGCGACGAGAGGTACTCCTCCGAATGAAGAGCCTCGCACGAGAGGAGAGACTTATGGAAAACCTTCGTGGTTGGGTCAGGCGAGCAGAGGAGCGGATACCACAATTATCTGTATCGCTTATATCTTCTAGGGACAATCTGTCATGTGTGGAGGATGTCTCGCCTCTAGCAACTGGATTTGAACAGATACTCGAAGAAGCCAGATGTATATTAAGATCCGCATCACACACGAAAGACGAAACGTCGGGCAGCCCATTGGGGAACATCCTACTGGCCGAACACACATGTGCAACCTTAGCCTTAGAGTTGCAAAAGGAGACGGAAAAGAGACTACTTCTTGCGCGCAAAATCGCTTCAGAGTTATTCAATTCCTCAATCTCTGCTCTCGAATTGACCGATGAGGTGGATAATTGTTCGACACTCATCTCTTCTAATACAGATTCTAGCAAGGATCAGTCGACACAGGAACAGGACCAGGACCATCACGTAGTCCCCTCGGAAGTTGGAACCATTTCTGAGGAAGTTTTCGCAGGCAATTGCTCTGGTGAGAATTCACATGCAGAAGTTGAAATAGACAACATAGCTGCATATTTCCCCAATCCTATAGCCCAATCATATGATGATAGCCCCTCAGAAGGGTTACCCATATTCCCATCCGACGAAAATAAACTTTCATTCAGCTTTTCGTCAGCAGGTGGTTCATCTATTATTGCTCAGCGCTACGACCAAATACAGCGATCTTTTCGTGATTGTCGGGTCTCATTAGCGCAATTGAAAGCTCAAATTGCGTCTGGTAGCCTACCCCATCGAGGCATGTCATTATTACAAAATGTAACCCTCAGGTTGGACGATTACTGTGAAGATGCTCTTGTCGAACTGGAGATAAGGATAACTGATGAAGAGAGAATGGTGCAGAATTTCGAGACAATGCTTCGTTTGCCTGCTGCATTAAAGGAGGGGCAGGATGCAGCAACACGACTCGAAATTCGAGCTTTTATCGATGGAACATTACCGTCGGTCGCAAATGTACAGGAGTCCTTCAAGGCTAAACTGGCAGACCTCCAACACGACATTGCTCAGGTCAGAAGAGTCTTATACGAGTTCGAGACAGCTCCCGAACCACCCAGAACGCCGCCTATTAAACAACATTGGTCATCCACAAACTTATCATCTCCTACCTCATTCCATAGCCCAACGTCTACGTTTGGTAGTGTGATCACCGCACCAAAAGCAAACCGAGTGTCATCGGCATCTTTCTTGCCGTTATCTCTGCGAGGCTCTCAGGAGATAGAAATTGAAGATCCTTACACACATCTGGGACTTAGAATTGCAATGCCTTTCAAAGCTTCTTTACCTGGCACAAAGGTTGGCTCACCAAGACATCCTTCAACCTTGCCAGTCCGGGATACAAGATCATCAAGTGCGATGTACTTACTAGGTTTAGGTGGATCTAGAAGCGGTATTTTTTCAAGCCCTGCCCCTCTTAACCCCAGCAATGAAGGGGATGGGTATGATCACGCCTCAGCTAAGGGCCCAAGTGACATCGAATAAATAATAAGCGCCAGTCACTATGTATGTAGCTAATGGTCCATAAGAGTGTTAATTTACTTTATTTGATTACTTTAAGTGTGAACCCTTTCCAGCTGGTATTTAATATATATTCCAACTCTGTGGGGAGTGTTTAGATCTTCTTGTTGCACAAAAACGAAACTTACTTTACGCCAACGTAAACCCCAATGAGCTGCAGCAGGACCTTCAATTCCAAATGCCAAACCTTTGAACCACCAAAATGTGCCGACGATTACAAACACGATGATTGCGAAAATGACATATTTCGTTTGTTCCTTGAGTCGTTGCGATCGAAATATGAATTGGTCAATGAGATGCGCCGTCATTAGTACGGAAAAGTATAGAGCTGGAAGCTGCAGAAGACGCAGAAGATTACTAAGTTATTTGTATGCACAGTACAGACTGTTATGACATACATAATGATGCACGTATGTCACCTGAATAATATGTGGATTAGTAAAGTCTGTGTGAATCTGTGAATATGTCAACATACACGACCCATCACCAGGAAAGGCACTGTGATACGATTAGATATATATATATCTACATTGCAGGAAAATTGCTTACAATAATGGAAGCTCCATCCGACAAAGGCGACCTTCCCAACATAAAGCGCGTGGTCCCATTCATCTTTCAATTGAAGTTAAAATGCAGTGATAGAGGTGATTGGATGAACTCACTAGGTTCGAAGTCTTTGTAACGTCTCTGCATCCGAAGCAGGTATATTCCGAGTGCGACCAATGACAAGATCAAGCTAGACGTGCCAGCCCACCATATTATTGGTGTCCCGAGGAGATAGTATTTGATCTGGTTGTCTCCCCAACCGCACATGCGTAGACCAAGATGCATCCAAGGCCAATCAATGGGTTTTGAGGCTAATACATCTTCTTTATCTGGATCTGGAACGAGGGCATTATTGGACGTCATCATAGCAACATTGAGATGCCAGAAATCGCGGAAGAAGGGTGACCTATAGAGAGCTTGTTCTCCGGGAGGCACTGTCAAAGTCACCATAAGTAATATTGACTCGTTAAACAAGTACTAGCCCACATCTATCATTCCAATGGCTTTCTACATTCCAATATGTATGTGCATCCTTTGGATTGTTCTCCTTGTCACAGCTGACTTCAATCTGCTTAAACCCCCACTGAGGGAGAACTGCATTGGCAGCTCGTAAATAGCAACCAAGGATTTGGTGCCGGAATCGCACACGTGTAGTCAAGGAATGAATACGGTCAATATTGGCTACCGAGCCACGTTGGAGATCGTCAACAACTTCAACGACCCAATGGTCATTCACGTCACCAATTGTACTATTTCCGTAGCAGGAAACTTCATGATTTAGCTTCGTGACTGGCGCTGCAACGGGATGCGAATGTAAATTACGCGTTGTGGGAACATGGTGCAATCGAATGATATCCTTGTTTTTTAGAAAACGCAATTCGGCGTTGGGATCCAGAGGCGGTTCCTCCCAGGGTAGCATCACTAGCCATTCGTTATTGTTATCCTTATAGTGATAACAGGTCACTTGTTGTTGGTTTGATCCGATTGGAAATGTTTGGACATGTGAGTGAAGCAGACCACCTCCATACCCGACATTTTTGAGTGTGATTTTGGAACCAAAGGCGATATCTTGAGTGTAGTCGTTGGTCATCACTCACACTTTATGAAGAACGTTGCTCACCAAGAGGATTTTGGGCGAAATCATTACCGATAAGATTGGCCTGAAACAAAGAACTCATTTGTGCATCGCCAGGACCAGAGTGATTGAGGATCAAGAAATGGACTTTGAATGAGGCCATATAAACAACCAGAGGTATAAGTATCAGGCATATTCCTCTGGCGATCCAATGCTTGAAATAAGTCCTCTGTGCAGGTTAAATATGTTTGCTCTCCAAAGAAACAAAAGGAAAAATAAAGATGACACGCACAATTGGCATTTTGAGGTCACCAAATTTATCCCAGAGGTCCTCAATAGTATAGGCACCAACCAGGAGAGTAACAAATAATCCAACCCACTTGACACTATTAAAATGATTAGTCTGCACCTCAGTACATCGCAATAAATAATCACCTTGTGACACAACCGATTGAAATTCCGGTTAACGAGAGCCAAAGCCACCAGTCGATGGAAAATGATCTTACTCTACGTCAGCGGAATGAATCGAGGAAAAGAAAGGTAAAATAACTTACTGATTTTGTTGATTATGGAATTTAGTCATGCAGAATACGGTACTGAAAGTAAAAAAAAGAAGCATTGCGTCGAGAAGAATGAATCGAGATATACAGAGCCACGCAACATCTAAACATACAATGTGAGGAACATTCCGAATGGGCACATACAAACGCACCTAACAAAACCAGCAAAGCGACAATGTGACACGCTCTCCAGGTGAGGCCCAACTCGACAGCCGTATACCAGGCCAGAGGCACCATGCCAACACCAAAAAGTGCAAGCATAACCCTCATTGCTACAAATGGGACATCATCTCCATAGTCTGAGCCACTTTTGAACTCGAAATAGCCTGTGTAGCCTGAAAGAGCACCGGCCAGTGCGACCAACATTTTCCCCAGCGGAGGGTGGACATCAAAGTAAAATTCACGTTTAAGGTAGTGCGATCCGAACTTTCCAAAGTGTGCTTCATCCCAGACGACAAACGCGGCTTTACCGATCTCATAGAAGCGTGTCCAGCATGAGAGGAGCGTGTAAATAGCTGGGACTATATGCTCTAAATTTTGTTGGATAAACTCAGTCTGCAGACTTGAGGTAAGAACAAGTCAGAGAAAACAGAAAAGACCATGATACCAGGTTCGTGGGCGGAGGAGTTCTTCTAATATTCCTGCCTATGCGAGGAATATTTACAGACTTTAGCTTATCGTAATAAAGACCCTTGTCATCGTCGTATTCGACATCGTATTGTCTCCCTTCATTTTCATGCGATGCGGCCCCACCAGCCTTTACCCTCCGTCGAGTTTTCTCTTCGTTCATATAGTGCAGCGGAAGCTCCTCCTCGATTTGGTGACGAGGGGGAGCCCAATATTGCTCGGCTGTTGTTGTATTGCCTGGATAGGGGACTTGTTCAAACTCTTCAGAAGTTCGTGATGAGCCTGGCGGTGTACCAATTTCTAGAGCCACGTCCGAAGGCTTAGGCATTCGCTTCTTAGAGAGAATATGTCTGGACGTTATCCACGATGTCGGACACGTCGATGAGATGAGGTTACAAGATGATGGGACTCCCTGGGCGCCTCCGCGACTGAGACTAACACCGTCTATTCATTTATTATTATTATTATTATTAGAAACCACTCAGAATTATTCAGTTTTAATACATATAACGACTGGAAGAATTATATACATCGGGGATAATCACGAATGACGCTGATATTCTGCAATAAGCATTGCGTGATCCTACAGAAGATATTAGCCAAGGTGTAAGAAAGCAAACAGATCGTCACTTACTCGTTCGTAGGGCTGAGTGGTGCAAGATCAGGATAATGAAGTACGTAACATTATTGAACAACATACCTCCAGAGTGAGCTGCTCCAATGGTTTGAATTTCTCTTCTTTTAGCTTCTTAACCTCACTCGCAAACACGACCTCTGCAGGAATGAGAGAATCGATACAGTTGGCCTTGATCGAAATTACGGCATGGCCACCGTTTTTTAAGAATTGATGGGCATTAATTGCAACAATCCGAGCTTGGTCAGGTTGGGCAACATCTGCAAAGACGACATCAACTAGAGAGAGTAACATGCGATACTTTTGAGGATATCGCGCATCCTCGATTATTGCTATTTGAAATAATTAGGTTAATGGGTCAAGATGAAAAAAAGGTGACCATACGAATGACATTAGTCCGCTTTTTAGCCATGTTGATCAAATCCCGTCCTGACCGGTTGGAGAATTCGACTGCATATACAGTCCCTGTCTAATTCACAAAGATATAGTTTGAACTAAATAATGCTGGAAACGTCTGCATACCGGACCAACTACATCTGCCACATGACTGACACTTGTCCCGCTGGCTGCGCCGAGGTACAGCACTTTTTTGCCTGGGGCGATGTATATATGATCGAGACCGCCTAAAATTCCTGCAGCCAACTTGCTCCGGAATGGATTCCAAACACGATACTCTGTTTTGGTGCCTTCTACATCACCAGCAATCGAAATGCGTTTTTCGCCATATACGGATTCCCCAGGGACAAGATTTTTGGTGACCAATAGATGTTCTTTTCCTTTTGCGATGAAAACGCCTGGGTGTCGGTGAGGTTCCAAGATAACGTTGGCACCGCCTTTTGCGCCACCACGCCCTCCACCCCGGGGTGCACCGCGACCACGAGGGGCACCACGACCACCCCCACGGCCTCCACCACGACCACCACCACCTATGCAACAAATTAGTACCTCTGTAACGTCATGTAGCTTAAGCACTAGCCTCTACCACCACCCCGGCCACCACCAAAGCCTCCTCGGCCTCCTCGATCCCCACCTCGACCTCCCCCGCGACTACCACCACGACCACCACGACCACCAAATCCACCTCTGCCGCCTGATTCGCCTGAAAAAAAAACATCGTGATATACGAGTCTATGTATGATATGGGATACTCACCGAAAGCCATTGAGTAAGTATGGCTGTTGGTTGCAGATGTTGACCTGAAAAAACGGGCGGAGTTGGAACTGAGAAATTTGGATGTCCGCAAACCTTTAGTGTGTATAATTCTCCTATAGTTACCCGCATCCTCGATTTGTTCAGGTTTCATCGGGCGCAGCAGCGAAAATATTTGTGGACTTATTCTATTGCTTTCAGACGGGTTAGTTGAATGTAATTAAACTTTCTTGGATGAGTTTGCTCATTAGTCACTTTAGAACCCTTTCACAGCTGTCTCGTGAACACAGTAGGACGTTGAAGATCTCGAAACGGTGCATGAAAATCCGTCCCAAATTTGCGACAATCAATATTCACATTTTTTCTTTACAGCGGTATTGGGTGAGCATCCCAATGGCCACCCCCCACCCCCACCACCCGCAACCCGGGCCCTCTTCTATCCCATACAACAATGTACCGTCCCAGCCGTACACCTTTGGCGGAAATCCGCCATATCAACATCATTTCCAACATCACCATTCAAGTAATGCTCCTATGCATCTTCACAGGGGTCCGAATGGGGCTGGACGCGCAAGTTACATTCACCACGGCCCTAGCCGACCCGGGCCTGCATTTCATCCGCCTTTCCATCCTCATCACCATTATCAGCATGGTAATTACGTCCACATTGAGCATCATCCTCCTCCCCCACGACTTCATCAACAATCTTACCAGCAGCAACACATGGTCAATGGTGGCCCGCTAATTGTAGGACATCCCCCAAATGGTCCCCCAAGACATCCACAATTCATACATTCCCATGCACAACGACATCCCCCTCCATTCTCGCCACCTCCATTTCGTCAGCCACCGCAAATTTATAATTATGTCTCGCCATCTAATTCGCCATCTGCCCTTCCCAAGCAGCTACTAATGCAGCCACCACCATCGCTTGCTTCACGTACTGGACAGGATGAGACACATCTGCCTGAGCAATCTTTTACCTCCATCTCCGCACAACCTTATGAACATGAGCAATGTACTTCGCATGTTTCATCCTCACCAGCACCACCCTCGCCACAACAATCCCCTATCGCTGAAGGACGATTGTCTCCTTTAAATGATCCTAGTGACACCGCACAATCACCCGAATTGAGCCCAAATACCCTCCCGATAGTATTTCAACCGTATAAACCCTTCCCTGATCGGAGAAACGTTAGTAAAGGACTTGCTCTGCAAGCGCAAAGACCACACATTCTCGAAGCGCTTGCTGTCACAGTCTCTCATACTGCACAACCCCCGCCGTCATTCTACAACCTTATCGGCTTGGCTGCGAAAGAAAATATGCCATTATCAAGCTCTTCGGGAAAGAGTACTCTTCTTTTGACTCCGCCGTCGGATGCCTTCAGAGTACTCTCGACTATCGATTCTGATCTACCGGCATCACCGATACAACAGACTTTGGCCCTTTCTGTTACTTCAACAGCGACTCCTGAGCCATCGACGGCCCCCGAGACGCCGCAGCCTGGATCCCCCCATTCATCCATGACCTCAATGTCACATGCTGCAAAGTCTCCCACCACAGTCACCACTGGATTGCCATCCGATTCCATCACTCAAGCGACAAAAGCAATACCCGAGTGTACCGACCAACAAACAGAATCCACAGTGACCGCTGAGCGTTCACAGCCTGAGGAGACACCTGTGGAGGACAACCATTCTCCTGCAGCAAAATCCTCAGCGCCTCCTGTCAAAAAGTCATGGGCCTCACTCCTGCGCCCTGCCGGTACATCGAGTGTTTCTAAATTAAGCAGCGGCAACGGTCTACCAACGTCCTCCGTGCAGGGTTTTTCCATTCCTGCACCATCCTCAAAAGAAGGATCTACGTCTTCAAAATCACGACCTGACCCTGAGCTCATTAAACTCCTAACATCGCCAACAGTTTTGTCTGGTCAGATGCCTTTCCTACGTGCTCGGGGTTTGATCAACCTGGGGAATATGTGTTTTGCGAATACCGTGCTTCAAGTGCTCGTTTATTGTCCTCCTTTCCATAAGCTGTTCACTGAGTTGGGTAAATATTTCCCAAGCCCGTCGGCCAAAGGTAGCGCTAGTACTCCGCTTGTGGATGCTACGTGAGTATATGCGAACTTTTAAGCCCTTGTATGCACTCTGACTGTTTGAGTAGTGTTGCATTTATGAAAGAATTTGGCATGCTCCCAAAATCTAAGGTACAACAGGAAGAGGAAGAGGAAACTGGTCGTGATTCGTTCGTTCCCAGCGGCATTTATGACGCTTTGAAAGAAAAGAAACGGTTTGACTCTATGCGGGTAAGTTGGTGCGAGTTTATTCTTTCTCTTTCCAACACATTCCCTTGCTTTTAGGGCGGCCAGCAAGAAGACGCAGAGGAGTTTTTGGGCTTCTATCTGGACACTCTTGAAGAAGAATTACTGTCGATGATCACGCCAGTTTCTCCTGCGATCCCATTTGCACCAACGATGGAAAGGGAAGACGTCAATGATGATCCAGCCACTGATGGGTGGCATGAGGTGGGTAAGAAAAACAAGGCTGTCGTGACACGTATGGTATGATTTATTTTGACAATGTCGTCCGCGGCAGCTATTGACTGATAACAGCATAATGGGCAAGATTCACCAATTAGTCGAATCTTCGGCGGTAAATTTCGTACGGTACTCAAAGTTCCGGGAGCCCGTGAGACAGCTATAATGGATCCGTGGAGTCGGCTTCAACTTGATATCCAGGTATTGTCGTGTTGTCTGTGCCTTTTGAAGTAGTTGACAAGTTCGTAGCCGGTGTACGTCCGCACCATTGAAGACGCTTTACGACACATTGCGACACCAGAGACTGTTCAAGTTGCGTCGTCATCTCGGGCCCAGGTTGATGCCAGTCAGCAGACAGTGATTGAAACACTTCCGCCGATACTTGTTTTGCATTTGAAACGGTTTTTGTATGACACCACTGTGAAAGACGTCGTCAAGTTAAACAAACAGGTTGCCTTTGGACCAGAGCTTGAGATTCCAAAAGGTGTGCTGAACGATTTCTCCTAGTACGTTCTGCTCAACTTCAGTAACACAGAGGTGATGTCGACTGGCCGTCGCTCGCGTCCGATTAAATATAAACTCTTCGGAGGTAAGAGTACCCGTTGAATGGTGAAATGTTGTGTCTCATAATTCACGCAGCTCTCAATCATCATGGAAGCTCTGCCACCGGTGGGCACTATACACTAGATGTTCTGCACCCTGATCCCCGCGAGGAGGGACGCGAGGGATGGATACGATTGGATGACGATATCGTGCAAAATATCCAGTCTGAAGATTTGGCGGCACGAGAGACAGGGGATGACCGGAGTGCGTATCTCCTCTTTTATCGACGGATTCAACCTCCCATATCTGGAGCGCGGATGTAACTAGATTGTATTCATATTTAGAGGGAACGGGTCTGATGAGATTTTTATATGCCATGATGTTTGTGTCCACGTAGTGGAGACAGCGGAAAGCCGCAACGGATACATAAATAATATTGTTTGTGTTGTGTCGTGTTTGTCCTTGACTACCCGAAGATTTCCGACACTGGTATCACTTCTGTTCTTGGTATACTGTTTCTAACAAAATGCACGCTCTACGTCTCGCCCGCACCCACCTTTCATTGCGGGCAGCTGGTCGTAGAGCTTCGACCGCATCTCATTCCCATCCAACAATAAACTCCCAGCCGTCCCTTATTCCACTATCAAACGTGGAAGCCCAATGGGAGACACTAACTAAGCAAGAGAAAGTTGACACCGCGCTACAGCTAGAAGAATTGCAGAAGAAAGATTGGAAACAGTTATCCCTAGATGAAAAGAAAGCTAGTGTGTTTTATCGCGTTTGTGGCCTATATCCAATCTACTCACATCTTACCTCAAGTTTATTATGTCGCATATGGTCCTCATGGCCCTCGCACACCGAAGAATCCTCCCGGAACTGCCATAAAGGTTCTTTTGGGGACAATGGGTCTCCTTGGTGTCAGCGGTCTCGCGTTCCAGTTCATTCGTTCACAAGGTTCGTGGAGCTCGTTCCGGTCGTTTTCGACCTTGCCTCACTGCTTAATACCCAGCCAACCCACCACCCAAATCCATGACCAAGGAATGGCAGGAAGCTTCGAACGAGCGTGCTATTGCTCAAAAAATAAACCCTCTCACTGGTGAGTTGCTTCAACCTTTTCTATGAAAGATCGCTAAGATTGCCCTCGAAAGGTATTTCCTCGGAAGGATACAAAGGGAAAGGATTTATTTCTGTAGATAAATGAGGTGGTTCTTCGTGATGAATGCCTTATGGTTTTTGAAAGCCTTGCCAATGCGAGCACCAGTAATGTAACTGTAGGGTTACTGGAACTTTTGGTAGGAGAGCAGGCATAGTACAAATAATTTGCGGTTTTCGTGGAAAATATGAATGAACCAAATTTAATTCGCACCGCCGTGCGGAACTCGTCAGAAATATGAACAAAGCTTCAATAATTCCGACTGCGTCAACGTTTTTTTAATTAAATGATTGAGAATGCATTCCGAGTGGATCCAGGGGATTGTACATTATGAGCTATCCCACACTCACATCTATATTGAATATGCCTCATACTGCCCCACTCTTTGGAGTTGCTCTTTCAGTCTTTTCTGGGTTCAACCAAATCTGAAACAATGGATAGTAAGATATACATTTCCGACGGCGTTGTGAACACAACGGACCTGTTCACCACCTTTCCCATTCTCCCAGTTTTGGTACCTAACCAAAGTAATTCCTCGCCTTTCGGCCTGGAGTCGCTCTCCTTCCTTGAGAGATTGTCGCAAGGCTCGTGCGGCAATTTGAGAATATTTATTGAAACTGCAAGAAGGGATAAGTCTCTAAATCCTGAAAAGGCAAGTAGCCTCACGAGAAATGCGACCGCCAGAGTGCACTCATATTGAACTGATACGTGTGGTAACCTGTCAACTAGCTGCGGACTGTAATGAGAAAAGCAACGGCAACAGGAAAGCAAGGGATCACCAACGTTTTGTTGTGGAAACAGGCTAAGAGAACAGGCGCTCGTCTCATCTACGGAAGCTCCCACATTCCTTCTCTGAATTCAACCATGTCGGCAGGACAAATTTCATGGGATTATGTATTAAAGTCAGCAGTGAACGTCTCAATAGATGTATCTGACATGCTGACGCTGTATTAGATTTATCATTATCGGTGATGCTGCTGTAGGGAAGAGTTCCCTGCTCATTCGTCTCACAGACCAACGGTTCTTGACAAACCCAGACCCCACAGTGAGTTCTTATCGTGGAAAGCGGCTCGAGCTCTTCAATATACTATGCCTACTTTGAAAAGTTAGGTGTGGAATTTGGAAGTAAACTTATACATTTTGAAGATGAGAACAAGACTGTAAAGCTACAATGCTGGGACACCGCCGGTACAGAGTCCTTTCGATCAATAACTCGGAGTTACTACAGAGGAGCATGTGTGAGTGACACTTCAATGTGTTCAGTCCGTCTTTGACAGAACTAGGGAGCTCTTGTTGTCTACGATGTAACCTCGCAAACCAGTCAGTTCGCCAAAGCGTACGCTGTCCATGCCTCACATAACTCCCAGGTTTTGCAAATGCACGAACATGGTTAGCGGATGTCCGACAATACGCCGATCCAAATCTTACTTGCATACTGGTGGGCAATAAAGTTGATCTTTGTGAGCCCGAAGCTGGTCTTTCCACCTCGACGTCGTCCCGCCGCAGGCACAGAGAGGTGCCTCGGGAAACCGCAGAATTGTGGGCAAAGGAAGAGGGGCTTTTGTTCATAGAGGCTAGCGCCAAATCGGGAGATAATGTGGATGATGCTTTCCGGGAGGCTGCAAGAGATGTTATCTCAAAAATTAAGAGAGGCGTCTTTGAGGATGGCAAGGTTCGGTGTTTACTTTCTCATCTCCCACAATTATCTTGACTCGATTTAGGCACATGGTGTTAAGGCTTCACGACAGCCAGAGAATTCGCTTAGCCTAGAGCAGGCGAAGAAGAGTACTTGCTGTTCTACTTAAATTTCATATGAAGGGACATTCTGCGACGGTGTACGATGATAATGACGATTCATATGTAGCTTAATCATCTATAATACCATGTGGGAATAGATACTTTATTCGTCTGTACCGAATGACAAAGCTAACGCTGCAATGGAAAGAAGGCGGGTAAAGGGAACTCAACATCATTACAGACATGGGTTATACAAATAACGATCAGATGAGGTCGGCTACGTTCAAAGGCATTTCATCTATCTGTGTTGAATAAAATTCTAGAAATAAAGATGTCAGGTAAAGCCGATATCTATGAATGCCAAGTACTTACGTTCAATATCCCGCAACATCCTGACATCGTCTGTGGTGACAAAGTTAATCGCCACACCCTTACGTCCAAATCGACCGCCACGTCCTATTCAACAAGATATCAGAATAATCTCTACAGTTCATCGGAATACATACCGATTCTGTGGATGTAATTTTCTCTGTTCGTAGGCAAATCGTAATTGATGACCAAAGATACCTGCTGTACGTCGATACCACGAGCAAGAAGATCTGTAGTAATGAGGACACGGGAAGAGCCTGAACGGAACTCCTTCATGAGAAGTTCACGCTGCTTCTGATCCATATCTCCGTGCTGAGAGGAGAGATATTAGTCCAGTTCACCCAAGCCATAGAGCCACAGGGTCACATACCATGGCGGAAACAGTGAATTCTCTCTGGTGAAGCTTTTCGGTCAACCAGTCCACCTTTCGCCTGGTGTTACAGAAGATGACGGCCTGAGTAATGGTTACTGTCTCGTACAAATCAGACAGAGTGTCTAATTTCCATTCTTCCTTTTCGACAGCAATGTAGAATTGCTTAATACCCTCAAGCGTCAACTCATCACGTTTGACAAGAATCCTGACGGGGTCACGCATAAATTTCTTGGTGACCTCGAGGACATCAGCTGGCATGGTAGCAGAGAGGAGAACCACCTGGGTATCTTGGGGAAGCAGCTGGAAAACCTCGTAAATCTGATCCTTGAACCCACGGGAGAGCATTTCGTCTGCTTCGTCCATACAGAAAATTTTCATGTTATCGGTTTTGAGCGCACGACGGTTGATCATGTCATATACACGGCCAGGAGTGCCGACGACAACCTGCACTCCTTCTTGGAGTTTGGCCATGTCCTCGCGGACGTTAGTTCCACCGATGCAGGCGTGGCATTCGATGTTCATGTAGTCACCGAGGGCGACAACTACCTTTTGGATTTGCTGGGCAAGCTCACGGGTGGGAGCAAGAATGAGGGCCTGGCAGCCTTTGACAGACATGTCCAGTTTTTGGAGGATAGAAATACTAAAAGTGGCAGTTTTGCCAGTTCCAGACTGCGCTTGAGCAATGACATCGTGGCCCTTGACAACGGGGACAATGGCTCGTTGCTGAATGGCAGAAGGACGTTCAAAACCATACGCATAAATTCCACGAAGAAGCTCGGGTTTAAGGTCCATGTTATCGAAGCTGATTGTATCTAATTGTGAGAATGAAAACTGTGTGAAGTCGAACACAACGTACTTATCGACTACTTGGTCCCAGTTAGACTCGATTTCGCCTTCGGGGACATCTTGAAGAGAGTCTTCACTGTGCCTTGAGTCAAGTGGCAGCTCTCAATAACGTAAACTCTCACACTTACGCTGACATATGTTTCAAAGAGTTCGTTTATCCAAGGATCGACTACTTAGGTCGATGAGACTCGGATTATAAGTTCGGTTCGTTAATGGAGAGTTAGGTTCCTAGACAACTATGAGTTGATCGATAGGAGGAAGTTGAGGTTAGATGTTATAGGACAAAATTTGTACACTATTCGAACTCCGCAGTCGGTGCCGGAATTAAGACTCACAAAGTGAGTAGATCTTGTTTCGCTTTCTTTCTCTTTCTGCACTCTCTGACAAGGCCACCTCCTATTTGTCAAAATTGCCTAAAAGTTAAAAGAAATGTATGATCCCATGATCCTCCCTATGCACGTGATGTGTTATTATTTATTAGTGCTTCTTTAAAAATTAAATCTTCTTTATTTTTATTCTATATGATACATCTATGACTTTCACACTGTCCTTACGCCGACGTTGACAAGTACTTAGTAGTCACTCCAACAATCCTCAACACTAGTCGGTTTGTATCTATCGTATATTCATTGCAATTACCCTTTGAAGAGTCCCGATTCTATGCCTTGCCATGGAAAATACGACCAGTTACCAATGCCCTACACACTGACATTAAGCCGATACCAAAGAGTATCATACTCCCTGACGACAATCATCAGAAGCTTGAATTAACCATTTCTGTATGCTACTCGCCTGCATAGAAACCCACAGCGATATATCCGTGTGTCGACACATTGATAATGCCAGATATTGGAGGCCCGAGGATAGCACCCAGAGCTAGAATACTAAAAAGCATTCCCTGTCTTCTACCTACATCGCCCATTTCTCCCATCTCGGTAACAGGTAGCGACAAAAGACCGACTTAAGAGGGCATATTATATGTCTTGTTAAAACCGAGACAAAGCGACTCACCGAAAGCTCCAGAAGTAATACCATATAAAACTGCGATTATGATGAGGGACGCAGCCGTTCTAGCGTATGGCCAGGCCATAGTAAGAGCCCCTGCTACAATAGTCATTGGTATCATGCAATTAAGAGGTCCGGTGGTATCAGCGATGAGTCCAGAAAGCACACGTCCTGGGGATTGATTAGTACGCTGCCTTGGTGCCAGAAGCCAGGGCGAAATACCTATAGTGGACGATGCATTTGCAATTGCGACGAGATAAAATGCTAAGCTGGGAGACACTCCATTAAAAACAGCGCTGGATGCTCTGAAATACTGTTCTATAAACTTGCAAGAAATTTGAAGGGAACAGCCTTCACATATAGGTCAAGACTGAAACAGCAATGTAGGCTTGAACAACCGTATACAGTAAGCCTTATTGGTCATTACCTGTATATACTATATTTGAAAGTCAAAGAGCTTCTAACACAGTATTGTCGGTACATACATCCGAGAAAACACACGAAGCCACCCGCAATATACATTGAATATGGATAATACTTGAAAATACGGAGGTTGAAGAGGCCACCTTCTATTTTCTTGGGCGGTAATCTTCGCCGCAGAGTCTGTGAATGAAGAATGAGGTTGATTTGTTATGTAAATGTTGTTCATACGTACCAGATTACTAATACCGGTAAATATCAACAATATAAAGCCCAGAATTCGCATAGTCCATGGAAAACTGGAAATTCTTTGATCATAACCGGTGATAGACCACCGTATAGCTTACCCAACAATAGGTATAAGATTTCGTACAACAATGGGGAAAACGGTTCCTGAAACGAATTAGATCCAATATAGATAATACACGATAATAAGCTAACCTCCAACGCTACTCCCACATGCTACGATACCATATGCGGTAGATCGTCGTTTTTTAAACCAGTGGGCAACACAACTGAGGGTTGGCCCAAAAAGGACTCCACAGCAAATCTAAGCAAATCAATCAGAAGACTCTTGCTTTCTACGCCGAAAAACCCACTCCAATGGCAACACCTTGGCATAGGAGAAAGTGCCAGTATACCTTGCATTCCGCCACGAGACAGGTGGAAATAACAAGAACTATGCTGAAGAACATCATCGGAACCCTAAAATATCCTAGATCGAACAATCTTCCGGTAAACAAGCCCTAGAGTAAATTAGTCCATCATTACCCTGTCGGAGAACAAGATATTACCGGAAAGAAGGTCAATGCATACTGAGAACAAAGAGTGAATTCTTATTGAACAAGAGATAAGAATTTCATACTTGTACAGATCCTATCCATGAGCTGTAGGGGTTGGTTACTGAACAAACGTACTATCAATACCTGAGAAGAGAGCTTACAGAGCCGAAGCAGACGTTTGAGGCATCAAGGTTTCGGAATAGTAGGCTTGGAAAACCTTGTATAATACTCAATTCGCTGCGGAAGGTAACTCCAATTCCGAAATGTAACATACACCCTGCAGGATGAATTAGATTCTAACAAAACAAAGTGAACTTGACGCATACATAGCTGTTCACAAAGCCAAAGGTGGATGCGCAGATGAAAAAGGCACCGAGGCAATTTGCCCATGCCCTGAGACCTCCTTCGGGGAAATCTGTTTCAGATGAATCTTGGCTGGTCTCCGTTTCTTCCCTCTTCTCTTCAGAAGACACCTCCAGGTCTTTCCGAGCGATGCTTTCACGACAAGAAGGCGGGTGAGTTAGCGTGGACCCATCATCTTGCTTCTTGGTGAGTTCTGCAGCTTGCACGAGACTTTCCATAAATTGAGAAAAGTTGAAAGTGGTAAAAATGCTAACAGAGCATACCCACATTGTTAATCTGTCCGTTCTCGGCAAAAGGGAGCGAGGGAAATCAAGTCTGCCGGCCGAGATAATACTACGGCTACGCGTATTAGACAACTACTAGAATCGTTCTCAAAAAGTGCCTTTGCCCAAAATGAAGCTAACACATTTCACAAATGCTCAAATAATCGACTAAAAGTAATCACAAACTTCTTCCAGGCAAAGCGTTGTTTCGTAATCATTGGTCTTTGAGTTTACATTGAATCCCAGGGACACACCTTTCTCACGGTCCCGGCCTTTGCTTCGGCAACGGCAAATTGACACTTGTTCGTGTCCGTTAGTCCCGACAGACCAAACTAGTCAGTGCCTCGATATGGTGCGTGGTGTCATTGTATATATCTTTACTTCTATCTCACTTCCTAGATAGTCCCATGGGGTAAAACGCTTAAAGGAGAGCCCGGAAGCATTACAAGCCAGAAGACAACGCGAAATTAGTAAGATAGAGCAATATACTACGCTATCTAATCAGGTTCTTGGACGTGTCAGTACACTCTCTGTCGGTCTTTCAGTCGTTTTCATGCATTTCTATTACAGAGACATGCGGGAGATTTTAGCGAAGAAAGCTTAGATTTGACAAAGCACCTCCTTGCGATTAATCCCGAGTTCTACACTATCTGGAATTACAGACGTAATATTCTGTCCAGTGGCATCTTTCCTAGGAAGTGAGTGAGAACGCTTTAGTCATGTCGCCATTAACATTACCCATCGAACAGAACAGCCAAGGAAATCAATGATATCTTGGCAGGTGACCTGGCTCTGACAATGGCAGCGCTTCGTCAATATCCAAAGGTTTATTGGATTTGGAACCATCGGAAATGGTGTTTGGAGCATGTACCAGATGGCCCAGGCGATGACCAATATGGCTGGCGAAAGTCCGTTTGGGCTCACGAGCTCTACGTTGTAGAGAAGATGCTAGACGCCGATGCTCGGAATTGTATGAAATGGACTCGCAGCTCACATTACGTTTTCTAACAAAGAATCCTAGTCCACGCATGGGATTATCGGCGTTACGTCCTCGCGCGTTCGTATGCCCCTCATTCACCTTATCAGGAATTAGCCTACACTACCCGGAAGATCGAAGCGAACTTCTCCAATTTTAGCGCTTGGCATCAGCGCGCCAAGATCTATTCGGTTTTATGGCAGACTGACGTTGGTGAAGGTGAACGAACAAAGACGAGAGACAGAGGTATCCAAGGTACCCGTCATAACCGCTGCTAATATCGCTTACACGTTTGCACAGAATTTGAATTGGTGAAGCAGGCTATGTATACGGATCCGGCTGATCAGAGCGTGTGGTTATACCATCGCTGGCTGGTAGGATTGGGTGAGAATAACCTCCCATTCATGGTCCATTATCGTGTTCACAGGGGGTAAAGGTGAAAGCCGCGATTTACTCGAGCGTGAAATCACTGGAATAGAAGAGTTGATGGAAATAGAACCGGAAAGCAAATGTGTGACTGGTGCTTGTTGTTTCCCTAAATACTGACGATTTCAATAGGGTGCCTTGATTCTCTTGTTTACTACAAATCCCTACTATTACGACATAGTTATTCAGATACACTCGCTCATGAGTGCATTGAACTGCTCTCTAAGCTTCGGGAATTGGATCCCTTCCGGAAGCGACGTTACATTGACATGGGTTTGTGTTTAATGTAGCACTTACGCATAACTAATATCTGATTAATATTGTCCATAGCGAATGATATGACTAATACGAGGGAGATTCCGCTTCTTGTTAACTCTTCCAAACAAGTGAACCCCAGCTTTACAGATATCTAATTATTATGGATGTGATGACTTCTTGAGCGTTATTTGTTATACACATGGATACAGTGGCATAGCACACTTTATCCATATCATAAAACATTATACACAAAGCAACCTCTTGGGATACACAAATGAAAGGCTGCTGTCTAATGCAGCCTTAGATTGGCATCAGTCCAGACATTGATAGGACCAAACTATATTCCTTGAGAATGGCAAGTACAATATATGATGATGATGGTAAGTAAAAAGATTATCTAAAAATGTACTATGTGCATCTGTGATAATGTAATCAGTGTGTCATAAGCCACCAGGCTTACACCCCTCCCCACTTTGAAAAATTACCATGCCAAATAACAATGTAAAAAAAAATTGCAAAAGGAGACAGTGAACTGTGCAATATGGGGGGATGATGGATGATGACAGACACTGATGATGGACAATGCAGTACATGTGAGGGGGTATGGATGTGAAAGGGTACCAAAAATAAACAGATAAAAAAGAACCTGAAACAAGACTGTTGATATTCATCCAGACTTATGTACACTCCTCTCTATTGGAAATTTGAAAACCTGGATAAAGGCAGGGTGTTAGGATCCCATCATTTCAGACCCCTGTGACTTGTTTCTCACTAGAAAACTGTCATCTTCTCATTATTGGAACCTCCACTCACATCATTACCCTTTGCGGCACCCCCAGTACTTATTTATAGTATATTCCCACCCCATTCAATCTCTGCTCCACCTGTTCCTTCATTCCTGTCTCTGCATATACTCTTATTTGCCACCTAGTATTGTTTCTTAGTACTATACATTAGTTTCTATATCTCTCTACCTTGTCATCACTTCCCTGTGATCCATCCCACACTTCACTTCTTTGATCAACCTTCTGATCACCTATCTTTATGTAGTATGAAACTCTTTTTATGTACACTACAGTTCTTTAGTTTGAATATCAACTTAGATTAGCCTCTCTTAGTTTTTCACCTTTTCCTCACTACTATACTCCACAAGAGTAGTCTTTGCCAAGCCACAACCCTCTATGTACAGTATCTCTCAACCCTTAGTAATCCAGCCCTCTGGTTGATTAAGCTAAGTGTTGACTCTTGCTCACATCATACTATCCACTCTGTTTGAAATACCAGAGCACCCTGACAGTTTGTGTGAGGATGCAACACATAAGTTGAAGCCAAGCTCCACTACAGTTATAGAGTCAGACCTCCCAACTAGTATGATCTCTATCATCAGCCCCTGATTAACTTATTTCACATCATTGGCCCTCTAAGAAATAGTGGATTTGTGAAACCAAACAAATGGTCCAGAGTGCAAGGCAGAGCCAGGCTTATTGTTAAGAGTGCATACATGGAGGGTTTCTGGAGAAACCCGCAGGAAAGCCAGTAGGACTTGGCTTCAGCTTATAGGCTGTGCCTTTGTGAGATCGTCTTGTCCAATTTCAAACAGGCGGATGGGAATCCTGGGGAGTCTGGGTGGGGTTCATGGGTTGAGAGGTTGTGGGTCAAGAGGTCGGGGAGTTGAGATAGATAAGTTGGGGATCAAGTGATAGATGGGTCAGAGCCCATGGGCTCTGACGAGTAAGAGTGGTGTGTTTCAAAGAGGAATTTAGAGCAGAAAATATACTAAGATTACTGGGGAGAATCTAAGCTGATTTTCTGACTGGATTGTATGTACAACATCTGCCAGACTATATAGACTGTGGAATGAATAACATACCAAATCCAGTAATAATGAAAACTAAACTAACAAACATAAAATGAGATAAGTAAACACCAAACTTGGTGTTAGGAATGGAACGGAGCAGAGCGGAGTCCAAATTGTGACAGGTCATAAAACCATAACAGGAACAGGGCAGGAGCGGAGTTCAAATCGTGACAGGTCATTTGACTATAACGGGAACAGGGCTCAGTTAGAGGGCTAATGGGTTTTCTGAGTGGGGTCCAGTGACTGATGTGTGGGATGGGGTCAGAGATAGACAGGGGCAGAGTCTGGCAGGAATTCCAGTAAACTGAAAATTGGTGTGTATAGGGTGCGGGTGCATATATGTTAGTGCCTGGAGTCCGGCAGGATTTCTGGTTGTAACACTTATACCCCTCCCTGATCAAAATTGACAATATCCCCAACAACCAAGTCAGCAAACATGTTGATCCCTAACAGTGGATGAGTTGGAGATTGACAAACACTATGGTAGATGAAATTGATATGATGGTGAAAATGAAGATTGTAAAGATCCAGGAAATTGCTGCAGCTTCTATTGTGGTGCTGGAATAGAATGGTAAAGGCCAGAGTCAAACTGGAATGGCACTGAGATCTGATTGATGAAGGAACTGAATGAGTGGGTCCCAGAATGAGTCAATATGTTATGACCGGAAAACCCGCCAGACTCCAGGCACTAACTTATATGCACCTGCACCCTACATGCACCAGCTTTCCTGCAGGTTTCTCCACAAACCCTCTGATAAGCTCTGCATGCCTCTTAACACAATATCCAAGTGTTGTGAATGAGATGAAGATGAATGGTGCAACAATGTGTAGGATAGTGTGATTTTTGACAATAGGAATAACTATGAGTTGTGGTCAATGCTGAATGGTGGGGCAGTGACTGTGACTGTGACAATCATGATGGGACATTGCAAAACAGCACAGGTGTGGGCCAAGCATGGGACAGTTCAATTGGTTCGACAATAACATGTATGACCAATAGGCAGTGACAAGTGTGATGCTAGAGGCAAGTGTGTATGTGACTATGAGTGCAACTGTGGGTATGACATGAAGTTGAAGTTACAATTATGAGGTGTTTCAAAATGGCAGTTGCTAATTGAGACAATGATGGTGAAGATGATGACTTGTATGTATGATAACTCAAAGGTGTTGAATGAGGATGAAATCAGCACAATGATAAATTCCAGTTAGGAGAGTTGAATGAGGATATCAGATGGAAAAATAAGTGGATGTGAATGAGTCAAAGGTGACATGTTTGCATTGGCAGAAAAGCAAGTTGATATCAAAAAAAAAGTGGAAGGCTGCTGTCTAATGCAGCCTTACATTGGTATCAGTCCAGATGTTGATAGGACCAAACTATGTTCCTTGAGAATGGGAAGTATGATATATGATGATGACAGTAAGTAAAAACAATTATCTAAAAATGTACTATGTGTATCTGTGATAACATAATCAGTATGTTGTAAGCCATCAGGCTTACTGACATGAAATGGATTTCTCATGAATAAGTCAAATAATATTCTACAAAACAAGTATGGAAGCCTCATTTGACAAAGTATAAATTCACCCTGTCAATGAAGGAAGAGGCTAATACCAGTCATGAAAGCTCACAGATGTAAATGTCAAAAGGTTACAATGATTATGTAAGAGAAGATCAAGACTGGATTAATAATACAGACAACTAATGTACAATGGAGAGATTTTCTGACTGATTCTCCTCACTCTTTCCATTGCCCTTTCTTCATTAAACTATGATTATACTATGACCTACAAATGAAATCATATATGATGTTGAAATGAGATGAGTCAAATGTTTGTTGAGTATCTTGAAGGTGTTGAATGAATATGTCAAATAGAAAGTTGAGTTGAAGTTTTGGTCAAAGATGAGCTGAAAGATTGTTGAAGGTCACCTTGAATGTTTTGTGACAATGTTGTGACTGTGATGGTCATGACACTTACAACAAACATGGGAAACAAATGGACAAGATTAACTTGCTTAGCACTTCCACTTGCCAACCTTGCATTGAATTGTGTTGGATATGTACCACTATAGATAATTGTATGTGCACCTAGCACCATACTTGTGAGAGGAGTTGCCACAATGTAGTTCTTGGTTGTCTTCACAATTCAGGTTACAAAATATTGAAAACATACTACACTGGGGGGGAAGTAGGCACAGCAGTCATGATTTATTATTGGATGGGTAGGAGGTTGGAAGTAGGATAAGTAGGATGTGCAGGACAAGGCACTGCTGTGGTATACCACTTTTGGTGCACTGCAAAATCCTCCCAAGGAATTGAACTTTATGGATAAATTTGTTTTTTTACTAAATCTTACAAAATAAACATTTTAGATTACACAAGAAAAGTGAAATTAAAATGAGACCTTTGGGGTTTGGATCTAGTTTGTTAGTAATAATACATTTATGTAAGGTCAATATTGAGTACAGTAAAATCTATGCAAAAACTAATTCTTAAATAGTATTTTGGAACTGTGTGAAATGAGACATTTAAGACAAGTATAATGATTCTAATACTTATGTAAATCATGCAGCTAAACAGAACTAGGTATATTGATATCTAGCAGATGACTGTTACAGTGACTCAAAAAACCCTTCCAATGTTTGGTACTTCAGCTGTATATCCTTGATAACTCAGAGGAGAAAATTGCAAAAATATCAAAAATATTTGTGAATATGCTCTGTGATATCTAGATTGTTGAAATACAATGTCATTATATAAGCACCAAATATGGAAATACTACAAATATATATATACAGGAGACTCATTGGAAGGGTTTTTTGGCTGACAACTCTGACCCACAAAACCCTCTTCTTATCGGTTTAAAGGCTAATCAGTTTACTGTCTGGGCTTAAAACGAAACAGAGGTTGCCGATAATTTTGGTAATTGAGATGGATTCACCTCATCCTCTTGTGCCTCTGGCGCTGTGATCAGTCTAGCTCTTCGAAGACAATGTGGGTGGAGGGAGAGGTTGATAGATTGAGAAGGAGGGGGGAATTGTGCCAATCACTAAATTTATCGTCATTCCTCCTGAAAAAATGAGAAGCTTTATGCCTAATTTAATCCATTCTTTGGACGCATCTAATATCCACCTGTTGAGACGAATGAATTAGGTATTTCGCAAGATTTAGTTGTAAGATTAAAGTATTATGTGAGTGGATTTATTTGGTTAAGCAGTACTAATAAATTGAAGATAATTATTAAAGATTTCAATAAGAATATTAATAGTTTATCTGTAAAAGGAAAGTAAAAGGTAAGAAATTAATTAAACCTACTAATATTCAGTATGTAGTATGGCTGTCCTTTGCCTTCAACATACCTGCAACCCTTCTAGGCATACTCTCAATCAAATTCTGACACACCTCTACATCAATCTTGTTCCACTCCTCCTCCACCCTCTCCCACAACTCCAGTCTCCCTCAGCCTCCTCTCTTTATGATCCCACAAGTATTCAATGGGGTTGAGGTCTGGAAAATGTGCTGGCCATGGGAGGACATTAAAATCATTATCTTGAAACAAAGTCTGGGCCTTCTTGCAGGTGTGTTCAGGGTCATGATCTTGCTGAAAGATGACATTACCCACATATTTTCCATAACAGCTGAGGCTGGCTTGAAGATTCTCCTCCATAATCTTGAGATAAAGGTACCCATCCATCCTCTCATCTATCTTGAAAGAATACCCAGGTCCTTCCCACAGCATGTAGCCCCATAATATCACAAATCCATCTCCAAACCTCACAAAAAATCCCTTCCAATGAGGCTCCTATATATAAATATTTGTAGTATTTCCATATTTGGAGCTTATGCAATTGCACTGTATTTACATAATATAGATATGATAGAGCATATTCACAAATATCTTTGATATTTTTGCATTTTTATTCTCTGAGTTATCAGGGATGTAAATCTGAAGTACCAAACATTGGAAGGGTTATTGTGGCACCCCCAACCATATTGAGACTATTGCACACAGTTTGGGTACAGATGGACTGGTTGGTGACATTCTTAAGAGCTTTGGCCACATCAAAAGCAGTGTCAGCCTTCCCAGAGCTGATGAGATGCTGTGCATAGTGAATATTAGTAGGGGAAAGCTTGGAGGGGTGACCACCAATAGACTTAGAGAGATGACAACAATGCTTTGAGTAAAGTCTAAAGACTGTGCCAATGCCATAACCAATAGGAGCTGCAATGTGGCTAGCTGTATGGCCAGCATCAGCAGTGAGAGGATATGATTCTGGCTGGCAAGAGACAAAGTGCACATTTTGGGAATTGGGACATTGCTAGTTGCTAAAGGCCATGTATTTATACTCCAGCACAATGTGGTCATGTGACATCATGTGATTTTGTTGATAGGACCCAGTTGGAGGTGAACAATCAACAAGGTCACATGACTATAAGCATTTATAGTCATCAAGGCTGCCAGCCAAAAAACCCTTCCAATGAGTCTCCTGTATATATATATTTGTAGTATTTCCATATTTGGAGCTTATGTAATGAAATTGTATTTCCACAATCTATATATGATAGAGCATGCTCACAAATATTTTTAATATTTCTGCATTTTTATCCTCTGAGTTATCAAGGATATACATCTGAAGTACCAAACATTGGAAGGGTTTTTTGAGTCACTGTATGTTGAAGTTATCTGTGCAGTTCTAAATATAACTCTCAGTGAGTCATAAACCTTCACTCTAATATGTATTTTTATCTACCTGTTAGGATCCCTGTCATTCAGCCCCCTGCAACCTTGTTTTACCCTTCTCACCCTCTGTGTTATGTAAGTGCTGTGTATTCCAGAAACTATTGGGAAATGTCTGGACTTGGAAACCTTGGGATAGGTTCAGGACATTGGCTTCAGCTTATGTGCTGCACCTCTACACAAACACTCAGAATGTCCTTAATTTCAGAGATGGGATTTACACCAGGAGATTACGGATATTCAGAGTTCTGAAGAGTTCCAAAATATCGAGTGTACAGAAAGAAGGGAGGAATAAGAAACTAAGTTGATATTAGATCTAAGGTAAAGTACAAATTCATGGAAACTAATATAAGTTCTTTCATTATTGTACTACAAACTAGGATCATAATAAGACAGATTTATGTAGGTGAGTATTCCAAAACAGGAATGCAACAAGCAAATGAGTGAATACTTGTCAACTGACAAGTTACCAAATGCAGAACAAGGATGAGGTCTGGAAGTATGGGAACTATAAATGTTCTGTAGTCAGAAGTTGGGTTGGAAGTTGAGTTGGAAAGTCAGATTGGAGACTTGAGGCAGAAAGTCAGATAATTATGGAAGATTGAAGTATCCAGGAATGGGTTATAACAGTACCCCCTGTTAGGCTGAAATCCCATAGAGGTGATTAGGTACTGAGCATTGAACCGCCAGTTATGTATTATGTGTTGTGAAATAACACATGGTTGGAAGTGGAGAGTTTCAGCTGCTGATCTGAGTATAAAAACTTCCAAATATTCAAAATAGTGATTTTCTTTCTTTAACCACAACTTGCATGTGCATTCATCATCCTTTGTTTACCACCACTCCAGAAAGTTCAGAAACTAAGATTGCCAAAACTGCCAAAATGTCAAAGGTAGAAGAACTTCAATGAAAATGTCAGAGGATGGTGAAGGTAAGATGACGACAAGAGGAAGAGGCAAAAGAGTTAATGTGGGAGTTGAGAGAGGTGGAAGAGGTAGAAAAATGGGAGTTAGAGCATATTGAGGCAGAGAAAAAGATGGAGGAGATAGGAAAGAATGGCTTCAGAAAATAGTGGAGGATCAGAGGTTGTGGGATGAGGTGGAGAAGAGACAGCAGGATGCCAAGGCAGAAGAACAGAGGCTAAAAGAGAAACAAGATGGAAAAGTGAGTGAACCAGTAAATGTCCATGTGTCTCTGATAATGGTAAATAACAGCAGAAAGCCAATGAAGTGGATGAGGAGGAAGAGGCTGGGGCTTTGAGTCTAAAGGTAAGTAGTTTTTGTAAACGTTCTGGAGTATGGCTAATATCCAAAACAGAAACAAAAGACCAGGGCTCTGGAACAAATGGAGACTGCCCATGAAATCCTATGTCAATGATGTGCGAGCTGGGGCATAACTTGTTGGAGGAAGAAGGTAAAATAGGGCAGAACTTGTTTCCCTTGTGCAGTGAACAAAATTCCATGCACTCTTACCATCAAATGAACTCCAAAAGGCAAAAAGGCTCAAAAGGTCAAAACAGTGGAGAAAACAGAGAGGGTGGAAAAAACAGTGATTGTTGGAAACATTGGAAATGACCAAGCCCATTGAAACTGCAGTGCCAAGCATGGGTGATGATACCAGTGTTGGACTCCTCAGGGATACTGTTAACACAATGGTATTCATTGGGATGGAGTTGATGAAGGTTTGGGAAACTTTAGAGTGCCATAATGATGTCCAAGAAAAAGGATTCCAGGCATTGAATTGGAACAACTGGAAACAAATGAGTTCTTGGAAAAGGAAATGGTCAGCATCAGTATTGTTGCAGTTTCTGAAAGGTAGGCTGAAAAGGAAAAAGATGATCCAAATGATCTGTTGGTGGATATGGTTGAGAAAAGGTGGGTGTTGGGAGAAAGACTGGAAAGTGAAGATGGGGAGGTGCAGGAAATGATGGAGAGTGCAGAATTTGGGATGGAAGTTGCCAATGAGATAGGAGCTGAAGTGGAGGAGGGATTTGGAGTACTGGAAATGCTAAATTAATTGTATCTTTTATTTTTAACTTGCACAAAATATTTTTGGCATTACTTGAAAATCTTGTGTGAAACAGTGTGATATTGGAAGTGTTGGAAAAGTAGACAGGGAAAATGGAAAAAAGTAGAGTACCAATAAAGGTCCAGATTTACTAGGATAAGTGGTGTGGAAGTCAGTTACAATTTCCATAGCATGTCCAAGTTCCATGGCCAATATCCATGAAGTTTATTTGTCAGTACCTTCATAGCCTGCCCATTTGACTAAATAAAGCAATTTACACATATGTTGGTGATTGTTGATTTTAGAATTTAAAATCTTGGAAACTTCAAATTCAGGTTCTTTGTCAATGATGACTGGAGGAGGTTGTCAGGGCAATATATATAATATATATTTTTTCCATTTATTTTTGATTTTAGTTTATTTTAACTATATCTACATGTAGTAGTGCAGGCACGGTGTGAGAACAATTATGTAATTGTGCTGCCACCACCATTGAAAGCAGTCGCAACACACAGGTGCACTGCACAGCTGCAATGTGCACACACTATGCACTCACAATGTGTGCACACTGCAGAGTCACAATGTGCATGCACAGCACAATGGCAATATGGTGTCATCATGTCAGTGCCGATGCAAGGCCACCCCCACCACCTACACCCTGATGGACACATAGTGCTTTGCACTGTGCCCATGGAGGCCTCCTTGTGCACCGGCACTGCAACTGCAGTTGGAGCCTACGCAAGCACCGCCATGCCACACAGAGCCTACACAAGCACCGCCATGCCATGTGGACCTACACAGCGCTGGGTGGGATGACATAAGTGCCAAAGTGCAGCTATGCACTGTATGGTGCATACAATCCATTTTTAGTATTTTTCTCAAGTTTCTAATAAATAAAAAATACTAAATAAATATTAAACAAATAGTATAAATAGTAGACATGTACATAGCGATGCTGTGCTATGTATGACTGATGTCAGGAACCGGAAAACCCGCCAGCCTCCGGGCCCCCGGACCCCGTCCTACATGCTCCCGACCCTCTATATTGTATAGTAACAACCGGAGTTCCCACGGGAGCCCACATGTCAACTTGTTTATGCCTGATTCTCTGTACGCACCCCACCTGTCTGCACCTAACCCTCTGTGTCTCATACACCAGTCCTCGGACTCCACTGGACTCCGGACTCCACCGGACTCCAGACTCCACTCTATGTACACCCGACACTCTGTGTCTTATGTACCAGTCACCGGACTCCGACCGGACTCCTGGAACCCCCTCTAACAGAGCATAGAACCCCGCTCCTGTTATCTGTCTCCGCATCTCACACACCAGTCATTGGAAAACCCACCGGACCTCCTGCACATCAAGCCTGTCTATACCCGACACTATCCTGTGCACCAAGTCACCGGACTCCGACCGGACTTCCGGAACCCCTCTAACTGAGCCCCGCTCCAGTTATGGTTAAATGATCTGTCATGATTCGTTCTCCGCTCCCGTTCCGTTCCGTCCCTATTCCCAGTTTAGTATTTACTTGTTTCATTTTATGTTTAATAGTTCTGCCTCTCATTAATACCGGGTTTGGTATTATTACATTTCACAGTCTATATAAGTCCGCTATATTCATGTACTTAGAATCCAGTTTAAATCTCGAACTAGTTTTCCCCCGAACAAGTTTGATCCTTGAACAGTCTCTAGTCCTCTTGTCTGTCTGCACACTCGATTCCCGGAACTCCCACGGGAACTCCGGAATCTATATCTTCCTGTATGCATTCTGTCAGCTTAAAATATGGACACCCGAATGAGTGTACGAGTGCGCAGCCTATAAGCTGAAGCCAAGTCCATCTCAGTCGTTCACCATACTTTCTGGTAATTATTCTGATATCACCGTTCCTTGTACTAATAATCCCCGGAACCTTTCCGGGACCTATTACCCGGGGACTCCGTGGGACTATTCCCGGAAGCAAGTGTGTGTTCGGAATAGTTACCGGAAGCCTCCGCGGGACTATCCGTGGAGCTTTGTTAGGGAACTTAACAACTGATGTATAACTGATACTGTGATATCATGCTATGCTCTCAATAGTATAAATACTTTACATGTACAGTAGTTAGCCTCAGTTTCAATCTCTTAAGAATCCCACTAAAACAAGTGTGATCTCCCCTGTCATTGAGCTATCCCCTCTTCACTTCATATTTCTGTGTTTTATCTTGTGTTTGGTAGCCTTGTTAGTGTTGCCCTAACAGAGGTGGAGGTTGGTTACATTCTGGGATGTTGTTAGGAACACAAGGCTCTAACATGGAAATGTGGAAAATGGGATGAACTGCTTACAGACTATTGGGAAGTCAGAGAGTTCAGGAAAGTGAGCTGGCTTGTGCTATAATCTTGAAAGGACCTAAGAATTTCTCAGCCAGTTTCTTGGAATGTTGGGTAGTTCAGAAGAATTGAGCTTTTACAAAAACCTGATCTCCAATCTTAAGTTAGGAGGCAGGATTCTGTTTTTATCCATGAAACATTGGTAATGTTCCTGGGCAGAAGAAATGGCTTTCTGAAGTTCCTGATGTAACTCATTGAGATCAGTAATAAATTCTTGAGCACGAGTGGATTCCAGATCTCATTTGGGATGAACTGTGAGATTAATATTGTATCCTTTATTGGCAAAGAAGGGAGAGATGCTGGTAGTGGCATTTGGAGAGTTATTGTAAGCAAATTCTGTGAGTGGAAGAAGGGATTTCCAATTGTCCTGTTGATAGTTGCAATAAATGCAGAGGTATTGTTCCAGGGTTTGGTTGACATATTCTATCTGTCTGTCTGTCACCTTCCAGATGATATCCTGAGGTGAAGTGTAATTTCATATTAAGGGCTTTTCTGAGAGCCTTGAAGAAAGGGGAAATGAACTTGGATGTTACATGGGATGGAATACCATGTTTGGAAAATACATGAATGACGAAAAGTTCTGGTAGTTGCAAGGATGTAATTGTATCATGAGTGGATATCAAAATTCCTTGTTTTGAGAATCAGTCTATAACAATGAGAATAGATGTATAGCCTTCAGAAGATGGGAGTTGTTCAATAAAATCCATGGAAATTGAATTCCAAGGTTTTTCTGATATCAGGGGTTGCTTGAGAAGGCCATATGGCTTATTTCTCTGGGATTTGGAGCATAAGTAGGTAGTGCATGACTTACAGAACTGGGTTACTAAATCTCAGAGGTTGGGCCAAGTATATTCTCTTCAGATTAATCCAAGAGTATTATTAATGCCATAATGTCTGGAGATTGGATAATCATGTTTGTACTGAAGTACATGGAGTTGGAGATTGTTGGAATCTGGAATGTAAATATGTCCATTGAGACGGATGAAACCTTGAGAGTCTTGGGACCACTGGGGTTGATCGGGATCTTCAGGAACTTCTAGGTACTGTATGAGCCGGGTTGGAAGTACAGTAAGTGTGGAAAGTGTTACGACCCATTCCCGGATGTTTCAATATCCGACTTCCGATCTCCGACTACGGAATATCATAGTTACCGTATCATCTGCATTCTTCCCTTGTTCCACATTTGGTAATTTGTCCATTGACAAGTATTCACTCGTTTGTTTGTTGTATCCCCGATTCAGAATATTGTCTCCCTAATATGTCTTATTGTATTTCTGTTTTAAGAACATTTCCGTTTCCGTCTTATTATGGTCTTAGTTTGTAGTACAATAACGAGTAGACTTATATTAGTTTCTGCAAATTTGTACTTTACCTTAGATCTGATATCGACTTAGTTTCTTATTCCTTCTCCTGTCTTTCTGTACGCTCGATATTTGGAACTCTTCGGAACTCTGAATATCCGTATCTTCCATTGTAAGTCTTACCTCTGAAATTAAGGACTTTGAGCATTTGCGTAGAGGTGCAGCACATAAGCTGAAGCTGACGTCCTGACCCTATCCGATAGTTCCCGACTTCCCGGTGACTTTCCGATAGTTCCAGAATAAGTCCCCGACACGGCACTTAACAGTATATCAGATCTCAACTCTGCGACTTGCTCATCATGGGTCCCAAACACAAAGCTGCCGAAGGACCATCCCAACTTCAATCCCCGTTGCAACTTTACACCACTCAACCCGAAACCCCTTTTCAGCCGACAACATCAGCTTCAGTCGAAGAAGTTACCGAGGAGGTTACCGAGGTAATGAAGGATACCAATGTTCCCCACACTTCCAACAACGAAGCAGAAGATCAGCCGGAGACATCGAAAAAGAAATCATCCAATGAACCGACTGAAATGTTGTTCATCAACTCCATTGTGAAATTTGCTGACTACTTGAAATCTGCTGAGGATAGTAAAGAATCATCCCGCACTGGAGTCAAAGAACCTGAACCATTTACCGGCAAGGATCCAAAAAAATTGAAGAATTTCCTTCTTCAATGCCATTTCAGTTTCTGTGATTGACCCTCTGCATTTAAATCTGACAGTTGAAAAGTCAATTTTGCACTCTCTTATCTCAAGGATACCGCTCAAGATTGGTTCGAACCTGGACTATCTGGAATATCCGACGAGACACCCGTATGGCTCGATGACTGGGACGCTTTTGTAGAAGAACTGGAAACTAATTTTGAACCTTACGATCAAACCGGCAAAGCGGAAAATGAATTAATGACGCTCAAGATGAAGGACAATCAACGAGTTTCCGATTATCTTGTCAAGTTCAATACCCTCGCTGCACGATGTGGATGGGACGATTCCGCCCTCAGACACCATTTCTATATGGGACTTCCATCACACCTTAAAGACGAGATCTGCAAAGATGGGAAGCTGAAAACTCTCCAACTCATGTGGATTAAAGCTCAAACATCCGATGCCCGTTATTGGGAACGAAAAGCCGAGGTCTCTCGAGAGAACCCGACAGAACGCTCTCAGAATAACAAGGTGTCGACTAGCAAGTCTTCCAGCAACAACTCAGGCAATAACACCGGCAAATCTGGCACGAATACTGGCAAATCAACCTCCGACCGGAAGAAAGACAAGAAATCCAACAAGGAAAAACAGTCAACTTCTGACAAACCTGACATTTCCCATTTGTTGGGTACCGACAGTAAACTCACCCTGAAGGAGAAACAACGACGTATGGACAATGACCTCTGCCTTCTCTGCGGGAAAGGCGGACACAAGGTTTCTGACTGTACCATTAAATCTAACTCTTCCAAGGCCCATGCGGCAACTTCCACTACGACTACAACGTCCAAGGAAAAACCCACCACAGAGTCGAAAAAAGAGTAAGCAACCCTCCGGAAACTGCACGGACAGAGGGTTGCGTTGACTCTCTCCGTGTTTCCGAGGTTATCCGTCTCAACACGTCCACTCTCTCTAATCCCGATTCATTATTTGTAAAACTCATTCCTGACTTTCTTGGAAATTTAGTGTTCCGAGCTCTGATAGATTCCAGCTCCACACACTGTTTTGTAGATACCATCTTTGCCACGAAACATAATCTGAAACTCCATTCTGTTCCCGCAATTTCCTTACATTTGTTTGACGGCACTAGCAATATGGCAATTACCCAAGCCTGTGACATGTCTATCCTGTTCCCTTGTGGAACATCTCAGACGGTTACTTTTTTCGTAACACAGTTGGACTCTAGCTGTTCGGTAATTCTTGGATACAACTGGCTCACCCGATATAATCCGTTGATTGACTGGGTATTGGGCAGTATTAATTTCTGGATTCCCGACACTTCGGTTCCTCCTGCAGCGTCTTTTCCGGCCAATGCCTTTTCGGCATCTACAGCACCTCCAGCTTCTACCGAAACCTCCGTGCCTCCAAAAATCTCTCTCATCAACGCTTCGGCATTTGTTAGGGTGAGTAAACTGGATGGCTCACAGTGTTTTTCAATCAGCTTAAAAGTTGATGAAGCATCTGGGCATTTTGTGACTCCAGAATTATCCGAGCTAAAAGCCGACCTGGAAGGAGTTCCCGAAAAATACCATGATTTCGCGGACATTTTCAGTAAGCAAAAAGCTGACAGGCTTGCACCACATAGGCCCTACGACTTAAAAATTGATATTGAGCCCGGTTCAAACCCTCCGCTAGGACCTATTTACCCATTATCCCAATCGGAACTTTCGTCTATTCGGGAGTTCCTGGATGAACATCTGTCAATAGGTTTTATCCATCCCTCAAAGTCTCTGTATGGAGCACCCATCCTTTTCGTCCGAAAGAAGGATGGCTCCCTTCGACTCTGTGTCGATTTCAGAGGATTAAATTCCATCACACGGAAAGATAAGTATCCACTTCCACTCATTACTGATTTACTCGATGCCCCACGGAAAGCTCAAATCTACACCAAAATAGACCTCAAACATGCCTATCACTTGGTCCGAATTGCCGAGGGTGACAAATGGAAAACTGCTTTTCGAACTCGCTATGGATCCTTTGAATGGTTGGTTATGCCGTTTGGCCTTACCAATGCCCCTTCCGCTTTTCAACGTTTTGTTAATGATATATTTTCTGACATGCTTGACGTATGTGTCATAGTCTATTTGGATGACATTTTGGTATTTTCCGAGGATCCCACTCTCCACGATGAACAGGTCCGTGAAGTCTTCTGAAGACTCTGTAAAAACGGTCTTTTCGCCAACAGTAAAAAATGCTACTTTGACATGGATTCTATTGAATACTTAGGTTTCATTATCGGACCTGATGGTCTCCGTATGGATGAAGCCAAGGTTCAAGTTGTCCACGACTGGCCCGAACCATGGAAAGTCAAGGATATTCAGTCATTTTTAGGTTTCGCCAACTTTTACCGTTGTTTTATTCGGAACTACTCAGATATTACAGTACCGCTCACTCGTCTTACCCGTAAAACTCAACCATGGGTCTTTGACGACAAATGCCACTCTGCCTTCCAGACTTTAAAAAATGCTTTCACTTCTGCCCCGATTCTTTCCCATTGGAAACCTGATGTTCTGATTATTGTGGAAACCGATGCTTCCAATTATGCAATTGCCGCGATTCTTTCCATTCAAGATTTTGACGGTGAAATTCATCCGGTCGCATTTCTTTCTCGGACACTGAAAGTGTCCGAACTCAACTACGATGTTCATGATAAGGAACTTTTGGCAATTTTTGAAGCTTTCAAACATTGGCGCCATTATCTCGAAGGTTCCACGACTCCCGTTGACGTTGTTACCGATCACAAAAATCTCGAATATTTTTCTACCACTAAACTTTTAACCCGCTGGTCTGAATTCCTTTCCACTTTCAACATGATTATCCATTTCCGACCCGGACGTCTTGGTGGAAAACCAGATGCCATGACTTGACGATGGGATGTCTATCCTAAAGAGGGGGAAAGTAACTATGCTGTTGTTAATCCACATAACTTGAAACCGGTTTTTACAACACAACGACTTTCCACATCTATTCGAGCAACTTTCCTCTACTATCCAATTATGCGTAGCATCATGATTATGGACATTGAGCAATTACATCAAGATATCCTTTCCACACTCACTTCCGATCTGGCTCTCAAGCCACACCTAGAAGTTCCCAATAATCCCGACCAACCCTGATGGTCACAAGACTCTCAAGGTTTTATCCATCTTGATGGATGTATCTACATTCCAGATTCCAACAATCTCCGACTCCACGTACTTCAGTATAAACACGATGATCCAATCTCCGGACATTACGGCATTAATAATACTCTTGGTTTAATCCGTAGAGAATACACTTGGCCCAACCTCCGAGATTTCGTAACCCAGTTCTGTAAGTCATGCACCACCTGCTTACACTCCAAAACCCAGAGGCATAAGCCGTACGGCCTTCTCAAGCAACTCCCGATACCAGAAAAACCCTGGAACTCAATTTCCATGGATTTTATCGAACAACTCCCGACTTCTGAAGGCTTTACATCCATTCTAGTTGTTGTGGATCAATTCTCAAAACAAGGCATTTTCATACCCACTCATGATACAATCACGTCCTTACAATTAGCGGAACTTTTCATTATTCACATATTTTCCAAACACGGAGTTCCATCTCACATAACTTCCGATCGAGGCTCCAAGTTCGTCTCCCATTTCTTCCAGGCCTTAGGAAAAGCCCTCGACATGAAACTACACTTCACCTTGGGATATCACCTGGAAGGTGATGGACAAACGGAACACGTAAATCAAACATTGGAACAATACCTCCGCATCTATTGCAATTATCAACAGGACAACTGGAAATCCCTTCTCCCAATCGTGGAATTCGCCTACAATAACTCTCCGAATGCAACTACCGGCGTATCTCCTTTTTTCACCAACAAAGGCTATAATCCGAATCTCACTGTACATCCCAAACGAGATTTGGCTTCTGTCCGTGCTCAAGAATTTATTACCGACCTCAACGAATTACATCAAGAACTTCGGAAAGCTATTTCTTCCACACAGGAATATTATCAACATTCTGCGGACAAAAACAGGATCCCACCTCCTAATTTTAAAATCGGTGATCAGGTTTTTGTAAAAGCTCAATTCTTCCGTACTACCCGACCTTCTAAAAAACTCACTGAGAAATTCTTAGGCCCTTTTGAAATTATAGCACAAGCCGGTTCACTCTCATAGACTCTCCGACTTCCCGATAGTATGCGAGCAGTTCATCCCATTTTCCACGTTTCCATGTTAGAACCCTGTGTTCCTGACAAAATCCTGGAACGTATTCAACCTCCATCCCCTCCGGTCATTATTGACGGAGAACCCAAATTTGAAGTTTCCAAAATTTTGGATTCTAAAATCGACAATCGCCGACGTGCTTGTAAATTGCTCTATTTATTCAAATGGGCAGGTTATGAAGGTACCGACGAGGAAACTTCATGGATATTGGCCATGGAACTCAGACACACTATGGAAATTGTCACTGATTTCCACACAGCTTATCCAAGTAAACCCAGACCTTTATCATCACTCTGACTCTTCTGTTTTTCTTTCTGTTTCAGTTTCCGACACTTCCGCTATTTCCGATATCACGCTCGTTTTTGAAATCATACAAGTCAAATTTATTTTCATCTATTTTAAAGTCTCTGACACCCCAAATCCTCCTTCCATTTCCACTCCCATATCATCCACAATCTCGGCACTCTCCACCATATCCTGTACCTCTTCATCTTCACTTTCCGGCCCTTTCCCTGACTCCCATCTCTTTTCGACATATTCCACCAACGGATCGTTAGGCTGTTCCCTTGCCTTATCGGAAAATCTCTTGGAAACTGCGATCACACCGATGCTAACCATTACCTTCTCCAGGAATTCGTTTTGTCTCCAGAAATTTCGGACCAATGAACAGAAACCTTTTTCCTGGATCTCATTATGGTGATCTAGAGTATCCCGCATCTTCATGACTTCCATCCCAATAAAGACTAATGCGTCAACGGTGTCCTTGAGGAGCTCCATGCCTGTACTGTCCATTTTTGGTACCTCAGTTTCCGCAGTTTTGGCAGCTCCCGAACTTTCCGCGTCGTTAGTTCTCTGAGGCTTCTCACCTTTTGGAACCCTTTTCGAGGTGAGAGTGCACGGAAGTTTAAGAACCGTGCAGGGATAGCAAGTTCCGCCCCATTTTACCTTCTGTTTCCAACACGTCATACTCCGTATGGAACATCGATAACACAGATTTTCATGGACCACTTCCATCCGTTCCGGAGCCTTGACCTTTGGCTTCTGTTTCGGAAGTTAATCAATTATCGGTCCTTTTGTAGATGCACTTACTTTAGGACTTGAAGGTCCAGCCTCTCCCTCTACCTCCACCTCCACGGCTTTTCGCTGTACCCAATAGTTATCAGTTGAAACCACAGAATTTATGGATAACACTTACCTTTCCTTCCCTTATCTCCTCACGTTTTTTCGCCGCTTCTGACTCCCACTGTAACCTTTCCACCTCTTCCTTCCTTTTCTGAGCCTCCACCTTCGCCCGCTCCAACTCCCGTTTTTCCACCTCTTCCGCATCTTTCAACTCCTGCATCAACGATTTCTCCTCCTCCTCCTGTCGTCGCTTCAACTCCTCCATCATTCGTCGTTTTTGTTGAAGTTCTGTGACCTTCGACATTTTTTGTAGAACAGCAATTTCGGCACCTGAATCTTCCGGGGTAGTGATGAACAGTGGCCGACGTATTGACATACAAGTTGTAGATGAAGAAACAAAAACGTTAATTCGAATATTTGGAGGTTTTTATACTCAGAACATCAGCTGAAACTCTCACCTCCAGAATTGCATAAATTTCACGACACATAATAATCAACCGTCGCTTCAATCACTCAGTACCTAATCGCCTCTATGGGATTTCGGCCTAACAGGGGGGTACTGTTACGACCCGTTCCCAGATGTTTCAATATCCGACTTCCGATCTCCGACTACAGAATATCATAGTTACCGTATCATCTACGTTCTTCCCTTGTTCCGCATTTGGTAATTTGTCCGTTGACAAGTATTCACTCATTTGTTTGTTGTATTCCCATTTCGGAATATTGTCTCCCTAATATGTCTTATTGTATTTCCGTTTTAAGAACATTTCCATTTCCATCTTATTATGGTCTTAGTTTGTAGTACAATAACGAGTTGACTTCCACGAATTTGTACTTTACCTTAGATCTAATATTGACTTAGTTTCTTATTCCTTCTCCATCTTTCTGTACGCTCGATATTCGGAACTCTTCAGAACTCTGAATATCCGTATCTTCCATTGTAAGTCTCACCTCTGAAATTAAGGACTTTGAGCATTTGCGTAGAGGTGCAGCACATAAGCTGAAGCCGACGTCCTGACCCTATCCGATAGTTCCCGACTTCCCGGTGACTTTCCGATAGTTCTGGAATAAGTCCCCGACACGGCACTTAACAGAAAGGATGTCTTGATATACTTGCTCAATGTCCATAGTCATAACACTATGCATAATTGGATAGTAGAGAGAAGTCACTCAGATAGATGTGGAAAGTTGCTGTGTTGTAAAAACTGGTTTCATGTTATGCAGATTAGCAACAGCATAGTTACTTTCCCCCTCTTTTGGATAGATGTCCCATCATCGACTCATGACATCTAGTTTTCCACCAAGATGTCCAGGTCAGAAACAGATAATCATATTGAAAGTGGAAAGAAATTCAGACCACCAGGCTTTCCAATAGGTCAAAAGTTTAGTAGTTGAAAAATATTCCAGGTTTTTGTGATTGGTGATGAAGTCAATGGGAATTGCAGAACCTTCAAGATAGTGCTACCAATGTTTGAAAGCCTTGGGGATTGCCAAAAGTTCCTTATCATGAATATCGTAATTGAGTTTGGAAATTAAAAGTGTCTGAGAAAGAAATGTGACTGGGTGAATTTTGCCATTGGAATCTTGAATGGAAAGAATTGTGGCAATTGCATAATTGGAACATCAGATTTCCAATGAGAAAGAATCAGGATGGAAGTAAAGGCATTTTTAAAGTCTGGAATGTGGAATGGGATTTTTCATCAAAAACACATAGTTGTGATTTACAGGTAAGTCAAGTGAGTGGTATTGTAATATCCAAATAATTCCAAATAAATCATTGGTAGAAATTTGTAAAATCTAAAAATGACTGGATGTCCTTAACTTTCCATGGCTCAGGCCAATCACAGACAACTTGAACTTTGGTTTCATCCATACAGAGATCATTGGGCCCAATAGTGAAACCTAAATATTCAATAGAGTCCATATCAAAATAGCTTCTTTCACCATTAGCAAAAAGACTGTTTTTTCAGAGTCTTCAGAAAACCTCATGGACCTGCTTGTTGTGAAGAGCAGGATCTTCGGGAAATACCAAATGTTGTCCAAATAGACTACATATAATGCATACATCAAGCATGTCAGAAAATATATCATTAACAAAACATTGAAAAGTGGAGGGAGCATTGGTAAGGCCAAATGGCATAATCAACTATTTGAAGGATCCATAGCAGGTATGGAAAGCAGTCTTCCATTCATCACCTTTAGCAATTCAGACCAAATGATAGGTGTGTTTAAGGTCTATTTTGGTGTAAATCTGAGCTTTTGTCACCAACGTACAAGCTCAAATTTCAATAATATTCAATTCAACTTTCATTCAATATATGTATGTACAGTATCTTCAACATTCCTTCAACTTTTCAACTCAATTTCTGACTCAACTTCTGACTTGACTATTCTTCAACAATCTTGAATATCTTCAACTTGTCTCAGTTTGATGTCATTGATGATTTCACTTTGATATCATATTATCATCATAGGTAAATGATATATAGTATAAAAGGACAATGATAGGAGTGAGGGAAGTCTGTCAGAAAATCTGTCCACTGTATATTAGTTGTTTGTATTATTAGGAGGATAACCCAAAACTTTAAAAGTTATTTGTCCACTAAAGTATATTTATTTATATTGTTTGTTGTAGAATTAATATTTAATCAAATTCAGTCTATCAGGTGATACTCTGGAGAATAAGGAAATATTAATATTTATCTTGTATCTGACAAAAGTTAGTCAAACAAACATATATAGATTATCCTTTTGGGGATAAATTCCACAACATGGATTGGTTGGCCAGATAGTTCTAGTTAACTTTCTAAACCAAATAAATTTAAATTATATGAATAATATACAAGAGAATGCATCTCATCCCAAAGATTAAGTCATAACTCGAGTAATTTTGGTTAACTATAATGTTTGTGGACATTTTAAAAGTCACAGAGATACCAGAGAATGGATCTCATCCCAAAGATTAGGTAACAACCAAGATAATCTTGTATAACCAACATTTGTGCATGTTTCAAAAGAGTATACAAGTCTTAAATATGAAATTTTGGAGTAATGAAATATAAACCCCTAAAACATGTAGTCATAGCCAAAGGAAATAGTCTCACTTAAAAATATGAGGACTTTTCCATAAAATTTTGTGTATTCAATGAAGTGTGACTATCCTCCTATATTAATTTTTAAAATATTTAGAACAATATAAAATTTATATCACATTATCATCACCATATAAACTTAAGTTTTTTTAAGTCATGTGAAATCTTTTTACCTTCTTCTCTATTTTCATAGTCTTTATGATGCCTTCTTTTATTACCTTTACCTCTTATTTTACTTGACCCAGGTGGTTTTCCAATTTTTATTATACTAAGGTAGATTTTTTTGGCAAATGATTGCATCATTTCTGTCATTTTAGAATTATAGGGATTGTATTCACAAAATACTCATAGTTAGTTATTAAATACATGTACTTTCATTTTACCTCATGTGATATTTTTATTGGAAATAGAAAATATTATTTTGATACAATATACTTTTCTGAAATTGTATTAACAATCATGTAACTTTTAAAATTTGCAACCAAATGCTAATGACAGTTAGAAACAATTAACACAGAAATAACAAAGTAGTCTCTTCCACCAACCAGAAGGCTATATAACTTCTTCAACTCTTTCTTTGTATTCATCTAACCTTTTTCTGAAGGATATGAATACCTCAAAAGTGAGCTTATCTACAATAGCCATGTTAGGATGAGTAAAGACTGAATTGTACATCTGGATCCCCTTATCATATGATCTCAATGAAATTGGTTCAAGCTCTATAAACTTGTAATGCCCCATTTGTTCAGATAAGAAAGGAAAATCAATCTCATCTTGAAATTTATATGGGGGACTTACAGTAATTCCAAATCATCATAGTTGATCTGGTATATAATTTCCTCAAAACCTTCAATAGTCATTTGATAACATTTTGGAATATAAGGGTTTGGCTTCCTAGTTCTTGTGATTATAACTGCTTTGTTATGGACAAAACTGTTATAAGCAGTGGGTTTAATAAGGAGTGATGTTGAGGAAGTAGACATCTTGATCTGTAAAGATTGTAGAAATGATATGTGCTTATAGATATTTAAAATAAAAATAATTCATTTTTAATTCTTATTATAATCATATGTATATAATATATAATATAGTAGAATAATAATAAATTTAATGGTATTTTAAAACAAAATAATAAAATAATAAATAGACTAAAATGAAAAGACTTATGTTTAGAAGTCCATATTAATATCATGGAAGATAAGCCTATACAAAATAAGATGGTGAATAGTCACTCTTTAATAGATGACTTAGTCCATTCATTGGCATCTAATATGGCTACAACACTGCTAGAAGAGGCTCCAAAGTTAAAACATTCCAAAATAAGAAGAATCATGCAAAGTTTTTGTGACAAACATGGTTTAGAAGTGATAACTATTAGAAAACCACTTGAATACAGTAATTTAAAGACACAAACAAATAAGAAGGAAGAAAACACATTGACCTTTAAAGATCATAAAGGAAAATCTCTAGAATGGAAACCATGTAGTGACCTGGAAGGAATACCTGAAGATTGGGAAAAACTAGTTTATTGTACTAGTTCCCAATTAAAGTTAGAAACAGATACCACAATACTAAGATCTAAAGAAGATGAAGTATTTAGAGTAATAGATGTTACATTTGATTCAAGATTACTTACTAAAGAAGAAGCACAAACATTAAGAAGTTTTGGAATAATAGTAGATGATGAAAACATAGAATAGTATAATCTATATCTAAGGATTTTTTAAAACAATGAACATGTAAAGATGTACCATGAATAGTTTTAAAATTAGTCCTGCTCCATATTCCAATAATCATCAATGCATCCTCAAGTATTGAAGCTCTCTTCTGGTTCCCAAGTTTTGTGGAAGTATCTTTTCCATTTTACAAAATATTGCATCTTACCATTAACTTCTCTATGTTTTAATATGCTTTCAACTTCATACTCTTGGTACTCTGATAATTTTCTCTTTTTTTGGAATGGATGGTTGTGATTGTTAGTATCAATCTCCATTCCTTGTAAAAGTAGATCTTGAGCCCTTAATGCAGAAGTATTTAATGACATGAGGTGCAATACATACATACTGTAAGTTGAAGCCAAGCTCCACCTGTGTTATAGAGTCAGACCTCTCAACTAGTACAATCTCTATTGCTGGATAGAGCCCTCTTGTTTAGATCTTAACACCCTCTGCCTTCATGTGTTGCAAAATGCTCATGGTTACCCTATTTCTGGTCACTTTGACTGTAACAAAACTCTTAGCATTATTCTATTAAAATGAAAAAGGGAAGTGGATGCAAGGCACTGAAAGTGCAGAAGCTCAGACACAGACATGCACATGCACCAGTGTGATGAGGATTCACTGGGAGAAACTTATATAATAGACACTCCCCTTCTACCATAAGTATTTCAGTGCAGGTTTGGCTGAACATGTAATCAAAATGCTACAGTAAAACTCTGACATATATTATATTGTATATATATCCTGGATTAAATTTATGAGAATTGCCTAGTGTAAACGGAGTGGATGAGTCACATACAAATATAACAAAAAAAAAAGGATGAGTCACGTGATAGGCGTTATTTCGCGAAAGTTCTATCCACTACTTCAGAAAAGCTGGTTCGTCTTGTACTACCTTGCAGATTGTACCAAGTCGCGTAGTTTTTGGAGTCCCAAGTCTATTTGAAATGCCTAAATGTATGAGGAAAGGGTGTGGCTTAGAGTACGATGAACAAAATAATACAGAAACTTCTTGCCACTACCACAGTGGTGCCCCGGTATGGAATTCCTTTCCAGATCCTAGAATAATTGCTTATAATGGTGTCAAGGTTTTTCACGAAGGTCTGAAAAGCTGGTCATGTTGCTCGGATGTTAACAGGCCAGTGCTTGACTTCGATTCATTCATGGCGATTCGTGTATGCTAAATAAGTTACAACCGCTAATCCGTTCAAGCTGATTTACGACATAGGGTTGTACCAATGGTCCGCATACCGAAGTGAAGCCCAAGGCCGAGCCACCTACATCTGGCGGCGTTAATACAGTATCCCGTGCAAAAGCTACTTCAAGCACCAGCGTGGATGCAGATGTTCGTGAGACGCCAACAACCTCAGGACAAAATCAACTAAGCTCGACATTTACAATTATGAACCCACCTTTTAAACCTGAGCCCCCATTGCCTATTCAAGATGAAGAAGACGACACGTCGATACCTGTTATCTTTGGGACGCCTTGTAAGAGACGCGGCTGCGGTGTCACATTTAATTCCGAGGAAGAGAGCCGGATAGGTGAAGGTGAGGGAACAGTATGCACGTATCATCCCTCTCAGGTGAGCCTGGCCGTATCGTTTATCAAGCTTGGAGCCACTAATATAAGGTAGCCAATTTTTCGTGAGGGAAGCAAGGCATGCTTTATTTTATTTATTGAAGTGATACCCCCTCTGAAAGCCTAACTTTTTGCTTTAGGGATATTTATGTTGCAAGCGGCGAGTACTGGAATTCGACGAATTTTTGAAGATTAAAGGGTGCAAAACGGGAAAGCACCTGTTTGTATCAAAGCAGTCCAATACCGTGCGTGTATCTGCTAAGGCGATTGATAGATTATTGCCACGGCTGACCTATAGAAATAGTCGTCAGCCGAAGAATTAGTGACCTGCCGCATCGATCATTACCAAACGCCGTCACAAGTACATGTTTCTGTTTTCGCCAAGCAAACGGATAAGGCAGCAAGCGTGATCCAACTAGAGGATTCTAAGGTGTGTTTCAGTGTCTATGAAGTTAGTGTCTGTCAATTTAAATTTACCCATTTATAAGGTTCATCTTGACTTGGTCATGCCCGCTTCGAAACGTTTCAAACGAACGCTAGACCTCTATGGCCCAATAACTCCAGATGCTTCCAAGTACACATTTTTTGGGACAAAGGTATGAGCCATGCCGCTCATTGTGACGCTTATTGAATATATTATGTAGGTTGAGATCATCTTGGAAAAGGCTGATACGAGAAGTTGGCTGTTACTTGAAAAAACTGACCATTCCACGACGGGCTATGGGCTGACTTTCGGAGTAGGGGGTAGGACAGGTACAGTTGGGGGAAAGGAGCTTATACTGTCTGAAGAGAATAAACCCAGGACAAGCCAGCAACTTGACTCATAATCCATAGTTTATGTCAATCACCGGCTTTTCTACTTGTTTAAATGGACCGAACGTCATTAGTTTATGAAGTGAAAATTGTGGGCTGCCGTGTACCTAACGGTTTACTACAATATTAACATAAAGTCTGTACGCATGTCGTTCTTGATGGCACGGTTGTCCACGACGGGAGGTTCTCCTATGGAACACAGCTCAGTCTATATTACAGCTGGTGCCCTACAGGCTCTTCGGCATCTTAAGGATATGCTTAAGATTGGTAAAGAGATAAGAAGGTGACTCTTTGTTCAAGGTTAGGAGGGCATTTGAGTTGGCGACGTCATTCGGTCCATTTAAACAAGTAGAAAAGCCGGTGATTGACATAAACTATGGATTATGAATCAAGTTGCTGGCTTGTCCTGGGTTTATTCTCTTCAGACAGTATAAGCTCCTTTCCCCCAACTGTACCTGTCCTACCCCCTACTCCGAAAGTCAGCCCATAGCCCGTCGTGGAATGGTCAGTTTTTTCAAGTAACAGCCAACTTCTCGTATCAGCCTTTTCCAAGATGATCTCAACCTACATAATATATTCAATAAGCGTCACAATGAGCGGCATGGCTCATACCTTTGTCCCAAAAAATGTGTACTTGGAAGCATCTGGAGTTATTGGGCCATAGAGGTCTAGCGTTCGTTTGAAACGTTTCGAAGCGGGCATGACCAAGTCAAGATGAACCTTATAAATGGGTAAATTTAAATTGACAGACACTAACTTCATAGACACTGAAACACACCTTAGAATCCTCTAGTTGGATCACGCTTGCTGCCTTATCCGTTTGCTTGGCGAAAACAGAAACATGTACTTGTGACGGCGTTTGGTAATGATCGATGCGGCAGGTCACTAATTCTTCGGCTGACGACTATTTCTATAGGTCAGCCGTGGCAATAATCTATCAATCGCCTTAGCAGATACACGCACGGTATTGGACTGCTTTGATACAAACAGGTGCTTTCCCGTTTTGCACCCTTTAATCTTCAAAAATTCGTCGAATTCCAGTACTCGCCGCTTGCAACATAAATATCCCTAAAGCAAAAAGTTAGGCTTTCAGAGGGGGTATCACTTCAATAAATAAAATAAAGCATGCCTTGCTTCCCTCACGAAAAATTGGCTACCTTATATTAGTGGCTCCAAGCTTGATAAACGATACGGCCAGGCTCACCTGAGAGGGATGATACGTGCATACTGTTCCCTCACCTTCACCTATCCGGCTCTCTTCCTCGGAATTAAATGTGACACCGCAGCCGCGTCTCTTACAAGGCGTCCCAAAGATAACAGGTATCGACGTGTCGTCTTCTTCATCTTGAATAGGCAATGGGGGCTCAGGTTTAAAAGGTGGGTTCATAATTGTAAATGTCGAGCTTAGTTGATTTTGTCCTGAGGTTGTTGGCGTCTCACGAACATCTGCATCCACGCTGGTGCTTGAAGTAGCTTTTGCACGGGATACTGTATTAACGCCGCCAGATGTAGGTGGCTCGGCCTTGGGCTTCACTTCGGTATGCGGACCATTGGTACAACCCTATGTCGTAAATCAGCTTGAACGGATTAGCGGTTGTAACTTATTTAGGCATACACGAATCGCCATGAATGAATCGAAGTCAAGCACTGGCCTGTTAACATCCGAGCAACATGACCAGCTTTTCAGACCTTCGTGAAAAACCTTGACACCATTATAAGCAATTATTCTAGGATCTGGAAAGGAATTCCATACCGGGGCACCACTGTGGTAGTGGCAAGAAGTTTCTGTATTATTTTGTTCATCGTACTCTAAGCCACACCCTTTCCTCATACATTTAGGCATTTCAAATAGACTTGGGACTCCAAAAACTACGCGACTTGGTACAATCTGCAAGGTAGTACAAGACGAACCAGCTTTTCTGAAGTAGTGGATAGAACTTTCGCGAAATAACGCCTATCACGTGACTCATCCACTCCGTTTGCACTAGGAACCGGCTACCTTATGTAATACGCTTATATAAGCGTCAAGAGCAGCAAAATATGGAGTGTGAAAAAATGAAAAAGGTGTTGTGTATTTGGGTGGAAAAATGTTAAAAATTGCTAAACATTATTGGGCTGTGTACTGTATTTCTTCTTGTGCTCATTTTTCAGCTTTGTAGCCATTTCTGGAGGCAATGTTCAGTGGCCATGATACTTCCAGTTTGCCCAGGCTGCCTCCAGACCACTCAAACCTTGGCAATATACACTGATAAACTGGGCAGCACAATTTGTGTAACTGAGAAGAAGCTCACCATTGAATCTGGACAACTGGCACATCATCAAGTGAGTTTTTGACATTTTCTTCCATCTCCTTCATGTCCTTTGTCTTTGGGTGTTACAACCAGAAATCCCGCCAGACTCCAGGCACTAACTTATATGCACCCACACCCTACATGCACCAATTATCAGTTTACTGGAAAACCCACTGGACTCTGTATGTCAGACCTGTCCACGCTCGACCCTCATTACTTCATATATGTATGTATCAGTCACCGGAATACCCACCGGACTCCATCCATGTCTATCTCTGACCCTGTCCCACGCACCAGTCACTGGACCCCACTCAGAAAACCTATCAGCTCTCTAACTGAGCCCCATTTCCGTTATGGTCAAATGACCTGTCATGATTGTTAGGATACATGCAGGGTGGGTCTCTGGAGAAACCCGTGGAATATCCGGTAGGACTTGGCTTCAGCTTATAGGCTGCGCCCTCGCTAGATCGTGTTGTCCAATTTCAGACAGGCAGACGGGAATCCCAGGGAGTCTGGGTGGGGGTCGTGGTCGAGAGGTCATAGGTTGGAGGTTGTGGGTTGAGAGGTCGTGAGCGGTGAGAGAGATACATAGATGCGCCGGAGCCCGTGGGCTCCGACTAGTGCGAGTGGTGTGATTCAAGTAGGGTTTTAGAGCGGAAAATGTATTAGATTACTGGGGGGAATCTAAGCCGATTTTCTGACTGAATTGTATGTACAACATCTGCCAGTTTAAATAGACCGTGGAGTGAATGTCATACCGAATCCAGTAATAATGAAACGAAACGAGCAAAACATAAAACGGGAATAGTAAACACCAAATTGGTGTTAGGAATGGGATGGAATGGAGCGGAGTCTGAATAGTAACAAATCATAAACCATAATGGGAAATGGAGCGGGAGCGGAGTCTGAATTGTGACAGGTCATTTGACTAAAACGGGAACGGGGCTCAGTTAGAGGGATGACGGGTATTCTGAGCGGGGTCCGGTGACTGATGTGCGGGATGAGGTCGGAAATAGACAGAGACGGAGTCCGGTGGGTTTTCCGGTGACTGAAACACAATGTAACGAAGACGAACATAGACAAGTCTGACGTACAGAGTCCGGTGGGAATTCCGGTAAACTGATAATGGGTGCATGTAGGGTGCGGGTGCGTATAAGTTAGTGCCTGGAGTTAGTGCCCGGAGTCTGGCGGGATTTCCGGTTGTAACAATGATTCGGACTCCACTCCTGCCCCATTCCTGTTATGGTTTTACAACCTGTCACAATTTGGACTCCACTCTGCTCCATTCCATTCCTAACACCAAGTTTGGTGTTTATTTATCTTGTTTCATGTTTGCTAGTTTAGTTTTCATTATTACTGGATTTGGTATGTTATTCATTCCACAGTTTATATAGTCTGGCAGATGTTGTACATACAATCCAGTCAGAAAATCAGCTTAGATTCACCCCAGTAATCTCAAGTATATTTTCCACTCTAAACTCCTCTTTGAAACACACTGCTCTTACTCATCGAGCCCATGGGCTCTGACCCATCTATGTATCACTCGACCTCTGACTTATCTATCTCAACTCCCTGGAATTCCCATCTGCCCATTTGAAATTGGACAAGACGATCTCGTGAGGGCACAGCCTATAAGCTGAAGCCAAGTCCTACTGGCTTTCCTGCAGGTTTCTCTGGAAACCCTCCAATAAGCTCTGTATATGCAACTTAACATTGGGCTGGTCCTATAGATCAGCTTTGCAGCTCCCCAGTACTGCTTGATGAAGTTGAGCTCACAGTGGTACTTGGGATAGAAATCACAGATGTGACTCCAGGATATGATAAATTCTTCCAGGTGAGACATCTGATTCTCAAAGTTGGGCTGTGTGAATAATAACCGATGCCAACAACAATCAGTTTTCCCTGCCTCACACTTGAACCCTTCACATTGCATGTTCAGTCCTTTCTGCAGCCAAAGTCCCCATTCATGGATAATAACTTCCATCCCTTTGAACCATCCAGGCATTGCTGGGTGGTTGTCTGTGAAGTAAAAGTCTTGAGGTGTGTTATCAACCCCGAAATTTGTCAATTGCATTTTGGGACCATCCTTGTAGTGCCACCAAGTTGGATGGGGACCTTTAGGCATTTTCTGTGATGAATAAGCATCAGGAGCATTGTTGAATAGGAAAAGGCCAGTAACAAACCCATTTGTCTTTGATTTGAAAATATTGATGGCATTCTTGACTTGTTGAAGCAGATCATCAGTGTCAAAGTATCCATCCCTGTTCTTCCTTGCTTTGAAAAACACACGAGCTTCACTTTTTTGCAAGGTGAGTCCCACAGATGTCAGTATCAACAAGATAAATTCTCACTCATCTCCACTCTTTAGCTGACCCCATTCCAATGTTAAAAAGTTCAGACACCATGATTGACTGGCCCTCACCTTTCTTCTTTGCCACTGCCTTGGTATTGTTGTTGATCCAGAGCATTTTGCAGCAGTCATTCTTGTAGAACATGGACTCATCATGGGTAACCAGGATCAACCAAAACTGCAGCAACTTTTGAACTTAGCTAATCATCTAAGTTCCCCAGCCTCACAGCTACCCTTTAGGCTTATTCAATACATAGTAAACCTAAACGTATCCTTACTGAAATCCCTGCCAGATTATTCAAGGCCCATACCTAAGTTAGTGAATTAATCAAGTACAAGCACGCAAGAAATCCAATACAAATTATTTTCTCTATTAATAAAATATTTAACTCCTTGTTAAATATCTATTAATAGTTACAAATAAGCATACAAGAAACCGAAGCTTTATATCAAGTCTCTGCTAAGTTACTGTGCATATACTCAGCTTCTAGCCCCTATTCTCAAGGAATAGCTGTTTATTTGCTAAAAGAGTCATATATTTTCTATTGAACCTTTCAATAATCAAAATAAGCATTGATTTTAGTTGTTTAAGCTTAATAGTGCAACTAATTAATCTATCAGTATTTAAATTACTGGACCTTTGCTTATTTTATTGTTGAAGCTCTGTGACACTATAGCATATGTATATTGAGCTATCTAAGAGAAACCCCTAAATACATTACAGTATTAGAATAGGAGTAATAGGACTGAGAACTAGAAGGGGGTAATCTAAGTTAATTTTTGAACTAAGGAAACTGTAGCATACATGAAAGAACATTATACTACAGGGAGATGGATGATCAGAGGGCCAATCAGAGAAGCGAGAGTGATGATGGGTCAAAAGGAAGTGGGGAAAGGAAATAAGGATGTAAACAAGACTAAATACAGCATAGCAAAGTATACTAAAAAGGTGTGAGGTGGCAAATGGTATATATATGTGGAATGGTGATGGGGGAATGGAAGGCTAAGGTGCTATGATACAATGAAACAAGTGTCAGAGGCACCACAGGCAGTGCTACCATGAGTGGGGGTACTGATAGTGGGATGACAGATGGTTACGAGGCTAAAGTGGCCTGGAGGGATCCAAGATGATTGGGATACTAACATTCTAACACAATTTTTGTTCTAACACAATTTCCATTTTAAAGCAATGGGCCTCAGAAATACTTAAGAGTTGTTGACATAGGGGGGGTTTGGGGGGCTTCACCTCCCAACAAGCTGGAGCCCATTGTTAAGACCCCCATCATTCTGGACCCCCACGAGCTGTTGTTAGTCTTGTGTTAAAAACAGAAAACTGACTGATGTTGGAAGATGACGGGGACCAAACGGAAGGACTTGGCTTCAGCTTATGTGCTGCACCCTCGCAAGTTACCATAGGGTGTCCTTAAATTTTGGGCAGACAGAAAACTAAGTCCTATTGAATAATCCTCTCAGTAAGTCACCAATCAGAAACTGAAGGATAGTTGGAAGTCAGAGGGTCAGAGACCGAGAGTGAGCGAGTGCAAGCGAAGGTGGGAGTGGATACTTAGAGTGGGACTATGAGAGAGGTATACAAGTGTTCTGAGTCAATATTCTGATTACCTAGTAACTACATTTACAGCAGGTTTACAGTGGGTCAAAAAACTGCCCCAATGTTTGTACATTTTAGAAAGATTGATATTGTGTGAAGGAATGACATCAGCAAAAATTCTGAAATATTCACATGATATGCTAGAACATGTTGGCTATCTACCAACTTAAGAAATCATGTGATTCCAATCAAAACTCATTTCTCAATAAATAAAATAAAATAATCACTTATTGGGGCAGTTTTTTGACCCTCTATTATTTTCTCTGATTTTCAATGTTACACACCAGTATTAAGGTAGGAGTGGGTCATGTGAATCATCAACATGTCATGTGACCTTATTTGTATCAATTTGGCATGTTGAACTTTGTTCATTCATCTCCTTGACTCCTTACCACCACTATGAAATCCATCTCTACTGAAAAGCATTCTTCTGTTGTTTCTCTCCTCAATGAGGGGTATTCCCATCATCAAATTTGTTGAAATATGAGGTATCATCTATTAGTATAACCTCATACCTTGTATTGTAACTGCTTAGGTTATCACCGGTTCATGGACTTCTGTGATAGTATTATTAGTTTAGTGACGGAGTTCCGAGTTCCTTGTGAGCACAGACCCATGCACTAACCATGTAATATAGTATATAGTTAGCCCCAGTTGAGGAGTAGAAACCTCAACTGGAAGCCTAGTTATAGCATCGGTTTATTTCTACACCGCTCTATCTAAGTCGCATTCTCTGCCCTACATAGAGAGTCATTCAACTTGCTCCCCAGGCTTGCAGTTTATTCTAATAAAATTCAAGCTAGGACTGGCCTGGGGAAGGGTACTATTGGCAGGATCAGTAGGGAGGTAGAGGGGGATAAAGGAAATCATCCTGGTGGCTGTCCTTCCAAGCTTTTCCCTTATGATAACAGTCAATTATCCATCAAATCAGCTCTGGGAAGCTTGACAATGCTGTCCAAGCCACCCAATTCATAAATTCCATCATATCTACCTCTGTCACTCCTTAGACTGTTAGGAATGTGTTGAAGGAAGCTGGCTTTAGGTCAGTAACAAAGAAGAAAGTCCCTATGCTCAAGGGGTCTCATCATCAGCAACATCTAAAGTTTGCCCAATGTCATGAAAATTGGACTTTGGAGGACTGGAAGAGGGTGTTGTGGACTGATGAGACAAAAATCAATAGGATTGGGTCAGATGGGAAGGTATATGTTTGGAAGCAACAAGGGGAACCAGTATCAGACAGGACCACCATACCAACTGTCAAACATACATAGAGGGGGGAATAACTTGATGGTTTGGGGGTGTATGGGCTGGAATGGGGTGGGGAAGCTGATAGAGGTGCAGAGGAACATGGATGCAGTGCAGTATTGTGAGATTTTGGAGGAGGGAGTGGAGGAGAGAATTGAAAGTTTGGAGATGGCTGAGGATAAGTGGTACTTCCAACAGGTGTTAAGAACTGAAAACTGACTAATGTCGGTGGCTGACAGGGACCGATTGGAAGGACTTGGCTTCAGCTTATGTGCTGCGCCCTTGCAAATATCCATAGTGTGTTCTTAAATTTTGGACGGGCGAAGACTAATCCTAAAGAGTTCCTTTTGGCAAGATACTGATCGGGACCGAAGGACAAGTCGAGTGTCAGGCCAAGGGGTCGGGCTGGGAGTGGGCGAGCACATGCGAAGGCGGATGAGGGGATCCTTAGTATGAGACTGTTACAGACTTATGAGGGTATTCTGAGTCGATATTCTGATTGCCTAGTAACTACAACTACAGCGGGTTCATATACAAGTAACAGGCATCTAGAAAATACTAACAGGGAGAAAGGCGGAAAATGGTATTAACAATAAGCTTGACTAGGAACGGGAAATTTATGATTAGTTCGGAGGCTGATGATAACCGAGAGCAGAATTACGGTAAAAGGAAATAGTTCGAGGACTACAAATATAGATAGACATATGTGAAACATAGGATAGAACAGATCAACATAATAAAAGGGACATATCAAAAGTTTAACCAGATAATACGAGTATATTTTGACATGGGCGTAAACAGAGTTTGATCATCGCGAAAGCATACGATAGCTTCGGGGGCTGATGGTGTGAAGAGTGGTAGAAGTTCAGACCGTTCTACAGTAGGCAACAAAACCCTTACAATGTTTTGCACTTTTTGAAAGACATGGCTATTCCTCCAGAAATAAATTCTGTAAATTGCTGAAAATATTATGTAATATACTTCAACATCATACCTTCCAGAAATGTACAGCCACAAGGCACCATGTCCTTATTTGGTAAGTCCACATCACACACAAACCAATAGCTCATTGTAAGGGTTTTGTTGCACACTATTTTGAGACTATTATTACAAGAAATTAGTATTTAGTATGGCCCCCCTTTGCTCTAATCACTGCTGCAAGTCTTCTAGGCATACTCTCAATAAGCTTCTGACACTCCTCCTTTGGAATCTCTTCCCACACCTTCTGCACCCTCTCCCACAGTTCATGAACACTATTTGCAGGCTGTTCATACTCCCCCAGCTTCTTTTTGACATGATTCCACAGATGTTCAATAGGATTCATGTCAGGAGATTGTGCAGGCCACTTGAGGACTGTAACATCATAGTCAGTGAACCATTTCTGGGCCTTTTTGCTGGTGTGTTTGGGGTCATTGTCTTGTTGAAACACAATGGCAGCCACTGTTTTGTTGTAATATTTGAGGGTTTGCTGGAGTTCATCATCCAGGATCTCCACATAAAGCTCAGCATCCATCCTCCCATCAATTTTGGTTGCAAACCCAACCCCAGCCCAGCCCATGCATCCCCACATCATCAGGTTTCCTCCTCCAAACTTGACTGTTCCCTCTACTAACCTATCATTTAACCCCTCACCCACATTTTTCCACACATTTTTCCTTCCATCTGATCCCAGCCTATTAATCTTAGTCTCATCAGACCATATGACCCTCTTCCAGTCCTCCAGGGTCCATTCCAAATGCCTTTCTGCAAACTCCAATCGAAATTTCCGATGATGAGGTTTGAGAAGTGGCCTTTTTCTCTTTACCACAGCCCTCATGCCTATGGTTTTGAGGTGGTGACGCACTGTTTGGGAAGTAATAGGAGTGTTGATGATGTCTATAAGTTTCTTGGTTGCCTGTGTGGCATTATCAACCTTCCCCATGCAAATTATTCTTCTAGCATAGGCAATATTGGCTGTGGTAAGCTTTGTAGAATGGCCACCAGAGCATTTGGGGAGGTCAGGGCAATGCTCAGAGTGAATATGACTGATGGTGGCACTGCTGAGATGAGTTTGGTAACATATTTGAGCTCCAGAAATGCCAGAGTCAATTAGAGTAAGAACATGTTGGATTTGGCTAGAGGAGAGCTTTTTCATTGTGAGTAGGATGATTGTGGGATTCCAACTGGTTGCTTTCATCTTATATACATTGAGGAAGAGTGGTCACATGACTTTGTTGAACTTTATAAGCAAAGTCATGTGACTAGGACCCATTTTGAACTTTAAAAATGTGTGCAACAAAACCCTTACAATGAGCTATTGGTTTGTGTGTGATGTGGACTTACAAATAAGGATGTGGTGCCTTGTGGCTGTGCATTTCTGGAAGGTATGATGTTGAAGTATATTACATAATATTTTCGGCATTTTACAGAATTTATTTCTGGAGGAATAGCCATGTCTTTCAAAAAGTACAAAACATTGTAAGGGTTTTGTTGCCTACTGTATATATGAAGAAATGAGTAGAAAGGAAGAATATTGACCTATTCGGTGCAATATAAGAGAAAGTGAGAGAAAGAGCATGAGATGACGAAGGAGTCAACGAGTGCGATGGTTCAAGTGGAGGCCTCAACTGTTATAGTTCGAGGCCAGAAGTGTTCAGTAGTTCAGATAATGCTACCTATATGGTAGCTGACACGTTACCCTGATCACCACTCGTAGTAGACCTAGTTTATGTCTTACGAGTGGTGGTTCTTGGGTTAAAGTGTGTCTTAGTTCTATTTGGTGCCGAGTGCACCCACAAGTATACACAATGCTTCAAACTAATGAAATAAGCAATATTCGAAGAATATAAAAGATAGAAAAATATAAATAAAATGTGTAAAATATAAATGAAATAAAAGGAGTGTTTTACCACCATGAAACTGTGGTAAAAGCATACTCCTCACAGATGGTTTCCAATGTGGTGACTTGAATAGTAACTTGAATTGTTGATAAGTGGTGATAACCTTGGGGACCGATAGGGTTGCGACATGGTCGTAACAACAGGACAATGATCCAAAACATATCTCAAAAAAGGCAGACAAGTGGTTTTCTGACAATAACATCATTCCCATGAAGTGGCCTGCCCAATCCCCTGATCTAAATCCCATGAACACCTCTGGCAACACCTCCAACAATATGACATACCACCCAAAGGAGTATATGAATTATGGGACAGGGTGGCAAAGGAGTGGACTGAAATACCACCAGAGACATGCCAGAAGCTACTGGAAAGCATGCCTAGGAGGATACAGGCAGTTTTAAAGGCAAAGGGGGATCATACAAAGTATTAGATTGTAAAATAATAGAGGGTCAAAAAACTGCCTCAATGAGTGATTATTTTGTTTGATTTATTGAGCAATGGGTTTTGATTGGAATCACATGATTTCTTAAGTTGGTAGAGAGCCAACATGTTTTAGTATATCATGTGAGTTTTTCAGAATGTTTGCTAATGTCATTCCTTCATGCAATATCAATCTTTCTAAAATGCACAAACATTGGGGCAGTTTTTTGACCCACTGTATATACGAGTTATCAGCATCTAGAAACTACTAACTAAAGGAAGAGTGGAAATACTATTTGACAAATAGACTTGACTAGAAACCGGAAGGTTACAGTAAGATCAGAGGCCGTGATTATCTGAGAGTGGGATTACGGAAAAAGGGAATAGTACAAGAGCTACAAGTACTGTATATATGGGCATATGTGAAACATAGAGTAGAACGGATCAACATAATAAAAAGGGATGTATCAAAGCATAACCAGATGGTACGAGTATAACTTGACAGGGGTGTAAACAGGGTTTGATTGCCATGAGGGTATATGTCAGTATCAGTTTACTGATGGTTTCCGATACGATGACTTTGGCCAGTAACTTGAAGTGCAGACAGATGATAGTATCATCAGGGACCATTGGGTTGTGACATGGTCATAACATCTTGTAACCCTCCGTCATCCTACTATCAGTACCCCACTCATGGTAGCACTGCCTGTGGTGCCCTTGACACTTGTTTCATTGTATTCCAACACCTTAGCCTTCTGTCCCATCTCCATTCCATTCACTCCCCTATCACTGTTTCATGTATATACATACCTCATTTGCCACCTCACACCTTTAGTATACTTGCTATGTTGTATTTAGTCTTGTTTACATCCCCATTTCCTTCCCCCACTTCTTTCTGACCCATCATCACTCTTGCTTCTCTGATCAGCCCTCCAATCATCCATCTCTCTGTAGTATAAAGTTCTCTGATGTATACTACAGTTTCCTCAGTTTGAAAATTGACTTAGATTACCCCCTTCTAGTCCTCAGTCCTATTACTCCTATTCTAATATCCTCAAAGGTGTCTTTGGCAAGCCACAATCCTTCACCTCATGACTCTTAGTAATTCAGCCCTCCAGTCAATTGAGCTAAGTGTTGATCTCTTCTTCTATCATACTATTCACTCTGTTTGAAATACTGGAGCACCCTTACAGTTTGTATGAGGGCATAATGCATAAGTTGAAGCCAAACTCTACTACACTTATAGAGTCAGACCTCCCAACTAGTACAATCTCTATTGTCAGCCCCCCAATTGACTTAGTTACTATCATCAGCCACCCCAACTAGAGCCCCCCTCCTCCTTTTTAGCTTAGATCTTAACATCCATAGTGAGCAGTGGGGCAGGTCACAAAATGACTGCCCTGTAGCATAGCAAGGCTTTCCAGGCTTGTATATAAATGAATTTGCATTGGTGGGTCCATGGGCACTACTTAGTCACTAACTTGTAAGCATCTGTGAGTGCAGCAAGTATTGGAATCCCTACTGCATTTTTAAATTCCTCTCAACTCTGTCAGCTGGAGGAAAATTATAGGAGATTGAGACATATGTATACCATCAAACTCAAAACAGTCCAGCAAATTCAATTTCATTCTGTTAAGTTCCAAAACAAAGATCTGGATCCTCAAGTCCCGCAGATTTTCCAGTAATTATTCCGAACACACTTTTCTGGGAATGTCCCATGGAGTCCCTGGGTAATAAGTCCAGGGAAGTTTCCAGGGATATTAGTACAAAGAGTGTGGTATCAGAATAATTACCAGAAGTTACTGCTGCTGAGGTGGACTTGGCTTCAGCTTATGTGCTGCACCCTCGTACACTCATTCAGGTGTCCATATTTCAAGCTGACAGAATGCATACAGGAAGATGTAGATTCCGGAGTTCCCGTGGGAGTTCCAGGAATCTAGTGTGCAGACAGACAAGAGGACTTGAGACTGGATCAGGATGTATTCAGGGTGTAACTAGTTTGAGATTCAAACTGGATTCTAAGTACATGAATATAGGAGACTTATATAGACTGTGAAATGTAATAATACCACATCTGGTATCAATGAGGGGCAGAACTATTAAACATAAATGAAACAAGTAAATACTAAATTGGGAATTCGGGATGGGATGGGATGGAATGGAAGTGGAGAACAAACTAGACAGGTCATTAGACCATAATGGGAATGGGGCTCTGTTAGAGGAGTTCCAGGTGTCCAGTCAGAGTCTGGTGACTGGTCTGTGAGATATGGAGTGTCGGGTGTACATATATAGGGTGGAGTCTGGAGTCCGATGACTGGTACATGAGACACATGACAGACTATTTGACCATAATGGGAGCAGGGTTCTATGCTCTGTTAGAGGGGTTCTGGGAGTCCAGTTGGAGTCCGGTGATGGGCACAGAAAGTCAGGTATAAACACGTTGATGTGCAGGTCCAGCAGAGTCTGAGGACTGGTACATGACACACAGTGTTAGATATAGACAGGTTGAGGTGAAGGTCTGGCAGAGTCTGACAACTGGTGCATATAGGGTGATGTGTGGGTCCCGGCAGGTAATCCAGTTGTAACTGTACCTTGGGTACGATATAGAGAGTCAGGTGCATATAGGATGGGGTCTGGAGCCTGGCAAGTTTTCCAGTCCTAACACATTCCAAAAAAAGGCTAATCAATTCCAGTAAATTTAAATAAATTCAAATAAATTCCAACAAATAAGAGGAAGCTAAGTTGATATTTGAACTGAAGATAAGTAGAGTACAGGGTGAGGTTTTTATACTAAAGTGAGATAGATGATTGGGAGGTGGATCATGGATGTAAAAAGACAAACAGGTCAAAAGAAGCAAGTGATGGAACAAGGGTGGAAGGATATTAAATGCAAGGCACAGAAGAATACTAATAGTTTGAGTTGGCAAATAATGCATACACATAGAATGGATGATGGAAAAGCATTGCAATGGGAGTGGAATAGAATGACCAAAATGGTAATTGACATGGTGGGGGATGCTGATGTCAGGATGCCAGAGGATTGCCAGAGGGAGAAAAGGTTGCAGGGTCCTGAAACATGAGGTTCCTAACACCTCACATGAACTGTCTGGTGCTCTGGTATTTCAGAAGCAAGCAAGAAGTATCCTCCAACAAAATAATCAACACTTAGCTGATAACTGAAGGACTGGAGTCTAAGCTGATGACAATTAAAGTCTCAGACTTGCCCAAGACTAGAGTACAAGACATTAATAACAGAATGGGGAATACCTAAATCAATATTCAAACTGAGAGATGGTAGAATACAGGTAGAGACTTTATACTAAGCTAGTATGGAGAAATGGAGTGATACAGAACATGGTGGAGTTCTGAAAATGGGGACTACAAAGAGTGATGGAAGAGTGAGATGGAACAAACAAGTAATGGATCAAAGTATGAGTAGACAGAAAGTGAAAGCAAATACCACAAATAAATGATGCAAGGAAATAACAAAGAATTGTCAGGATGGAAACAGAGGAGTGTGGCTCAAAAAGGAAATAGCTTAAGTACAAGTTGTCAGAGCACTGTCATCAGAGATGCCAGTGTTGGAGGCTGTGAAGATCTATTCCCAGAGACTCCATAGAGCATTTCCCAGATATCAAATCAGGTTCTGAACCATCTTCTGGACTAGTATCAAGATCCAGAATCCACTGGAACCCAACCCTCATCCCTCAAGTACCCTTCCACTCAAATCCCATTCTGGTATTCTGCCCTTGATTACACACCTCCTATTATGACCCAGAACCATCAGACTCTGCCATTTGACCGTTGATGTCTCCACATATCCCTAGTCATTTCCTGGCCTGGACTTCTGGTTGGACTCCTGGTGTTTGTTCAAGATACTTTGGTCTATGGCCCAACCTTCACCAGATCATCCTTGTCAACTTTCTCTATGCCAATGTTCTGACTTACCCAGAACCTGTGGCTTTCCCAAAAATATGCTCATCTAATCATTATACATAGTGTTAGGATCCATTTCCAGATAGTATTGGATATCCATGGATATTCTGACTCCCTTCCTTTGTTCCACATTTGGTAACTGACTGGTTGACAGATGCTCCTTCATTTGTTTATTGTTCTTGCCCTTATTCCCTGATCTGTCCCCATCCTTGTTTCCTCATTTATCTGACTTGTTATTATATGCTTAGTTTGGAAACAGTTCCAAATAGGTTTTATTATACTTCCAGACTTGTAGTACAATTATTGAAACATCTATATAGCCTTCCATAGTCATGTACTTACTCCTCAGTTCCTCAGTTTTAATCTCAAATTAGTTTGTATCTCAACTTAGTTTCTTATTCCTTCTGTCTTTCTGTACACTCAATATCTGGAACCCTCTGGACTCTGGATATTCAGAATTCTCTAGAACTCCAAGTATCTGTAAACACTCTGGTATATATGTATCTGCCTTCTGAAATATGGACATCTGAGTGAGTGCATGAGGGCACAGCACATAAGCTGAAGCCAAGTGTTAAGGGTGCGTACACAGAGGGTTTCCAAGGAAACCTGCGGGAAATCCAGTAGGACTTGGCTTCAGCTTATAGGCTGTACCCTCACGAGATCATGTTGTCCAATTCAAATGGGCAGACAGGAATCCCAGGGAGTCTGGGTGGAGTTCGTGGGTCAAGAGTGTTAAAAAAAGGAAATCTTATAGCGTAGTAGATGTCTAGAATATGATCGTATAATTGACTACCCTACTATACAGTCATAGCATCATTTATATACATTTTCTCGACTACACAGGCACCAGGGGAGTTGGGGAGATATGCCTGAGATGGAAAAAACCTCTCGGGTCATATTACCCCCCTTGATCGGTAGAAATAGCAATGGTGCTTTCTTCACCTTCCAACAAAGAGGTTGTGGGTCAAGAGGTTGTGGGTCAAGAGGTTGGGGAGTTGAGATTGAGGTTGAGTGATACATAGATGCGTTGGAGCCTGTGGGCTCTGACTAGTAAGAGCGGTGTAATTCAAAGAGGAGTTTAGAGTGGAAAATATACTAAGGTTACTGGGGAGAATCTACAGTAAGCTGATTTTCTGACTGGATTGTATGTATGTACAACATCTGCCAGACTATATAGACTGTGGAATGAATAACATACCAAATCCAGTAATAATGAAAACGAAACTAACAAACATAAAATGAGATAAGTAAACACCAAACTTGGTGTTAGGAATGGAATGGAGCAGAGCAGAGTCCAAATTGTGACAGGTCATGAAACCATAATGGGAATGGAGTGGGAGTGGAGTCCAAATTGTGACAGGTCATTTGACTATAATGGGAACGGGGCTCAGTTAGAGGGATGACAGGTTTTCTGAGCAGGGTCTGGTGACTGATGTGTGGGACAGAGTCAGACATAGACAGGGATAGAGTCCAGCAGGAATTCCGGTGACTGATACATGAAGTAACGAAGTTGAGTGTGGACAAGTCTGACGTACGGAGTCCAGCGGGAATTCTGGTAAACTGACAATCAGTGCGTATAGGGTGCAGGTGCATATAAGTTAGTGCCTGGAGTCTGGCAGGAATTCCAGTCATAACACCAAGTCCATTCCATACTCTGGTAATATTCCAATACTCCCCAGACTAATCCCTGGAAACTCCTGAACTAATTCTCTGGAACTCTATGGAACATTCTGGGAAGTGTCTGGAATATCCACTGGAAATTCTGCCCAGAAATCCAGAACTTAATAGAGGCACCAAATGGTTGGCTGCCAGAAAGGTGAATACTGCAAGTGGGGTTCTGAAATGATGGTTCCTAACAAAGTTGTAGAATGGGAGGCTAATGAAAACATACAATAGTATGTAGATAAGTCCAAAAGGAAACCTGAGTTAATCTGACACTTACAAAGTGATGCATTGACATTACATGTAATGTTCAAAGTTCCTGCATCCCAGAAATATACTCCTACTGATCAAAACTGTACAAAATAGTAAATTTTAAAGCTGTTAAAATTTAACCTATTTCTATAAAGCTAGAAAGATATCTATATATAATTGATCCAGTGTGGCTGATCATCTTTTAACTCTACATTCAATCGGCGCTTTAAACACACCAAATTATGTTCGCATAGTGATGAAATCTCAAAGTTTACGACGTTTGCTTCTCTCAGCCGTTGTCCACCGATCCTATTCAACCAAAATCTCGTTGGAACAACTCTCACAAACTTCAGCCACGGTATTTCCGCCTGGATTTACCTTTTTACCCCACTTCCTCAACGACGCCGAACAACGGATACTTTTGCAGGCGGCTCTTCAGAAACTTAATGAAGTGGGCTCTAGAGAATTTAAACGGAAACGCAAGAGCATATCGACGAACCACGAGGCAGTCGAGAATATCAATAATCTCTTTCTTCCCGACAACTATTATGAATTTGAAGAAGTGCGTTTTACTCGCGCCGGCCCCGATTGATCCCTGTGTTTTGACAATGTTCCGCTTCACTCTTTAAGGGACACTATGATGGTGTCATAACAGAGTACAGAGAAACTCATGTAACATTGTGGCCTCATAATTCTCTTTTAGAGCCTATCCTTCACAGGATTTATACTCTCCTACCTTGTGCAAAGAATGACATTCAAACTCATCTCCTACATCTGGCATCTGAAGGAATGATCCTTCCCCACGTTGACAATGTGGATGCTAGTGGTTCATGGATAGCCGGCATATCTCTAGGCGGAGAGCGAGTCCTCAGATTGGAAAATGAAGCTGGAGATATGTTTGAACTTCTCCTTCTTTCCGGAAGTGCCTATGTCCAAAGGTGCGTGGTCAAGTTACGTAGATCACGACACATCCTAACATCTTCTAAAGTGATAATGTTCGATTTTCTTACAAGCATTCGATCTTACCTGGAGGTGGTATCTTCAAGGGAGTCCCTGTTGCTACCTCTCAAAGACTTAGTGTTATGTTGAGGGTATGAACTATGGCCTGATCAGAGGCGCTGTGCTGATGCTACGGGATAGGACAAGCACCGGACAGGTCTTTGAGCCAGCGACCGCAGGCGAGGCTTCTCTCTAAAGATCGTAGTATTTGGAGAGTAGCTTTAATGCATTATCCTGTTCATTGAAAGGTCAAACGAAGGCCGTTCATTTTGAGTTGTTCTGTGGTCTTCTCATCCTGCGAATATAGCGACAGGCGACAGCGATGAAAGACGAATGTCGTCATGCTCGAATATTCTTGATGATATCAGAGCTATCTGCTGTTTGGCGCGAGAAAGAAGTTTTACTCGGAATGAATCTATCACGTGTGCAGAAGTGCAAAATTCAATGACGAACCATACAATACACGTATGCAGTATGTATCTTCGGAATCGAGGTATTGGCCATGAAATTCTAGCACCGATCCACTGCCTTTCTCTCAAAAGCTGAAATATGTACTAGACACCAGCACAAGAACACCAGATAATTTGAGGTTAGGCGCTCCTTGAACAGGCGCGCCTTGCGGCACCTGTTGTGGGATGGACGTTGACTTCAAACGGCCACAAGTCACAACCAAATTTTGCACGGTCATAGAAGCTTTCATAACAGTTTACCCTCTTCAGCGTTTGATTAATAACGTTCTACGGAGCGTGACGTTGGAATTAAGGACTGCGTAAAAAACGATGGTTATCGGTACCGCCACTAAAATGAACTTATATTTGTTCTTTCACAACCAGATCTAGAGTCCACGTAAGATCTTAGGTAAATCGATGCGAACTAATCCTATCCGAAGCCGTTGATTGAAAAAGATGTCTAGCCGGAAGAGGTAACTACTATGTCGTGGTGATAAATGAAATGGAACAGCAGAAAATCAAATTGAGAGTCTAGGAGTTGAGATTGGCTACATCATTAGATCGATCTAACCCTCACGCTGGATGGGGACGAATCACACATTGTGCAATCGGCCTCAAATAAGTCAAACTTATCTGAACAGCAGAAGGAATTCGAAGATACCTCCTGAATATGCCGCTTAGTATTTGGCTATATATGTTCCAACTAGCCTTAAAAATACTCTGTGAAAAAAATTTTTTTCTGAATCCATGCATACCCATCACTCTTGAGCTCTGGTGTTTGCATCAAATTGATCCTTGACAGGCGATGATCCAATCCACACCGAGAATACAGTAAATAGGCACACCCAATTGACCCCAAGCAACCCCAAGACACCAGCGCAGGTCCAGCTGAACGCCCTTCTGCTTCTACTTCAACTGATTATAAATTCAGATATCTGCAATAGGGGCTAACATCATGTCGGCATGAATCCGGAGCGTAATCCATTGTCGTCGGGTTCACCCGTTTGAGTTGATTTCGTACAGTAGCAAATATATAAGGCCAATGCTTGGGAAATAGCAGGGTTTAGATAAAAGAGTGATCTAGAAATTTTGTGGTCTCACAGTGCATACTGTATGTACTTATTGCCGAATATCGACGGCTGCTGGTAATTTCTGAACTGCAACTGAAAACATCATGTAGCTCGTACTACTGCTTATAAGTCCGATAATATATAACATGAATATGACTACCTGATTCTAATTTCACCCTGTAGATGGTATATAAACGTGTGCGGTGGTCGAGACTTCTTTCCAACCAAGTATACTATCCAAAGTTTTCCTCACACCTTCTCGTATTATATCGCGCGCGTCATGCTTTACACATCCAACTATTGTGTCAGAATGGAAATATGTTAACTAAATACAGCTGTCTAAGCCAACAATACAGAATGCTCTTGTCCAAAATCGATAAGCAAGAGATGAATACATAATACAGGGTGAGTGGTGCCGTTGCGAGATGGTATACAGTGGAATGGCACATAAAGGGTCCATCTTTATAATAGCGATCGTCCTTAAAATGTTCATTATATACTGGGTATGATATTAAGATGACCCTATTATGCAGGCTGCAGTGCCGCGACTCTGAAAAATTGGTTCAACGTAAGCGTAAAGTAAAACGAATAACGCCACACTCACGGAAGCTGTACAATTCCACCCTGATCTCGCTGAATTGTGACTATGACGGTGCCCTGATTATCGATTATCGATCGTCAGCTATCGCAACCAGATAGATGGACTTTCCTCACATCTGAAAGGCGATCCTGGATAGCGGTTACTACTCCAGTTTCGGATTGTTGAGTTCTGGCGTTCAAAAAGCTCACACGAGCACCGACCTGAGGAGGATGCTACATAGGATCAACGACGGTGGAACCACAGCGAATAACAGCTCACTGTGTAATTGGCCGAAATTTTGAGTAATTCGGAGGGTGACCCTTCAAGTAAAATAGTTTGAAATGATAAACGAAATTAGGAGAACGCAGAACACATCCATGGATGAACCGCCTTTATGTAGGAGGACAACCGAGGAATATTGAGGGCTGTTTCGATCGATATGGTTCATTGTAATGGAAGACGTCACTAAGAAGAAAGAGGGTGCATTTGAGTATGAAAGTATAAGACCAAATGGATTTGGCCCACATCGAGCGATTCCCGGAACCAGGAATAAACTCACAACGAGAGCGTTATTAGGAGCCATTGGGTGTTCGGAAACTGAGTGTGGGAGTGTAGATATCACTGCACGTTGAAAGCACGTGTATGGCTGGTGAATACAGATAATGCTCGCGAAAGGCCTGCGGACATGCAGGAGCGAAACCATTAACTGTTATCAGAGGTACATAATTACCTGCCTAGCCCATACCACAAGAAATATTGTCTATCAGTGTATTGGGAATTCAAATGTTTAGCACAGTTAATCTTTATTTCATCTGGCTCTGTTAGTTGATCTGCCATCCTGGCAGTCAAGCAGCCTTCCATTAGGGGTTACGTGTCCACGCAGAGCAGGTGCGATGATATCCAGGTAAAAGTGCCTCCGATCAAGAGATGAGCTTAAGGTGAATTTCGAATCGGTTGGAAATGACATCCTCACCAAAGCCTTACAAGCCTCACCAAGTACGCAAGTTCCTGGTATTCAAGGGATCATTGGTCTGATCAAACTCAAAGTCAGAGCACGAGCGGCACAGATCAGGCGTTACGAAATAGTACGGAATCTGAGTTCACTTAATTAATGCTTGCTAGAAAGAATGAATTGGATCTCATGACTTCGAATCTACAGGGCACCCCTCTCCAACTCGAAGCTCCACAAGTACACCATATCGAGGTGAGAAACCGGGAGAACCACTCCACAAGGATATGCTTCGCGAAGACTGTGAGGATAATGGAGTCTGACCCCGAGTGATATTTCCATAGAAGGCGTCCCCGTTTCTTCGCTTTCACGCGACAAACGAAAAATACAGTGATAGTTATAGGAGAGATCTTTTCTTAATGACAATATTAATAATGCAGGGACTGAATTAAAACCGATGCAGCTTGGTCTAGCAGCCTGTCCCATCGTGGAGTGCGCAACAGACAACAGCTGAAAATATATATTAGGTTGAGTGTGTCCGTGCCGTAGGATATACCCCCCCACCTTTGTGGTGTCCATTGTACTGGCGAACGGTTTCACCTGTAGCCATTTCCCAGAGGCGTGCGACATGATCTGAAGAAGCTACAGATGGGAAAGGTATGCATGGAAGACATCTCAAACGTATGTATAACCGAAATAACTGACCAGTCACTAGGTAAGCGGAATCAGCACTAAATGCGGCATCCCAAACCCATCTTTGATGGCCAATAAGAACTTTCTCCTGTTTGAATTCATAGTTTGGAGATATTGACCATATTTTAACGGTCGTATCAGCAGAGCAAGTTGCCAAGGTTCTAGATTGAATATATCAGCGATAAGCACCAACTCATCCATTCTTCGAACTGACTTGACATCTGGGCTCAGAAGGCAGCGAGTAAGATACTTGCTATGAGCCGGAAATTTGGTAAGAGCCTGAAACCTGGGATGCGGAGAGCCTTCAGGGTTTATCTTCCATACGTAACATTTGCCCTATTTAACAAATTTAATGATCGACGTGACCATTGTTTTATAAAAAATAACTTGCCTTGTTATTACCGGCAACTAGACACTGTCCATCGGAAGCAATTGTAACGGAACGTATGGGTACGTTCCCTGCAGGAGCCTGCTCATGTCAAATCGTCACAAAATACTGGATTTTAAAGCGAAGGAGATTCTTACTAGTTCTAAAGTACAAACATTCTCTGTTAAATCCCACTGCTTAATGCTCCCAGCTTGATCGCAGGAAATTAATTCGCCCTGATTGGGGTGAATGCAAATATCATTCACTAAAAAATAATGTGTTTACCAACTGGGCGCAATGAAAAAATCAGATGTACAATACCTGGTGCGCCATTATCATAACTTCGATGCGCATGATTGCTTCTACAGACGCGGCAAAATGAAAATGATTAGAGTGAGCGTAAATTATCAGAAAAAGGAGACATCCGATAAGTCCCAAATTCGAATAGTTCCATCTTCACTCCCAGTTACCAACCATTTACCGCCAGAATGGAAGCATAAAGAAGTCACATTCGCCGTATGCCCCTCAAAAGTGACAACCTAAGAGCCCTATGACGTCAGAGAGGATTCACAGATCAATCAGTCAATAGGCATTACTGGTGTGGACGCTGAACTTCCTATATCATATATATTGACCTTTTTATGAATGGCCGCAGCAAGGTATCTTTTACTATGAAGCTTGCTGAATATGCCATCGGTCACATAACAAAGTAGATCCACTCACTCGGGAGAGATTGACAACCGATTTACTTGCTAAAAATATCATCGATAAAAGGAGGAGTCAGAAAATATGCTAAACTTGATCTTACACCAGTCTCTCCAGATCGTGGAATTGTACGGGAACATATTCCGCTCCACGCCTCCCAGAAACGAATTTCATGATCGTAAGATCCAGTGACTAATACAACCGACAAGTCTGATGACTTGGAGCCGAACGTTGAGTTATTAGGGTAGGTTACTTGAGATGGCATTTTCACTACAAGAATAGCACAACAGCCGTGATAGTTGTACAAGGAAAGGTTATTGCAGCTGAGTTTGAATTACTTGAGGTACAGTCGATAACCCTTCCGTGGACGTGGTATTACAGAGTATTATTAGAATAGTCCTAAAAATACTTAAAAAAATGAGGAAAAAATTTGTAATATTCTTTGAAATATGATATTAATATACTAATAGAAGGTAGTACGAGTTATTTACGAGTGAAATAATCAGTAACAAGAGTAGGTTTCACAGTCTGAGCTTCAGTCAAGCATGTTTGGTGGCCAAATATAGCTAACACTCCCTCCAACTTGGGTGCAGAGGAATCGCTGAGGCTCTGAATGTATTTTTCGATGACGAGTATGGCTTGAAGAGCTTTGTTACAGGTAGGGTAGGTAGGTAGTTATCAATATCATCAATATCAAGGCACCCCACTATCAGTATCCCCAACCATGGTGTCACTCCCTGCAGTGCCTTGACACATGTTTCTCTGTAGATTACCTTTGTAGTCATCCCATCCCATCTCCATCCTGATGCTCTCCCATCACCAATTCGATGTGAATTCAGAACTATCCTAATCTGTCTTATTGTGATCTCAATTTGTAGTACAATAACTAGAAAGTCTCTATTTTCCATGCATTGTACTTACACTTTAGATCTGATATTGACTTAGTTAACCTATTCCTCTCCTCTTTGTATACTTGATATTCAGAACTCTTCAGAACTCCAATTATCTGTAGGCTCCTTGACACTTATGTATCAGCCCTCTGAAATTATGTAAAGACACAAGTGTTTGCATAAGGGTGCAGCACATATATAAGCTGAAGAACAAGGATCAAACTAAGACTAAATGTGATGAAATACAAGTATTCTAAAGGTTGTGAGGTGGCAAATAAGACATAAGGAACATAATAAGCAAATGAATGAATACTTGTCAACAGACAAGCTACTAAATGCAGAACAAGGATGAAGTTCAGAATGTCTAGGAATTGATAGGTTTCTGGAGGTGGGGATTATATCAGAGTATTGAAATATCTGGGGTCAGAAGACTATATTGGAAGATTGAAATATCCAGGAATGGATTGCAACAGTACCCCTCATTAAGGCTGAAGTCCCATAGAGGTGATTAGGTACAAGTATTGAGCCATTGGTAATCCATTATATGTCATAGGAACACATGTCTGGAGGTGGATAGTTTTGGAGGCCACATCCCAGGTATAAAATCCCAAGAAATTCAATTTAGTGATTTTCTTTCTTATCCCTGAACTTGCATGTTGATCTATCTTCCTTTTTTTACCAAAACACCCAAATCTTCTGACATTGAAACTCCTGAAATGTTGAAGGTCGAAGAACTTAAACTGAAACAACAGAGGATGGAAGAATTAAGCTGCAAGCAGGAAGAGGAGGTAAAGGAGTTGATATATTGTTTGCTGTAGAATTAATATTTAATCAAATTCAGTCTATCAGATGACATTCTGGAGAATAAGGAAATATTTATATTTATCTTGTATCTGACAAAAGCTAGTCAAACAAACATATAGATTATCCTTTGGGGATAAATTCCACAGCATGGATTGGTTGGCCAGATAGTTCTGGTTAACTTTCTAAACCAAATAAATTTAAATTATATGAACTACAGTATATTTGAAAGTTTGCATATACATATACAAGAGAATGCATCTTATCCCAAAGATTAAGTCATAATCCAAATAATTTTGTTTAACTATGATGTTTGTGGATATTTTAAAAGTCACAAAGATACTAGAGAATGCATTTTATCCCAAAGATTAGGTCACAACCCAGATAATCTTGTTTAACCATGACATTTGTGCATATTTTAAAAGAGCATACAAGTCTTAAAGATGAAATTTTGGGATAATGAAATATAAACTCCTAAAACATGTAGCCATAGCCAGAGGAAATAGTCTCACTTGAAAATATAAGGACTTTTTCATAAAATTTTGCATATTCAATGAATTGTGACTATCCTCCAATATCCAGGAAATTTCCTTGTTGGTACCTTCATAGCCTGCCCATTTGACCAAATAAAGCAGTTTTCAGGTACAATGGTGATTGTCAATCTTGAAATCCAAAATTTTGGAAATTTCAAATTCAGGTTCTCCATCAATAATGACCAGAGGGGGTTGAATACATTCTGGAATAGTGTTAGGAATACAAGGTTCCAACATGGAAATGTGAAAAGTGGGGTGGATGGGTCACATATTATCAGTGTGAGAGGTACTGCAAAATATACTCCGAAATATAGTCTGGACGAGCCCACACTATATTTCCATTATTATTTCTATTTTTTCTCTATTTTATTATATGCATATATTTAGTTTGACAACCTATGTATTTGGTATATTGACTCTTGTGGGTGCATACATACATGCCAGACCTATGTACAGTATTCTAGTGCTGATAGTTAGAACTCAGACACTTTTTACCCTGTAACCACGACTTGCCCAGACACCCACTTAGTGTCCTGCAAGTTGTGATTGGGGTATCATCTTGACCATCATAGACAGGCCTTAACTACCAGCGCAATCATAGTTTTGAACTACACTAGTCAAAACTTGAACCATTATCTCGATCTGCATGGACTATATCCACGCTACTATTATGACTGTGTCGCAACCCGATGGTCCCCGAGGTTATTGCCACCTATCGACATTTCAAGTTATTGTTCAAGTCATCACATCGGAAACTGTTGGTCTGTTACGACCGTGTCGCAACCCTATCGGTCCCGAGGTTATCGCCACTTGTCAACGACAAGTCATCCTCTCGGAAACCATTGGCCCCGAAGCTGACGAATATTTTCGCGAAGATCAAACTCTGTTTACGCCCACGTCAAAACAATTCGTATTGTCTGGTCAAACTTTGATACGTCCCTTTTATTATGTTGATCCATTCAATCTTATGTTTCGCATATGTCTATCTATATTTGTAGTCCTTGAACTATTTCCTTTTATCGTAATCCCACTCTCGGTTATCATCGGCCTCCGAACTAATCATAAACTTCCCGTTCCTATCAAGCTTATTGTTAATACCGTGTTCCGCCCTTCTCCCCATTAGTAATTTCCAGACGCCTGTTACTTGTATATGAACCTGCTGTAGTTGTAGTTACTAGGCAATCAGAATATCGACTCAGAATACCCTCATACGCCTGTATCAGTCTCATACTAAGAATCCCCCCATCCGCCTTCACGTGCGCTCGCCCACTCCCGGCCCTGACCCCTTGGCCCGACGCTCGACTTGTCCTTCGATTCCGATCGGTATCACGCCAAAAGGTACTCACTAGGATTGGTCTTCGCCCGCCCGAAATTTAAGGACATCCTACGGATATTTGCGAGGGCGCAGCACATAAGCTGAAGCCAAGTCCTTCCGATCGGTCCCTGTCGGCCACCAACATTAGTCAGTTTTCAGTTCTTAACATGGTCTCCCAACACTGACATATGCTTTTGGGGCGATCAAACTCCATTTACACCCCCATCAAAATATACTTGTACTATCTGGTTAAACTCTGATACGTCCCTTTTTATTATGATGATCTGTTCTATTCTATGTTTCACATATGTCTATATATACTTGTAACCCTCAAACTATTTCCTTTTCTTGTAATCCCGCTCTTGGTTATTTCACAGCCTCCGAACAAATTGTAACCTTCCCATTCCTAGTCAAGCTTATTGTCAATAATGCTTTCCGCTCTTCTCCTAGTTAGTATTTTCTAGATGCCGAATACTTGTATATGAACCCGCTGTAGTCGTAGTTACTAGGCAATCAGAAGATTGACTCAGAATACCCTCATATGTACATCTCTAGAAGTCTCATACTAAGTATTCCACCCTCCACCTTTGTGTGCACTCGCCCACTCTCAGTCCCCAACCCCTTGGCCCAACACTTGACTTATCCTTCAGTCCCAATCGGTAACTCGCTGAGAGGTACTCGTTAGGTCTAGTCTTCACCCGTCCGAAATTTAAGGACACCTGACGGATATTTGCAAGGTGCAGCATATAAGCTGAAGCCAAGTCCTTCGGATCGGTCCCCGTCGGCCTACCGACATTAGTCAGTTTTCAGTTCTTAACAGCTACTCTGTTTATTCAACTCTCTCATTATTTCCTTAAACACTTGAGTAGTCACTCAGAATCGCACTTCAAAGTCAATTCTCTTTCATTTGTCTTAGCTATCTATTCTACTTAGGATAGCTAATCCTCTTAACTGTATTGAACTAGATAGTCAATACACATTTGGCCTGTATTAGACTTACAGTAGATAGTCAATACATTGTCGTGTTGTACCTAAACGGTCAATATTCTTCGTATATAGAATGGTTAGAACTTCCACCACTCTTCACAATCAGAAAGTGAGAGAGTCCAAGAAAATGAGCCAGCTTGTGCTATAATCTCAAAAGGGTCTAGGAACTTCTTGGCAAGTTTTTTTTGAAGGTTGAGTGGTTCAGAAGAATTGAGCCTTCACAAAAGCATGAACTCCAATCTTGAAGTTAGGAGGTGGAATTCTGTGTTTGTCTGAATGAGATACCAGTGGTGGCATTTGGGAAGTTGTTGTATGTGAATTCCACAAGTGGGATAAGGAATTTCCAGTTGTCCTGTTGATAATTGTAATAAACATGGAGATATTGTTCCAGTGTTTGGTTGACATGTTCCATTTGTTCATCACCTTCTGGTGATATCTGGAAGTGAAGTGTAACTTTATGTCAAGGGCTTTTCCAAGGGACTTGAAGAAGGGGGAAATGAACTTAAAACCTTGATCGGAAGTGATGTGTGCCAGAACACTGTGTTTGGAAATACATGAATAACAAATAATTCTGCTAGTTGCAAGGATGTGATAGTATCATGAGTGGGTATGAAAATTCCTTGTTTGAAAATTGGTCTACAACAATGAGGATGGGTGTATAGCCTTCTGAAGATGGGAGTTGTTTAATGACATTGAATCCTAGGGTTTTTCCAGAATTGGAAGTTGCTTGAGAAGGCTGTCTGTGATTTAGTGTAAGCAAGTAGTGCGTGATTTACAGTACTGAGTGATGAAATCTAGGAGGTTGGGCCAAGTATACTCCCATTAGATTAATCCAAGAGTCTTGTTAATGTTGAAATTTCCAGAGACTGGATGATCATGTTTGTACTGAAGTACACAGAGTCAGAGATTACCAGGATCTGGAATGTAGGTATGTCCATCAAGTCAGATAAAACCTTGAGGTTCTTGAGACCACTGGGTTGATCAGGATCTTCAGGAACATCCAGGTGTGGTTTGAGAATGGGATCAGAAGAGAGTGTAGAGAGAATATCTTGATGTAGTTTTTCAATGTCCATGCTGATTGCAGAAGATAGGATGAATGAGGTGGGTAGCTTGGAGATATGTGGAAAGTCACTGAGTTGAAAATACCAGTTTAAACCTGTGTGGATTTACAACAGCATAGTTGCTTTCCCCCACTTTAGGATATGTATATAGATGTCCCATTGTCAAGTCATAGCATCTGGTTTTCCACCAAGACATCTGGGTTGGAATCAGATACTCATATTGAAAGTAGAGAGAAATTTGGACCACCAGGCTTGCTTATGGATCAGAAGTTTAGTGGTCAAAAATATTCCAAATTCTTGTGATTAGTAACAACATCAATTGGAAGTCCAGAACATTTGAGGTAGTGCCTCCAATGCTTGAAAGCCTTGAAAATTGTCAGAGGTTTCTTGTCATGAACATTGTAATTGAGTTCAGAAACTGATAGTGTCCAAGAAAGAAATACAACCATGAATTTCCCCATTGGAATCCTGAATAGAAAGGATAGTGGCAATTATGTATAGTTGGAAGCATCAGTTTCTATAATGATCAGAACATTGGGTTTCCAATAAGACAGAATAGGAGTGGAAGTGAAGGCATCCTTCAAGGTTTGAAAAGTGGAACAGCATTTGTCATCAAAAACCCACAGGGTCATTTTGCAAGTAAGATGAATGGGAGGTATTGTAATATGTAGTTCTGAATGAATCATTAGTAGAGATTTGCAAAGGCTAGGAAAGATTGAATATCCTTGACTTTCTGGGGCTTGGGTCAATCACAGACAACTTGAACTTTGGCTTCATCTATGCAAAGACCATCAGACCCTATACTAAAATACAAGTATTCAATAGAATCCATATTGAAGGAACATTTTTTTCCATTAGCAAAAAAGACTGTTTTTGTGAAACCTCCAAAAAACTTCATGGACTTGTTCATCATGAAGTGCAGGATCTTTAGAAAATACCAAAATGTCATCCAAATAAATGATAACACATATATCAAGTATGTCAGAAAATATAATGTTAACAAAATGTTGAAAAGCAGCTAGGATGTTAGTAAGGCCAAATGGCATAACTGACTATCTGAAAGATCCATAATAGGTATGGAAGGCAGTCTTCTATTCATCACCTTCAGCAGTTTGGACCAAGTGATAGGTATGTTTAAGGTCTATTTTGGTATAAATTCAGGCTTTTCATGGAGTATTGAGTAAATCTGTGATAAGTGGGAGTGAATACTTGTCTTTCCACATTATGGAATTTAGGCCTCACACAGAGGCAAAGGGATCTGTCCTTCTTCTTGACACAAAAGATGGGCACTCTGAAAGGAGACTTGGAGGGCTGAATAAAACCTATCATCAAATGTTTGTCCAGGAACTTTTGGATAGAAGAAAGTTCTGATTGGGACACAGGATAAATACAGTGGCTCAAAAAAGTGTCCAAATTTTTCAGATGTTTTCAAAGAAAATCCAATAACAAATCATGCAAAGTGTGAATTTCCATTATGTAATAGTAAGAATTGAACTTTAGTATCTCAACTACAAAATGAGCCCAACTTTGTCCTTATCCAATCAGAATCACTGGAACTATACATTTTCAAAAACATGAGTACACTTAGACACTTTTTTGAGCATACTATTTTCATATACAAATCTATATACAGTGACCCAAAAAAGCATCTGGATGTTTGGTGAAATTGGAAAGATGGGTTTGCAGCTCCAGAAATAAAATAGATAAAATTCTGAATAAATCAGAGGTAAGAGGTATACATCTGACCTACATGATGACATAAGCATGACATCATAGCTTTCCTTATCAGGGAAGTAGGAAATGAACAATGGACATGCATCTGGATATTCTTTTTGCTCTGTCAACTGATACATGAAACTCAACTAAGGTTCATATAACTGTGGGAATTTCTGGTTAGGTTCAACAATGTCATGTGACCACATGTTTAAATAACACATTTACATGAACCTTTGCCTCAATTCACCCCCCCACCACATGATGAAGAAGCACTCTACTGAAACAAGGCTCTCTGTCATTTCTCTTCTCCAGGAGGGTCACTCCTGCAGAACAATTGCTTCTAAACTTCATATTGGGCACTCTACAGTATCAGAAATTTGCTCCCAACTCCCTGGTCCACTTCCAACACCTTCCAGAGGTTGTCCTCCCAAACTCTCCCCCAGGGATCATCACCACCTGGCACATTCTATTACCTCTGGACAGGTTGATAATGCCTCCCAAGCCAAGTCCCACCTCTCCCTCAATGTCTGCACACAGACAATTAGAAATGCATTGAAGAAAGAGAATTTGAAGGCTGTGGTGAAGGCCAAAAGACCTCTTCTTGCCTGTCGACACATCAAGGCTCGATATGAGTTTGCTATCAAGTACCAGCATTGGACTGAGGAGGACTGGTTTAGGGTTATCTTCTCAGATGAGACCAAAATCAATTGTTTGGGCTCTGATGGGAGGTTGTGGGTATGGAAAAGACCAGGTTCTGCACTCACTCAGCAGCATATCAATGGAACTATCAAATTTGGAGGGGGGAGTCTAATGATTTGGGGATGTATGACAGCACATAGTGTGGGGTACATGTGCAAGATAGAGGGGAGGATGGATGGGGAGATGTACAAGGACATATTGGAGGACTATATCTTCAAAAAAGTGGAGTATTATGGGATGGACAGGGAAAGGTTTGTCTTCCAGCAGGACAATGATCCTAAACACACTTGCAAGTTGGCCAAGGATTGGTTCAAGGACCATCAGGTGGAGGTTTTAGACTGGCCTGCACAGTCTCCAGACCTGAATCCAATAGAACACTTATGGTGGGAGTTGAAGAGAAGGCTTGGAACATACCCTGAGGTACCCAAGAGCATATTGGAGCTCTGGGAGAGAGTGGAGGTGGGATGGGAGGGTATTCCAAGGGAGAAATGCCTTGAATTGATCAAGAGCATGCCTAGAAGGGTTGCTGCAGTACTAAAGGCCAAGGGGGGGTACACTAAATACTGAAACTGGTAAAAACTAGTAATTAATTACAAGAGCAAAAAAAGTGTCCGGATGCACCATGTCCATTATTAATTTCCTACTTTCCTGATAAGGAAAGCTATGGTGTCATGCTTATGTCATCATGTAGGTCAGATGTATACCTCTTACCTCTGATTTATTCAGAATTTTATCTATTTTATTTCTGGAGCTGTAAACCCATCTTTCCAATTTCACCAAACATCCAGACGCTTTTTTGGGTCACTGTAATACAGGCTCTGTGTGCCTTAATATAAAGTTGATATTGGTTGTCATGGATACCTATGACATCATTATTGTTCAATCAGTATATAAAGTGGTTGAATTCATCTCCTATCCATTATTTAGCCCTAATGAAGCCTGTCTCCACTGCTATACAGTATGTACATGAGAACATCATTTCCCTCCTCTTTTCTGGCTATTTGTTACAACCGGACAATCCCGCCGGACTCCAGGCACTAACCTGTATGCCCCCACGTGCTACAAGCACCAATTGTCTGTTTATAGGATTTCCTGCCCAGACTCCATTATGTCAGAACTCCGTTACATCAAGACTTGTTACGTTTGACCTCATTACGACACATATCAGTCACCAGACTTCCCCCGGACTCTGTCTCTGTCTATGTCCGTCTTCATCCCACACATCAGTCACCGGACCCTGCTCAGAATCCTGTCACCGCTCTAATTGAGCCCCGTTCCCGTTTTAGTCAAATGACCTGTCACGATTTAGGACTCCGCTCCCGCTCCATTTCCCGTTATGGGTTATGCTTTGTCACGATTTGGACTCCGCTCCATTCCGTCCCGTTCCTAACACCAAACTTGGTGTTTACTATTCCTGTTTTATGTTTTGTTAGTTTCGTTTCGTCATTACTGGATTTGGTATGTCATGCATTCCACGGTCTATATAAACTGGCAGATGTTGTACATACAATCCAGTCAGAAAATTAGCTTAGATTCCCCCCAGTAATCTAATAACATTTTCCGCTCTAAAAACCTTGCTTGTTTCACATTGCTCTCACTAGTCGGAGCCCATGGGCTCCGGCGCATCTATCTCTCTCAACTATCTTGACTCACGACCCATGACCTCCGACTTACGACCCACGAACCCCGCCTGGACTCCCCGGGATCCCCGTCTGCCTGTTTGAAATTGGACAACACGATCTAGCAAGGGCACAGCCCATAAGCTAAAGCCAAGTCCTACTGGATATCCCGCGGGTTTCTCCAGAAACCCGCCCTGTGTGTGTATCCTAACACTATTCTACCAGGCAAATTGCCAAAAAGCTTGGTATTAGCAAGAGTACAATCTCCAATGTTTGCAAAATTCATGACTTTGACAAGGAGAACATCAAATATAGTTGTCCCAAGAAGCTATCAGCTGTTGATCAATGAGCCATACTCATCTTGGTCAAGACTGGCAAGGCTAATACTGCTGTTGCAGCTGCCAAACACATCAACTCTATCCTCCAGGACCCTGTTTCTGTACAAACCATCAGAAATACACTCAAGCAGGAGGGTTACACATCCTATGCAAAGCATTTTCTCTCTCCCAGGTACTGTAAAGCCAGATTGGCTTTTGCTGAGAAGCACCAAAATTGGACAGTAGAGGACTGGAAGTGAGTTATCTGGTCAGATGAGACCAATATCAATAGATTTGGATTAGATGGACACCAGTATTGCTGGAAAAGGCCTGGAGAACCACTTGGAGATAGGGAAATGGAAGCAACTGTCAAATTTGGAGGAGGTAGCATCATGGTTTGGAATTGCATGGGGTTGAATGGGCCTGAAATTCTTGTGAGTTGAGGGAAAGATGAATGCCAAACATTATATGAACATTTTGGAGGATGGTCTTCTGGGAAGCATTGACAAATTGGAAATTATGGAAGGGGAATTAATATTCCAACAGGACAATGATCCCAAGTGTACCTCAAAACTTGCTCAGAAATGGTTTGAAGACCAAAATATCACTGTTCCAGACTGGCCAGCACAATCCCCAGACCTCAATCCTATTGAACATCTCTGGACTACCTTGAAAAGGAAGATTTTGGATTATGAGGTACTAGCTAAGGGAGTTTGGGAATTATAGGAGTGGACATCAACAGGGAATATCACTGAAGAAGATTGTCAGGGACTTATAGAAAATATGCCCAGAAGGTTGGAAGCTGCAATTAGGGCCAAGGGAGGCAATACAAAGTACTGAACTGTTGTTTTGTATTTAAAAATGATGCTCAAAAAAGTGTCCAAGTGTGCTCATGTTTTCAAAAATTTATAGTTCCACCAATTCTGATTGGACTAGGACAGAGTTGGAGTCATTTTGTAGCTGAGATATTAAAGTTCAATTTCTACCTTTACATAATGATTATAGATGCCCTGTGTGATTTGTTATTGGATTTTCTTTGAAAAAGTCTGAAATATTTGGACACTTTTTTTTGAGCCACTGTAGGTCCTAAGGGAGGGTTTGAACCAGGCTCAATATTGATTTTTTTTAAGTCATAAGGCCTATGAGGTGTAAGCTGGTCAGCTTTCTGCTTACTGAAAATGGTCACAAAGTCTTGATATTTTTTAGGAACTCCTTGCAGATTTCCAGATCAGCATTTAGCTTGGATATTTCTGGAGTTGCAATACATCCAGATGCTTCATCAGCTTGTAAGCTGATTGAAAAACACTGAGAACCATCCAATTTACTTGCACAAACAAATGCTACAGCATTGATAAGGGAAATCTTAATGGCTTGGAGACTTTTGGAGAAGCAGGAATTGACATTGAGACTGAAGAGGCTCTGGCCAGAAGAGACACTGTAGGAGGAATGGAAGTGTCAGGAATCCAGAAAGTTATACTGCCCAATACCCAGGCAATCAATGAATTGTGTTAGGTGAGCCAGTTGTATCCTAGAATGACCAAACAACTTGAGTCCAACTGTCTTATGAAGAATGTAACTGTCTGAGATGTTTCACATGGGAACTGGATAGACATGTCACAAGCTTGAGTAATAGCTGTGTTGCTGGTGCCATCAAATAGGCACAAGGAAATTGTGGGTACAGATTGGAGTTTCAAATTATGTTTCATGGCAAAAGTGGTATTTACAAAAGAGTGCATAGAGCCAGAATCTATCAGAACTTGGAATACTAAATTTCCGAGAAGGTCAGAAATCGGTTTTACAAATAATGAGTCAGGATTGGAAAGAGTGGAAGTGTTGAGATGGATAATCTCAGAAACATAGAGGGAGTCAATGAAACCCCTGTCTGTAAAGAATCCAGAGGGTTGCTTACACTTTTTTTGACTCCTTGGTGGGTTTCTTCTTTGATGTAGTTGCTGTGGAGGTAGTTGCCACTCAAACCTTGGAAGAGTTTGCCTTGAAAGTGCATTCAGAAACCTTATGTCTGCCTTTTTCCCAGAATAGGCAAAGGTCATTATCCATGCATCATTGTTTCTCCTTGGGTGTGAGTTTACTGTCAGAACCTAACAAATGGGATATGTCAGGTGTTTCAGAAGTCAACTGTTTGCCCTTATTGCTATTTGTGGACTTCTTTCATTATTCCAATTGGAATTTGATTTGCTGGTATTATTATTTCCAGAGTTGCCAGAGTTATTGCCAGAGTTATTGTCTGAAAACTTGCTACTTGATACCTTGTTGCTTTGAGAGTGTTTTGTTGGATTTTCTCAGGAAATCTCTGCACAATGTTCCCAATAATGGGCATTGGATTTCTGAGCTTTCATCCACATAAGTTGGAGAGTTTTTGGCTTTCCTTCTTTGCAGATATCATCTTTAAGGCAGGATGGAAGACCCATATAAAAATGGTGTCTGAGAGCAGAATCATCCCAACCACAGCATGCAGCAAGAGTATTGAACTTAACAAGATACTGTAGTCAGAAACTCATTCATTGTCCTTCATCTTGAGTGTCATATTAAGTTCATTTTCCACATTGCCAGATTGACTGTAGTATAAAGTTCTTTCATGTATGCTATATGTATAGTTTCTTCAGTTCAAAAATTGATGTAGATTTACCCCCCTTTAGTTCTCAAGTCCTATTATTCCTATCTAATATTCTTGAAGGTGTCTTCAGAAAGCCATGACCCCTTACCTCATGACTTTTAGTAATTTGGTCCTCCAGTTGATTGAGTAAAGTGTTGATCTTCATCTCCTATCATACTATCCACTCTGTTTGAAGTACTGGAGCACCCTAACAGTTTATATGAGGGTGCAACACATGTTGAAGCCAAGCTCCACTATGTTTATAGGATTGGACCTCCTGACTAGTACAATCTCTATTGTCAGCCCCCCAATTAACTTAGTTACCACCATCAGCCACCCCAACTAGAGCCCCAGTTCTTAGAGTCAGGGCTCAAACCAATCCTGTGTGGAATCTTTGAGACAAGAAAGTGCAAAGTTGACTTTTTGACTGTCAGTTTTAAATGTAGAGGGTCTGTCATGGAAACTAAAATAGCATTGAAGAAGGAAATTCTTCAATTTCTTCAGATCTTTGTGGGAAAATGGTTCAGGTTCTTTGACATTTGTGTGGGATGGCTCTCTGTCCTTCAGGTTGTCATTGGCCACTTTGAGATATTCTGAGACATTTCCAAGAGACTTGAAGAGTAGCATAGTCAGATCTTTGGTGGGTTGTGCTAGGATTTGATGGGAGAGTCTGGGTTTTCCCTGTCATCCTCAAGATCCTTGGGAGCATCAGAAACCTCAAAAAAATGACTTTCAGAACCTGACACAATGGGCTGGGCTGGAGTGTTAGGCTGGGTGGTATAGAGTTGCAAAGGGACCCATGATGAGTGAGTTGTAAGTGTGAAATCTGATATACTATTTCATAAGTGCCATGTCAGAAACATATTCTGGAAACTATCAGGAAATAACTGGGAACTTGGATACATCTGGATAGGGTCAGGGCTTGGCTTTAGCTTATGTACTGCACCCTTATGCAAATGCTTGAGTGTCCTTAATTTCAAAAGGCTGATAAGTGCCAAGGAGCCTACAAATAATTGGAGTTCTGAAGAGTTCCAAATATTGAGCATACAGAGTTAGAAGAGGAATAGGTTAACTAAGTTGTATCAGATTTAAGGTGTAAGTACAATGCTATTAAGTGCCATGTTGGAACCTATTCCGGAACTATTGGAAAGTCACCAGAAAGTCAGAAACTATCAGATAGGGTTAGGAGCTTATGTGCTGTGCCTCTACACAAATGCTTGGGAGTCCTTAATTTCAGAGATGAAAACTTATGCTGGAAGATATGGATATTCAGAGTTCTGAAGAGTTCTGAATATCAAGTGTACAGAAAGATGGAAAATGGGATAAGAAACTAAGTCAATATCAGATCTAAAGTAAAGTACAATTCATGGAAACTAATATAGATCATCTCATTATTGTACCACAAATTTAGGATCATAATAAGACAAAATTGGAAGTATTCTGAAATGGGAATACAATAAGACAGACTAGGGAAAATATTCTGAAATGGGAATACAATAAGTAAATGAGTGAATACTTGTCAGTCGACAAATTACTAAATACAGAACAAAGGTAAGATCTGGAAGTATGGGAACTATGAATGTTCTGTAGTTGGAAGTCGGAATCAGATATTGAGGTGGAGGTTGGATGTTTCAGATGATATTGGATATTGAAGTATCCAGGAACAGGTCGTAACAAATGCACAGAAACTAATATACAGTGACTTCCAAAACTGTCCCAATGTTTTGGTAATTCTCAATAAATTCTTTATAACCTACCAAATAATTTTTTTTAAATAGTGAAATTATTCTCACATATACCTTAGCATACTAACTTTGATATACCCAAATATTACATAATATAGATGGATATTGGTGTCACAGTGAATATTTAAAAATAACCAATCATTGGGACAGTTTTGCAACCCTCTCTTTTCACATATTTCATTATATCATATTATATTCTAGAGGGCCAGGAAAATTACAGGAAAATTCACGTGACATCTATTTGATGTTCTAATTAATATGTGACATTAAACATTACATTCTAACTATCATTCTTATCATGAAAGCTATTTCCCCTCTCAAAAGAGAACAAGCCATCTCCCTCCTACAAAATGGACTCTCCAATAGGAATGTAGCCTCTACAACACATCTTAGCAAATCTACTATCAGTAGAATTGCTCAGGAGATAGAGATAGACAAAGAAAACCTGAAAGGAGGATGTCCATCCAAGCTTTCTCCTACTGACCAAAGGAGGATCATATATCAAATCACCTCTGGCAAACTAGATAATGCTGTCCAGGCCACACACTACATTAATTCCATCAATAAATATCATGTCTCACCCAAAATAGTCAGAAGGACCTTGAAACAGCATGGTTTCAAAGCTGTAGTCAATGCAAAAAGACTTTTGCTCAAGGCTCAACATAGAAATGCCAGGTTAAGCTTTGCCCTCAAGTACCAAAACTGGACTGTGGATGATCAGAAAAGGGTCTTGTGGTCTGATGAGACCAATATCAATAAGATTGGGTCAGATGGACATCAATATGTATTGAAGAAAGCTGGAGAACCACTTTCTGATAGGACAACCCAACTTACAGTCAAGTATGGAGGTAGAGATATCATGGTGTAGGGCTGTATGGGTTGGAATGGAGTGGGAATGCTTGCAGAGATTGAAGGAAGGATGGATTCTGCACAATATGTGGAGATCCTGGCTCAGCATTTGTCCCAGAGCATTGAAGATTTGGATATTCCAGCAGATGAGGCCATTTTCCAGCAGGATAATAGCCTAAACACATATCCAAGATGGCACAAAAATGGTTTTTTGAAAATCATATTCAGGTGTTAGACTGGGAAGCACAGTCTCCTGACCTGAATCCCATAGAACATCTTTGATTCCACCTGAAGAAACAGCTCTAGAAATATCCTTCACCATTAAAGGGAGTTTAGGGGTTATAGGAGAGGGTGGAAGTGGAATGGGCAAAGATTGAGCCTCAGAAGTGTCAGAAACTGATTGAAAATATGCCCAGAAGACTTGATGCTGTAATAAAGCCTAAGGGAGGCCATACAAAGTACTAGAATAACAAGATATCTGATTCAAAAAGGGTGGTTGCAAAACTGTCCCAATGATTGGTCATTTTTAAATATTCACTGTGACACCAATATCAATCTATATTATGTAATATTTGGGTATATAAAAGCTAGTATGCTAAGGTATATGTGAGAATAATTTCACTATTTTAGAAAATTTATTTGGTAGGTTATAAAGCATTTATTGAGAAGTACCAAAACATTGGGACAGTTTTGGAAGCCACTGTAGACTTTCTAGTTATTGTACTGCAAATTGAGATCACAATAAGATGGATTAGGATAGGAGTTCTGAATTAGGAACATAATAAGCAAACAAATGAATACTTGTCAACAGACAAGTTACTATATGTGGAACAAAGATGAAGTTTGGAATGGCCAGGAATTGATTACAAGGGTACAACACATCCATTGAAGCCAAGCTCTGCTTGTTTTGTAGAATGGGATCTCCTGGTTGAGTATGAAATACCTGTCAGTCCTATGACATCCTTCCCCCTTTTGTCTTTAGATCCTAGATCTTAACACACTGCCTGGATCTTCATCCTGTCAGTAAGACATCAATGGTACCTTGATCTACATACATACATAGATGAGAGTAGATAGCTATTCATAGATTGCCCTATGCCCTATGTGTTAGAGTATGATATTACAGCTTTATGATGTTATCTGTATTTTTCTGATATTTGTAGTATTTTTCCCAGCACTGTAGGAATTACCTAGTTAGGCAACTATGTAAGTTCCCAGGAACATGGGCACTTAGATAAGTGCCCAGTGCTTTGTGGGCTATGGGAAAGCAACCTCAGAGCTTGCTTTCATCTCATCTGTTAAGGTTGTTAAAATCTGAAGTCTAAATACAATGATGTTGGAGGGATTTCATACATAACCAGGAGGTCCAGTCCTACAAAACAAGTGGAACTTGGCTTCAACTTATGTGTTGCACCCTCACATGAACTGTTAGGATGATCTGGTATTCTGGAAGAGCAAGTAGTATGCTTTTTAGGCTGAAATGCTAAGAGTCATGTGGAGAAGAGTCATGGCTGGCCAATGACATCTTTAAGAGTATTAGGAGCAAGCAAAGGGGCTTTGTTGAGATCTAAGCAAGGGGAAAAAGGGGACTCTATGTCAGGGCCTGACAATAAAGATTGTACTAGTTGGGAGGTCTGACTCTATAAAACAGGTAGAACTTGGCTTCTGTTAAGAACTGGAGCAGGAGGTTCGGGGAACTGATGGGGACTGAATGGAAGGACTTGGCTTCAGCTTATGTGCTGTGCCCTTGCAAAGGTACTGTCAATGTCCTTAAATTTCAAATGTATAGGGTAATACTCAGCAATCGGAAACCGAGCCATATGCAAACAGTCAGAAACCAAAGTGACGAATATTGAAGTCAAGGTCAAAGTTGTAAATGTAGGTTGGGTCATGAAATTGGATGGCATTGGAATGCAGAGGTCATGAACAGATAGCAAAGTCAGAGACTAGAGGTGTATCTAAGTCAATATTCTGATTGCTTAGTAGCTACATTACAGTGGGTTTATATACAAGTTATCGGCATCTAGAAAATACTAACTAAGGGAAGAGCAGAAATACCCCAATGATGAATAAACTTGACCAAGAACAGGAAGGTTATGATAAAGTCGGAGGCTGTGAATAACCAAGGGCAGTAACTATGAAAAAGGAAACAGTCCATGAGTTACAGGTATATATATGGGCATATGTGAAATGGATCATCAAAAGGATAAAAGGACATATCAAAGTATAACCAGATAGTATGAGTATAACTTGACAGGGTTGTAAGCAGGGTTGATCGCCATGAAAGTATATATCAGTGTTGGGTATACTGACAGTTGCCAATATGAGGATGTGAACAATAACTTGGTGTTGTAAGCCGGTAGTATCATCGGTTACCTTCGGGTTGCAACACAGTCATCACAGCTTCAACTTATGTGTTGCACTGGAAGCCTGTCATCAAATAAGCTCAATGAGTCTGGTCACATGGGTTGATAGGACCATGGTGTATTGATCAATGAACTAGCAAACAGTCTACATGGTGGGCAGCATACAGTAAGGTAAGAGAAACAAAACTCTCCAAGCTATATACATATGCTGTGACCATGTGGTAATAGAACTAAAGGGGAAGACAAAAGGCAAACACAACAAAGGCAAATGCAAACAATAGTGAATGTGTAAGACTGAGGGCAACAGGCTTATACATATGTATGTATCTTCCTATGAATTGTAAAGGTGCTCCAGTATTTCAAGCAGAGCAGATAGTATGATAAGGACTAAAGACAACACTTAGCTCAATCAACTGGAGGGCTGAAAGCTAAGAGTCAGAGGGTAAAGAGTCACGGTTTGTCAATGACATCTTTGAGGTATTAGAGAGGGAGTAAAGTGGCTAAAGACTAAATGGGGGTAATCTAAGTTGATATTCAAACTAAGGAGTAGTAACATACATAGTAGGAACTTTATACAAAGGTGTAATAGATGATTGGAAGGCCAATCAAGAAGCGAACTGTGATGACAGATCAAAGGAAGCATGGGAAGGAGTAAGGATCAAACTGAAAACTAAATATTATGTAACAACAGTATTCTAAGAGGTATGAGGTGGCAAATATCATGTACATATAGAACAGGTAATGGGAAAGCATCAGAATGGAGATGGGATGAGATGCCCAAAGAGGTAATCTACTGCAAAATAAGTGTCATGGTGCCACAGGTGATGACACCATGGTTGGGGGTACTGATAGTGGGACTCCAGAGGGTGACAAGGGTAAAATGAGGTTGCAGGGGGCCCAATAACAGGGATTCTAACAGGCTTAAACATGAAAGGGTGACATGAATTGGATTTTACTCATAAAGTCAAATAAACAATCAAAGAATATTCAACAATATTGAGTACAGATGCCTCATTTGATGAAGTATTAATTTGTCCTGCTGATAAAGTGTGAGGCAAAGATAGGACACAGCTCACGAATAATTAAGTTAAAGAAGGACTCAGAAAAGTTTGACAATTATATAATACAGTTAATAATATATTTATTGTACAGGTTTTCTGACCGACTTCCCTCACTCCTATCATTGCCCTTTTATATCTATCATTTACCTATGATGTGTTATGACCGTGTCGCAGCCGTTCGGCCCCGAGGTTATCGCCACCTCTCAATGATTCAAGTTATCATTCAAGTCACCACATCGGAAACCATTGCCCCCGATGCTGACATATGCTTTCGTGGTGATCAAACTCCGTTTACGCCCACGTCAAAATATACTCGTACTATCTGGTTAAACTTTTGATACGTCCCTTTTATTATGATGATCCGTTCTATCCTATGTTTCACATATGCCTATATATACTTGTAACCCTCGAACTATTTCCTTTTCCCGTAATTACACTCTCGGTTATCTCTTTGGCCTCCGAACTAATCATAAACTTCCCGTTCCTAGTCAAGCTTATTGTCAATACCCTGTTCCACTCTTCTCCTAGTTAGTATTTTCTAGATGCCTGATACTTGTATATGAACCTGCTGTAGTTGTAGTTACTAGGCAATCAGAATATCGATTCAGAATACCCTCTTACGCCTCTAGCAGTCTTGTACTAAGAATCCCCTCATCCACCTTCATGTGCACTCGTCCACTCTCGGTCACCGACCCTTGGCCCGACACTCGACTTAACCTTCAGTCCCAATTGGTATCTCGCCGAAAGGAACTCATTAGGATTAGTCTTCGTCCACCTGAAATTTAAGGACACTCAACGGACATTTGCAAGGGCGCAGCACATAAGCTGAAGCCAAGTCCTTCCAATCAGTCCCTGTTGGCCAACCGACATCAGTCAGTTTTCAGTTCTTAACATGATGATAATATGATATCAGAGTGAAATCATCAATGACATCAAACTGAGACAAGTCAAAGATTAGTTGAAGAATCTCAAAAAATAGTGAAGTAGGAAATGAAGTTGGAAATTGAGTTGGAAAGTCAAAGGAATGTTGAAGAAAGTTGAATTGAATATTATCAAAATTTGAGCTTGTAGGTCTGTGACAAAGGGGATCTAAGTTTATATTTGAACTAAAGAACTATAGCATACAAGATAGGGTTTGTATACAAAAGTATAATGGATGATTGGAAGGGAGGTTGTCCATAATCATTATAATATCAGATGTTTACTGGTAAAATTTATATTTCTACAAAACTCCATCTTTAAATAGTGATGTATCCTCTGAGACCATTATATTGTTAACCACCAACCATAAGAAACAATTCTCCATATTACATCCTAAACAATTCAGAGTCAATTAATAGAACCTATTGTATATGGTTTTCCAAGTTATGTGAATACTTGCTAATACTTTTGTTGTTAATTTGTTTTTTAAAAGCTAAACTGTAGTTATTTCCTAGTAAAATATGTGATATATAATTGGAAATTTTTTGTCCTGTGGCTTTCTTAGTTGGGTGAAATCACCTATATATTCTGGGTATGTTGAATCAAGTAGAAATCTGTTCAGATTGACAGATCCATTCCAAAGTAATACATATGCATGGAATGGACTATCTAAAGGTATCTATTTTTTAAAAGTATTAGTGTTTCAAACTACTAATTTTTTTTATTGTCTACTCGTATCTGGAAAGATTCTTTAGTTTGTAATATACGAGAGAGTTTAAAACTTTCAAAAAGTTTTAAAAACCAAATTATGTTTGAATCACATCCCAGATGTTCAAAATGACCTTTAGAGTATATTAGAATTTGGTATACTTAATAGTTTTCAGATATCCTCCAAGGCTGATCAAGGAAGTGGGAAGTTGTGATGGGTCAAAGGAAGTGAGAAAAAAATCAAAGATCAAACTAGGACTAAATGTGATGAAACACAAGTATTCTAAAGGTTGTGAGGTGGCAAATAAAACATACACATTGAATGAGTGATGGGAGAGTATCAGGACAGAGACAGGATGGGATGACTAAAAAGGTAATCTACCAAGACACTTCTGTCAGGAGGTGACACTGGTTGGGGATACTGATAGTGGAGTGCTGGAGGGTCATAAGGGTAAACCCAGGTTGTGGGGGTCCAAAATGATAGGATCCTAACATCATCAAGGTAAATGATAACACAAATATTGAGGGAGTCACTGAGAATGTTGTTCATAAAATATTGGAAGGCTGCTGGTGCATTAGTGAGTCCAAACAGTATAACCAACTATTCAAAAGAACCATTATGTGTTCATAATGCCATCTTCCAGTCATCTCCTTCAGTGATTTGCACCAAATGATAACCATGGTGCAAATTAATCTTGGTATAAATGTGGACTCTCTGTTAGGGCAACACTACAAAGCTACCAAACACAAGATAGAATATAGGAATATGAGGTGAAGAGGGAACAGCTCAATGACAGGGGAGATCACACTTGTTTTAGTGGGATTTCTAAGAGATTGAAACTAAAGATTGAAACTAAAGAAATGAGTATGTACAGCTCTACTATTTATACTATTTATTTAATATTTATTTAGTATTTTTTATTTATGAAAAATCTGAGAAGAACACTAAAAATGGCATGTATGCACCCTACAGTGCATAGCTGCACTTTGGCACTTATGTAATCCCACCCAGCACTGTATAGGTCTGCATGACATGCTGGCAGTTGCATAGGTGCTGACTGCCTTTGCAGTGTCAGCACACAAGGAGGCCCTGTGGGCACACAGTGTGAAGCACTGTGTCCATTGGGGCGTAGGTGGTGGCATCCTTATGGTGACAGTGGCAGTGGTTAGCCTTACATTGGTGCTGTCATTTGGCCATGCCACCGATGTGTTGCATCATGCTGCCACTGTGCCACATTGCTTTTCATGTGGGTGGCAGTGTGATTACATAATCACACTCACCCCTTTGCCTGTACTTGTCTTGTAGCTACATAATAAAATAAAATAAAATAAAATAAAATAATATCAATACCCTGACACTCTGTAATGAGTGGGAGAGGGTACCTATCTTTCTTCATAACTTTGTTGAGTCCTCTAAAATCTACACAATGGCATAATGAGTCATCCTTCTTTCTAATGAAAAAAAATTGGTGTGCTGTAAGAAGACATGGAGGCATACATATGAAGCCTACATGAAGGTGTTCATCTATAAATTGTCTAAGGGAAGCTAGTTCAGATTGTGAGAGAGAGTAGATATGAACAAGGGGAGAGTCTGTGCCATCCTCCAGGTCAATTTGAGGTCATAGGGTCTATGAGGAGCTAAAGTGTTGGCATGTTGTTTGCTGAAGATGTCCACAAAGTCATGATACTTCTCTGGGATGCTGTCAAAGAGTAGCCACATGCACAGATATGCCAAGCTAAGAGATATTCAAGGAGAATGTGTTAAGATCTAAAGTCTAAAGACAAAAGGGGAATGATGTTGGGGGGCTGATGGGTATTTTTTCAACTTATGTGTTATGCCCTCACATGAGCTGTTAGGGTGCTCCAGTATTTCAGAAGAGCAAGTAGTATGATTTTTAGACTGAAGACAATACTTAGCTGAATCAACTGGAAGGTTGAAATGTGAAGGGTCATGGGGATAAGAGTCATAGCTTGCCAACAACATCTTCAAGACTATTAAGAGCAAGCAAAAGGGCTTAAACACAAAAGGGGTAATTTAAGTCAATATTTGAACTGAAGAACTATAGCATACATGATAGGGTTTTTATACAAAAGTATAATGGATGATCAGAAAACTGATGAAGGAAGTGGAAAGTTGTGATGGGTCAAAGAAAGTGGGAAAAGGAACAAGAATCAAACTAAGACTAAATGTGATGAAACACAAATCTTCTAAAGGTTGTGAGTGGCAAATAAAACATACACATTGAATGGGTGATAGGAGAGCATTGGGACAGAGACAGAATGGGATGACAAAGAGGGAAAACCATATTGACACAAGTATCATGGCACTGTAGGTGGTGATACCATGGTTGTTAAGATCTAAGCAAAGGGGTGAGAGGAGGCTCTATGTTGGGGGGCCAATGATAGAGATTGTACTAGTTGGGAGGTCTAATTCTATCAAATGGGTGGAGCTTGCCTTCAACTTACTGTATGTGTTGTGCCCTCTACAAACTGTTTGGGGTGCTCTGGTATTTCAAACAGAGCAGATAGTATGATATAAACTGAAGACAACACTTAGCTCACTCAACTGGGGAGCTCATATACTAAGAGTCATGAGGTATGTAGAGAGCCATGGCTTGCCAATGACACTTTAGAGGGTATTAGAGAGGGAGTAAGTAGACTGAAGACTAAATGGGGGTAATTTAGGCTGATATTAGAACTGAAGAGTAGTAGCATACATACATAGTAGAAACTTTATACAAAGGGGAAACAGATGAGTGGAGTGCTGTTAAGATCTAAGCCAGGGAGAGGGGGAATGCTCTAGTCAGAGGGCCAATGATGGGAAATGAGTTAATTGGGGGGCTGACAATAGAGATTGTACTACATAGTTGGGAGGTCCGACTCTATAACTGTAGTGGAGCTTGGCTTCAACTTATGTGTTGTGCCCTCATACAAACTGTCAGGGTGCTCTGGTATTTCAAACAGAGCAGATAGTATGATGTGAGCAAGAGTCAACACTTAGCTTAATCGACCAGAGGGCTGAATTACTAAGAGTCAAGAGATTGAGGGTTGCAGCTTGCTGAAGACCATTCTTGAGGAGTATAGTAGTGAGGAAAAGGTGAAAAACTAAGAGAGGCTAATCTAAGTCAATATTTGAACTAAAGAACTGCAGTGTACATGACACATAAGTTGAAGCTAAGCTCTACTACATTTATAGAGTTGGACCTCCTGACTAGTACAATCTCTATTGTCGGCCCCCCAATTAGTTCATTCCAATCATCAGACCCCCAACTTAGAGCCCTCCTTCCCTCTTTTAGCTTAGATCTTAACATGTCACAGTATGTGCAGAAATGTGTTATTAGAATGTCTTTATTTCCAACCAGGCAGAATTCAGATATAATTATGTATTATAACTTATATCTCATAGACTGCCTAAAATACATTTTTCAATACATTTCCATTTTGTGCTGTGGGTAGTGACCATCATAGCAATATTTCTGTGCTTTATGTTGGATTTCAAGCATCATACAAACTCATGTTCCTTGTTCCCTTGCCCTATTGTTCCATTATCCCCCTTTTCATACTTCCATTGTCTCCCCTATTTAGAATTCTATTGTTTTTATGGTTTATATACATAGCTACATGTGAATACAGCACCATTGTGAGGGTCTTCTGCTACTCAAGTGCATGATAGAATCATGTGTATTTCATTTCAACACTTTATAGGTTTCAAATTACATGAGGTGGTAAATGTTTAATGGTGTGGGTCAAAATACATTGACAACTTTAACCCAACTAAAACTTACTTGCCAAGGGGTTGTGCACCGACTCGGGCAATTCCCAGAATTTCAGCGCCCAAGAACTGAATATGACCCTATAATACTCAAATGGTCGTTAGATGCTGAAGGTTCTACTCCCGAGCACGGGCCAAACCACCTGCCACCTGTAACTAGTGCAAATGTCACCCCATGATCTATTGAATATATATAATCCGTATGAAAAAGGCGCGTTATATAGCTAGCCTCAATCTGGATGCTCTCTTGCACGCCACGGGGAAAAATATGTAGGATTGATATAATATTGTTGTCATGTGTGCATGCATCTAAGTACACAATTTAACAGGACAATCAAGTTTCAGTTTTCTCATTGGTAATCGTTATGCCTCTTACTACCTTCTCAGGCCATAATTCGTTCACACAATCTATTTGATGTCCGAAGGCGACAAGGCGACATCGTTGCATTCAAACCCAGCCATCCAAAATTTATTACATTCTAGCCGTTTCGGTATAACTTGTCCCCGTTATAATCAGCACACCGAGTGGTTCATTTGCTTGGCAATGCCGTTCTGCCGTTAATCACTGGTGACAGAAGTCACCGGTCGTCCAACCATCTTTTCTCGATTATTAATAGTATTCAATGGCAATTTCAAATTATTTTATTTTTGGTATTCTGGAGTGCCTGGATTGGCTTGGACGATAACGTAAGTAGCGGAGTTGAAAGTTCAAAAAACTTAACAGGTTTGTGACTCGCAGTTTTGTCCGTGTTGACAGGGACCTTTCGTGCCTCTTTCTCCTTACCATCTTCCTCGTTATCGTCGTCTTCCTCGATTCCTACCCATTTAATCTGCCTTCGAACACTCATATCTTGTCGACATCAGTGCTTCTGAGATGCCGATGCCGATGCAGATCAAGTCAACCATCAGTGATAACAACACTGAATCCGGTTTCTTATCTGAGGCCCAGCCGAAGGATCCCCTCGCCAATGATTTCAACAATGGCTTTGACGTCGTAAAGCGTGATCCTGAATCATGGGCAGGCTCACTTCCTGCTTCACAGGGTTTGTATAACAATGAAAACGACCGTGACTCCTGTGGTGTAGGTTTTATTTGTCAAATTAAAGGTGTCCCCAGTCATAAGATCGTTTCTGATGCTCGTCAACTTCTCTGTGCTATGACGCATCGTGGAGCTACTGGTGCGGACAGTAGAGATGGCGATGGTGCTGGCGTAATGACCGGCATTCCTCACGACTTTTTCAAGCGTGAAGCTGAGAGAGATTTGGGCTGCATACTGCCTGACCCTGGCAAGTACGCAGTTGGTAACGTATTTTTTAACCCCAACGACCAGGCAATGGTGCATTCTCAACAAGCCGCGTTCACCAAAATTGCACTTGATCTCGGTCTTCGTGTTCTCGGCTGGAGACATGTTCCCACTGATGGTACAATTCTCGGTCCTGCATCCAAAAGCAAAGAACCTGCGATCTATCAACCATTTGTTGTACTGCGATCCAACTACGGGGACGGATCCCGCTCCCAGGAGAGTGCGTTTGACATGAAACATTTCGAGAGACAGTTATATGTCCTCCGGAAGCACGCTACACATACCATGTTTGTGGATCTCATTACATTTGAGCTCTTGAAAATCTGTGTGCTGAAAGTTGCTCCGCCCTTGTCCTTTGTCTCATAAAGTTCTCTCGCAAAATGGTTTTATGTTTGCTCGCTGTCAAACAAAAACATCATATACAAGGGTCAGCTTTCACCCCCTCAAGTTTATAATTATTACCACGACCTCAACCACGTGTTGTATTCGGCACATTTTGCCCTTGTGCATTCTCGATTCTCCACGAATACCTTTCCCAGTTGGGATAGAGCACAGCCTATGCGATGGGCTGCCCATAATGGTGTTTATTGTTGCATCGGTCGAAGCTTCGCAAGTTCACTGATCATTGGTACATCCGATTTTAGGTGAGATTAACACGGTTCGCGGCAACAAGAATTGGATGCGTGCCCGTGAGGGTGTGCTCCAGTCTACGCACTTCGGTAGCGAATTGGATTTACTTTATCCAATCATAGAGCGTGGTGGCTCTGATTCGGCAGCATTTGATAATGTTCTTGAGCTGCTAGTCGTTAACGGCGTAGTGACCCTTCCAGAAGCTATTATGATGCTCATCCCAGAAGCATGGCAAGGCAACGATCATATGGAACCCGAGAAGGCAGCCTTTTACAACTGGGCGGCTTGCCTTCAGGAACCTTGGGACGGTCCTGCTTTGTTCACTTTTAGCGATGGACGCTTCTGTGGTGCTAATCTAGATCGCAATGGTCTGCGTCCCTGTAGGTTTATCGTCACAAATGAAGACATCATGGTTTGCGCCTCCGAGGTTGGTGCTCTCTACATCGAACCGGAAAAGGTCGTCCAGAAAGGTCGTCTGAAGCCGGGGCGTATGCTACTGGTTGATACAGTCGAAGGACGCATTGTAGATGATAGAGAACTCAAGCTCACCACCGCCCGCAAGCAAAACTTTGCCTCTTGGTTAGAAAATAACATGCTTCTTATGCCTAACATTGTCAAGCGTGTTCGGCGCACCAAGAACGTTGATCCAGTAATTGATGACACCACTTTAAGCACTGATCCGGTTCTATTAGCGTTTGGATATACTGTCGAACAGCTCAATTTACTCATGCTCCCCATGGTAACAGACGGAAAGGAAGCTCTGGGGTCGATGGGAAATGACGCGCCTTTGGCATGTATGACGGCACAACCCCGTGTTGTGTATGATTACTTCCGACAATTATTCGCGCAGGTCACAAACCCACCGATTGACCCCATACGCGAGAGTATTGTCATGTCACTGGAAGCGTACGTAGGTCCAGAAGGCAACCTTCTTGAGATGAAACCTGAGCAGTGCCACCGCATTTTGCTCCCTTCACCCGTCTTGACGATTGAAGAGATGAACTCTCTCAAAAATTTGAAGTTGGCCTACTCCTCATGGGGCTCTCGAACGATTGATATTACTTTTCCTAAAGTAGAGGGCTTACCCGGTTACAGGCGCGCTCTAGATAGAGTATGTGCCGAGGCTCAACAAGCGATTGACGATGGAATCAAAGCTATTATACTTTCTGACCGTAATATTGGGCCGGATCGCGTCGCCCTTTCTGCGCTTGTGGCTTGTGGTGGGGTACACCACTATCTTGTCCTCCAAAAGAAGCGTGCTCGTGTGGCACTCCTGGTGGAAACAGGCGAGGCACGTGAAGTGCACCATCTCTGCGTTCTTGTTGGTTATGGTGCTGATGGTGTCTGCCCGTATCTGGTGATGGAAGTGATACATAAAGTCATTAGAGAAGGACTGTGAGCTTTTCCCAACTATAACCACGTAGATCAATTCTAATTCTTTCTCTAGGGTCAAAGGAGATTACGATGTGCCTAAGCTAATGAAAAACTACCGTAAAGCGACCGATGATGGTATCCTGAAGGTTATGAGCAAAATGGGTATCTCCACTTTGCAGTCATACAAAGGTGCCCAGATCTTCGAGGCCCTTGGGTTGCACAATGATGTTGTTGACAAGTGCTTCACTGGAACGGCCAGCCGTGTGCAGGGTGCAACTTTTGAGCTCTTGGCGATGGACGCCTTTGAGCATCATGAGCGTGGATGGCCGTCCCGCGAGACTATCCTGCCCCCTGGTATGCCGGAATCTGGCGAATACCATTGGCGTGATGGCGGCGAGGCACACGTTAATGATCCTGTCGGCATTGCTCATTTACAAGACGCTGTGCGCGAGAAGAATCAGTCAGCATATGACGCGTATTCCCGAAACGCGTTCGAGCAAATCAAGAGCGTAACCTTGCGGGGGTTATTGGACTTCAAATTCGAAACTACCTCGCCTATCCCGATCGAGCAAGTAGAACCTTGGAACGAAATTGTACGGCGTTTTGTAACTGGCGCGATGTCCTACGGGTCAATTTCTATGGAAGCGCACTCTACTCTGGCAGTCGCTATGAACCGCCTTGGCGGCAAATCCAATACGGGTGAAGGAGGTGAAGATGCAGAACGCTCGTCCGTCCTTCCGAATGGCGATACCATGCGTTCTGCTATTAAACAGGTTGCTTCTGGTCGATTCGGGGTGACTTCAAACTATCTAGCCGATGCGGACGAGCTGCAAATTAAGATGGCACAAGGTGCTAAACCAGGGGAGGGCGGTGAGCTTCCCGGCCATAAGGTTTCAGGATCTATTGCTCGCACTCGGCATTCGACGGCAGGAGTGGGTCTCATTTCTCCCCCTCCTCACCACGACATTTATTCCATCGAGGATTTGAAGCAGCTCATTTACGACTTGAAATGTTCTAATCCCCGATCCCGAGTTTCTGTTAAACTGGTATCTGAAGTAGGTGTAGGCATTGTTGCTAGTGGTGTCGTCAAAGCCAAAGCAGACCACGTGTTGATTTCGGGACACGACGGCGGGACAGGCGCATCGCGGTGGACAGGTATCAAATATGCTGGTTTACCTTGGGAACTGGGTCTTGCCGAGACTCACCAGACCCTTGTTCTGAATGATCTGAGAGGCCGCGTAACAGTGCAGACCGACGGTCAAATTCGTACTGGTCGTGATGTTGCAATTGCCTGTCTTCTTGGTGCTGAAGAGTGGGGTTTTGCCACGACACCTTTGATTGCCATGGGTTGCATCATGATGCGCAAATGTCATTGTATGTATATGTTATTTTGAGTAACTCAGGTGCTGAAGGCTGCTTGCAGTGAACACATGTCCCGTCGGCATTGCAACTCAGGACCCGCAATTGCGCGCAAAATTCGCTGGTCAACCAGAGCAAGTCATTAACTTCTTCTATTACGTGGCGGAAGAATTACGTGGTATTATGGCTAAACTCGGTTTCCGGACAATCAATGAAATGGTTGGTCGTGCGGACATGCTTAGAGTTAATGAGACGCTCCGCACTCCAAAGAGTCAATATCTCGACTTGTCACCCGTTCTTAAGCCTGCTTGGGAGATGCGTCCCGGTGCTGCTACCTATCGCGTTCGTTCACAGGATCACAAACTCTATATTCGTCTGGATAACAAGTTCATAGACGAGTCTGAGCCTGCTTTGACCAAAGGGTTACCCGTACACATCGATTGCGATGTGGTCAATACTGATCGAGCCTTGGGTACCAGCTTATCGTACAGGGTTTCGAAATTGTACGGTGAAGAGGGTCTGCCTAAGGATACTATCCATATCTGCATGCGGGGCTCCGCTGGGCAGTCTTGTGGCGCATTCCTTGCTTCCGGTATCACTATCGAACTAGAAGGAGATGCAAATGATTATGTGGGTAAAGGCTTGTCTGGCGGCCGCTTAATTGTCTACCCTCCCAAAACCTCGAAGTTCAAAGCGGAAGAGAATATCATTGTCGGAAACGTTTGCCTTTACGGCGCAACTTCTGGCGAGGCGTTCATACGCGGAGTTGCAGCCGAACGCTTCGCTGTTCGAAACTCGGGTGCCAATGCAGTTGTTGAAGGTACTGGTGACCATGGCTGTGAGTATATGACGGGTGGCCGGGTGGTTGTCCTTGGGACAACCGGACGGAACTTTGCCGCTGGTATGAGCGGTGGAATTGCCTATGTGTTGGATACTGCGCACACTTTTGCATCTAAAGTGAACATGGAGATGGTTGAACTAGGCAAGGTAGAAGACCCACGTGAAATAGCCGCTCTGCGTGGTCTCATCGAAGATCATCGTCATTACACGAGTTCTGAAGTCGCGGACCGTGTCCTCCACGACTTCCACCATCTTCTACCTCTTTTCGTCCGCGTTATGCCTCTTGATTACAAACGTGTCCTGGCCGAAGAGAATATCAAGGCCAAGGAAGAGAAGCTGCGACACAACGTCATTGATCTCGTACCTTCCAGGACAGCTAGCCAGGTCGATCTTGCCTCGGAGAATCTTGAGGACATCCTTCATCCCAAGGCTTCTCTTCATGAGACTCTCTCAGGCCATCATATCCCTACGTTAAAGCCACGTCACGGCCATGAGCCCGGTGTTCCCGATTTGGAAGATTCTTTAGTCGACGAGTCCACTACTAAACAACGACTTGCCAAGCTGGATAAAACCCGGGGCTTCATGAAGTACAAGCGCCTAGGTGAGGCCTATCGGCCACCCCGGAAGCGTGTCAAGGACTGGAAAGAAATCTCACATCGCCTAACTGAGAGCGAGCTGAAGTATCAAACCGCTCGCTGCATGGATTGCGGCGTTCCCTTTTGTCAGTCAGATACTGGCTGTCCTATTTCGAACGTTATTCCAAAATGGAATGACCTCGTATTCAAGGGTCAATGGCAAGATGCACTCAATAGATTGCTGCTTACGAATAACTTCCCCGAATTCACTGGCCGTGTTTGTCCTGCACCTTGTGAAGGTGCTTGTGTGCTGGGAATCAACGAGCAGCCTGTCGGGATCAAAAGCATTGAGTGTGCTATTATCGATAAGGTACTTTGAACTCTGCAATAACTTTTTTTATTGACTAAAAGACTCATTAGGGCTTTGAAATGGGTTGGATGGCGCCAAACCCACCGCAATTCAGGACCGGGAAAAAGATTGCCGTTATTGGCTCTGGTCCCGCTGGTCTGGCATGTGCAGACCAACTGAATAAAGCTGGTCATATCGTGACCGTGTATGACCGAAATGATCGTATGGGTGGATTGCTTATGTATGGGATTCCTAAGTGCGTAACAGTATTGACTTCAGTGTACTTTGATCATGACGTGAATAATGGGTTAGCATGAAGCTCGATAAAGCTGTTGTCCAAAGGCGCCTTGAGTTGATGGCGGCGGAAGGCATTGCAAGTCGGGATTATTATTTTTGTTTCAAATACTAACAGTCCCATAGACTTTTATCGCCAATTCTAATGTTGGTGTCGATGTCGACGCCCAAATTATCCGGAATGCCAACGACGCTGTGGTTATTTGTACTGGTGCTACTTGGCCTCGTGACTTGAAAATACCCAACCGAGAGGCAGACGGCATACACTTTGCCATGGAGTTCCTTCAGGTAATCGACACATAGTGTAATGATCCTGTTACCTATATCATTAAACAAATTCTTCTACAGCTCAACACGGCATCTCTCCTAGATTCCGAGTTAGAGAATGGAAATTATATCAATGCCAGAGGCAAGGACGTCATTGTCATTGGCGGTGGCGATACCGGGAATGATTGCATTGGAACGGCGATGCGTCATGGAGCGAAGTCTGTCACCAACTTTGAACTTTTACCCCAGCCCCCAGCTGCCAGGGGACGTGACAACCCCTGGCCGCAGTGGCCAAGGCGAGCCCTAGTTAAGTTTTGTTGGCAATACAAACTAAACCATATCTTTAGAATCTTCCGTACGGACTATGGTCATACAGAGGTTGCCGCTCATTTCGGAAATGGTATCTTGTCTTTTATGTGTGTATATGAGCAGTAACTAACGTAATGAATAAGACCCACGTGAGTATTGCATATCCACAAAGGATTTCGTAATCGATGAAGATGGTAAACTGACGGGACTGAACACGGGCAAGTCGCCTAATTTTAACCCCCTCACCGTATTTATCTGACTTTGTTTTAGTCCGGGTTGAGTGGACCAAAGACAGTGGTGGTCGATGGAAGATGGAGGAGGTCCCGGGTTCTGAGAAGTTTTTCCCAGCCCAGCTCGTCTTTTTAGCTCTGGGCTTCTTGGGACCTCAAAACGAGCTTCTCAAGAGCCTTGGTATTAAACAAGACGGTCGGTCGAACGTCCAGACTCCCTCCAAGGTATAGTGTCCCGAGTTACATGTTCAGCATTATATACTCATCTGTCGAATAGAAGTATTCCACGAACCTGGACGGCGTTTTCGCAGCTGGTGACTGTCGCCGTGGCCAATCTCTTATCGTGTGGGGTATCAAGTGGGTACATGTCAGATTCTCAACTATTCAAATTGACAGCTTGTACTTTCAGTGAAGGACGTGGTGCCGCAGCCGAAGTGGACGCGTGGCTAAGTCAAGGAGCGACAAGGTTGCCACGAGCTGGAGGTATCAAAGAAAGGGTATGTTTGTTCTAGGTTGTGTTGGACTTGGTTTACTGAGAGTGGCTTTTTAGTTATTCGTCGCACCTCCTAGTAGTTTGGTGGACGGGGCAACCCAGTTAGAAGTCGCAGTTGAGGCTTAAGGCGACGGATTGGAAATTCCTGAAGCGGATTTACACTCTTTTTAGCAGTCAGATTTATGCTCTTTCTATGCAGTCATTGTACACAATATCCCTGCTTTAGTAGCTGGCGGATGCGAAATTTTGGATATACATTGGTACTTATACTGGAGTACATATGTGCACGTGCACAATTAAAGTAATCATTTTCGAGTCAGCAAACCACATACTAAACGGCTGAGTTCTAACTGTTGACTTGAGTTCGTTACCAAGTAATGCCTGACAATCCTGAACTAAGTACATAAATTCGGTATAGCAGACACTATCGTATTGACTTCCACTTCTTAGCAATACACCACGATTTTCTTCAAAAAGCCCTCGAAGAAGCGCAGAAGTGTCAAGCAGTACCTACCGCATTCTGTGTCGGGTGTGTCATAGTAGCACACTGGCCGGATCCTCAAAGCCCACCCACCCTGCTCTCCACCGGATATTCTCGCGAAATCCCAGGCAATACGCATGCGGAGGCAAACGCATTGTCAAAAGTATACTCTTTGACTGATGAAGACCTGCAACGTTCGTTCGGTGTAGAACACGAAGTTCCTCGGAGAAAAGAGCTATTAAGACAAGCAGACGTTTACACCACAATGGTTTCAAAATATTTACTTCTCCGCACGCGGGTGATTTGTCGCTAAATAACTGACATTTGACTTAGGAACCTTGCTCCGTGAGGACGTCTGGTCTCCCGTCATGCGCAGATGCCCTGATCCAGGCCCAGATCTCAAGATGTTTTATTGGGGTCAGCGAACCAGATGATTTTGTTATTTGTGAGGGTGCACAAAAGCTGAAGAACGCAGGCATAGACGTTGTTTGGTTAAAGGGAATGGAGGAGGCATGTTTGGCAGAGGCAAGGCGCGGTCATTAGTGTCACGGTCACACTGTAACATTTTTCTCTCTGACCTTGGTCGAGTGTCAAGAATTTGTAGTTTACGCCACCGATTGTAAACATGCGGATTGAGAAGTGTTACTTTTGCTCCACAAATGTGTATCCGGGTCATGGTATGTGATATATAGTGGAAAAAGTGTTCCAGCTAATGTACAGCAGGCTCTGCATTTGTGCGAAATGACGCCAAAGTATTTCGCTTTTGCACATCGAAGTACGTTTCCGACCTATACGTTGCACTTAGATTGTTAATTTTTCGTGCACAGGTGTCATAAAAACTTTAAGTGAATAGTCGCGGTTACGAGTATGTGGACACTGGGCTCATCAACTTACAGAATGAAACGCAATCCCCGCAAGGTTCGCTGGACAAAAGCGTTCCGAAAAGCTGCTGGTAAAGAGATGACAATTGTCAGTACACTCCTCTCTCATCCATAAAGAACGTTTGTGACGTTGTCTAGGATGCAACAATTGAATTTGAGAAGCGACGAAATGTGCCAGTACGCTACGACCGTGAGCTAGTCCAAACAACAATGAAGGCCATGAAACGTGTCGCAGAGATCAGAAGTCGGAGAGAACACATGTTCTGGAAACACAGGTATGGTTCAGTCCTCTTGCCTCCTTTTGCCTGTGTCCCATACTCATTGAAACTTTTCAGAATGGCGGCAAGTCGAGAGAAGCTCCGCGCCGCACGCACCAAAAAACAACTATCTCGCCAATCTGTCAAGCTTTTGCAGCCGGTTGTTGTCGAAGAAAAGTCGAAAGTGCGCCAAAAAATTGTTGTATCAGCAAAACGACCGTCTGCTCTTGTGGAAGGTTCGGGGCGATCGATGGGAATGGAAGTGGATTAATTTTCCTCGTCATGTGTATATTTCCTGCTATATAAAATACAAATTGGGCGATGCGTGTCATGGATAGTACAATGGAAATCATATGATGTGGGAGTCTACTGATGATTATCGTTGCTTATACTTAGCCTCATTATCGTGCTTTACATTTGGGTCCATAGTATTTTGCAGCCCAAATAAAGTCTTGCTTACTGCTTCGCTTGCTCCGATCATTGGCTTAAGGACTGCTATGGGAACAGCGCGTATTACCGCACGCACAGGACCCTGTAGTCACAAAATGATGAGATTAGATAAGAATAACAGTCAAGACTGATTTAAACATACTTCACTGCCAGAACGTTCATACACCTCCATGGGAATGGCGAGGATGGTTTGAGCAGCAGAGTTCAGATTTCTACTGAGACTCTTGTAAGCCGACTGCATCCCCTCACGAACATCCTGAGGTTGGTCAGCGTATCTGCTGATAAGATCTACCACATCTTCGTCGTCATCGCCGCCAAAACGAGGAGATTGTAATGCTTCTGCCATTATTGTATCCTTAAATTGACCTTGGCCTCCCAGAACAACTTCTGCTTGCTCCAATATTACTTGTGTGCCAGTGGCTAACCGAGCACCAAGTTTAACCGCTTCCATTGCAGTAGATTTAATAAATGAGGTTGCTCCTTTCTGGACTCCTCGAACAACTCGCTTGTCTTTCTTGTACTGGGCGATAGGTAGAAGAACTAAATCAGCAACACCTGCACCGACGTTGACAAATGACCGGACAGGCGATACGCCAGAGATGATATCTGCCAGCTGATTTGCTTTGACATCTGGCGTCCAAAGGTCATTAAGTGTGTCGAAAAGTCGCGGCCAACCTGCAATCTGATTCAAAATGCATAAATTATGAAGTTTCCAGTAGTTGTTAAACATACCCCTGAGAGTGTTATGTGCCTGAGTGTTATCTCAGAGCCATCGAAGTGGAAAAAATTCATGAGTTCGATGGTCTTTCCCTCTCGTAGTGCTTTATAATCGACCCTCTTCGGTTTGTAGTCGAGTTTAAGATCCACCGGGAATATTTCCACATGTTCTGAAGAATATCCCACTCGTCTCAGCATTCTAATGTTGGGTTTACAAAGAACTTACGGAAGTATAATTGATCTTTCGCAGGCTCTGGCGTCACAGGCGCCATTGGTTGATTCTTGAAACTAAAAAATTTCTTCATGAAGTCCAAAGCATCCTGATCAACATGCAACTTGATAGGTAGAATCTTGGCCTTAATATGTGTGATCAGATGGCCCCTCTCGAAGGAAAAATCATGACATACTCGCAATCGACCTTCCTCGCTTGGAAGCTTTGGGACAGGGCGAACCATACGCAACTCTATACGGACCATATTAGAGTCGGTCTCGCGCTGATTACCTCGAAAATCGGTTCGAAGCTCGGTAAGAAACTTCTTCCAAGTGGATGTCTTAATATGGTCTAGAATCTCTACGTCTCTGATTGCGATAAGGCTTCTAGAAACGAGATCATCAGTCGGTTGAAATCGATCCATATCGACCTGGATGCCAAAGAAGCGGAAGTCAATCTGTGAGCCTTTTGATCGGTCTAACTTTCTCCCTCGAAATCGCGCCGTTTGTCGGGTATGTTGCTGTGACTGTGGTTTAAATGATTGCCAAGAGCTTTGACTTGCTTCATCATTACTATCATCCTCATTCAGCTCGCGGTCGATAGCTGCCATCAAAGCGATAGGCTCCAAATCTTCCGGGTCATCCGGTAGGCCAATAGAGACGGAATTGAATAATACAGCACTGGTACGCTCTATGCTATCGTCCGGTGTTTGACCGCTAGCAAGTAGCTGCCTTATTTTCACCAGACGACGCCTGATTGCTTTCACCTCCTGTTCGATCGTCTGTCGAGTTCGCAGCCAATCATACCCGTCATACAGGGATATGGTTAAGTTACAGTTTTGGACGCGGATAGCAAGCTGGGAATTGTCGTAACTGATGCGTGTGTCAAGAGACTGACCTTAAACGGATAGAATTATAATGAATTATGCACACACCCTGCTTTAAGGTTCGGCGTGTCTTCCTGTATATTTTCGAAATATCCTTCTGTCAGTCGAATACCACGAGAATCCAGCATCCGAATGGTCTCTCCCCCAAAGTTTGATATAATATCCTCAGTAGATTGCGGTCCTCCGACGGTGGACCCAAGTGATGAATGTCTAGCCCCGAGCATATCACTCCCTTCCAATTCTTGATGACGCCCAGCTGCACCAAAAGACGTATTAAGATATTCCGAGTTCTTGGGAAGATCATCATAAATCATATCTGGGGCAGGTCCAAAATCGGGCATGCGTGTAAAGGCATTTTCGTCTACAGACTCTACGATGACGATAGATGAGGGAGAATGAGAGCAAGTGAAAAAGTCATTTACCAAAAACATCTCTTCGAACGGAAGTTGAATAATTGAAGGGTACAGCAGTGGACTGTTTCGATGAAAGTCGCCTAGAAAAGATTAGCTACGTGGTATGCACAACAACAGAAAACGAAACTCGTTATGAAGTAAGGTGGCCATCAATCCACCGATAAAAGATGTAAGCGCAGGTATCGTATCTGCACATGCATGCAATTTCAAAGCACAATTATTCACTTGAATCTTAGGGAAGCTTAGAAAGGGATGGAATGGATTATGCGAAACGATAGTCACTTCATGGTATGGGGACAACCCATTCAACACCCGAATCCGCACTTCCGCATTATCAACATCTGCAAAGAGCGCATACCCATATTGCTGCAGAAAAACAGTGTTTTGTTAATTATTAGATCCAAATTTATTCCGGAGACAGCATACCTTCCAATGATGTGAACCAAGTTGAACACCAGCACCAGGATTGACATCGAGTGACGTAGAGGCGCTTAGTTCATCTATAAAAAGCACACATGAGTTTGAAATATTTGTATCAATGGTGGTGTCGACGGAGTCGCCAATCAAGTCAGTGGTGAAGTCCAATTCTCCGATGTACAACACCGCGGCACCTGAGTTCAGGTGACTGGATATGTGAAATGATCCATCAGTAAGCTTTACAAACACCTTTGTTCTTTCACTTGGAATGACGGATTCAAAGGTCTATCAAATGCTTAATTTTCAAAGAAAAAGAAAAAACGGCCAAGTCTTACACCTTGCGGATTTTTCGCGAATAAACCCAGATCGCTTATCCATGCCACATCAGGTGTTAGATAATAGGTAATTCCTGCAACGCTGAGCTTGAATCTGGATTCTTTGCAGTTGGTGTGGGTATCTATGGCTGAGATATATCGTAGTTTAATGAGCGACTTTGAAGGGGTAAACTGAGAATGACTAAGTCGTCAAATTTCGAGAATACCACAAGGAGGACATACAACATCTCGAGGTATCGTCAACCGCAATATTGTGACAGATTCACCGGACGATGAAGTGTCGGATAGCAGAAGATCCATTAACCCAATAGTGACGACGGTTTCCTCCTGTAAAAGGAAGCGCCATGGGATATCTGCATCTTAGAATGGATGGTATCAACCTACATTCCCATCCGGTTTGACCTCAGCTAAAAAATCAGTATCCATGATTTTCAACTCGATAGGACGAGAAACCCCGGTTTGTCCCTGTCGAGGTACAAGAAGCATGATGTATGCTAACATGGAGGTCAACTGGTCGGGATCGAGAATCGAGCACTGTTTAACAGACCTTCTCCAATGTAAACTTTGACCACAAGCTCGCTCTTACGAGCTTCATCACCTAACTCGCTGTTCACATTACTCCCCGCTTTATTCCCAAAATATCTGCTACCGATCATGCTCGGATCCCTGCTTCTCTCACTAGCACCAGACGTCGAAGCTCGTTCTATATCCTCCAAACATTGAGTGAGATCATCGACCCAATAAGTCAGACCGTCCAGAGTGGGTTTAGATAGCGTCAGATGCAGAACAGGAAAATGGGAGTCTAGAGAGTAAGAAGAAGAAATATGTGGCGAGGTAGTATGAGGATGTTCCAGCGAAATAACATTAGATCGTAGGCATAGGGAAAGTCCAGACGAGGGAAATGGGGGTATAGTGGACGATGTGCTTACACCAAACGATGAAGGAGTATCTTGAGTAAAGACATTCCCGCTCGCGATGGAAAGAAACGTTGACGCCCTTGATTCTACGCGGAGAGATATAAAATAAATTTCACTCATATTTGCTTTTACTCACCAGCAGATAGTGCCAAGGCGATAATCAATCGCTTCAAGCCCAATTTCCCAAGTAGTCTGGGTACTGCTTGCCTCCTCGAAAGAGAGTCAGCGTAAGAATCTGACCATGTGGAACCCATTTGATGTGAGATCCGAGCACCATGGAAATCTAATATAATAACACCCGATCGCTGGCCAGCCGACAGTCTCGGGGGAGAGGGAACACGAATCTCCGTGCGAATTAACAAAAAATGCAAATTGACACCCTGGACGCAGATTAGTAAGTGAGAACGCGACCAGTATAAACTCACTGTCTGGTACAGATCGGATCTTGGATCGTCAGTTTTAAGGAAGTCCTGAATGAGTAAATCTTCTAATCGTTCTTTCTCCCCACCTTCTCCTTTCCCGGACCATGCGTTATTGTGTTGCCCTGCTCGGGGCGTGGCTGGAGGCGTTCCATCGTTGTCTATATCGGACTGTTTCACATGCACCCTTTCTAGTGACATCAGGCTTATGAAAGTCACAGCATGCTCAAATATCCCTAAGTCGAGAAATAAATGCAAAGGAATAACCTCGATGTCACAGACTGCGTCCTTGCTATTCACCATGCTGAACTGGGCCCGAATGGCATGATCGTTATGTCCCGGTTTGTTAGTAGAAACAGTCTGGGATTTTCGCTTCAATTGCGGCGGCCGGACACGCCACTGACTGAATTTTGCATTTTTTCCGCTATCGTGTGGCTGCGTCCAGTCATTGGTGTCGAAAGATGGTAAATGAGCGTTGGCCTCGTATTGAGTGATCAAGTATGGATCTGATATAAGCACTGGGGATACATATAAACCTCTTGTGGGACTCGATATAAACGCCAAGGCCCATAAATCATTAAGGTGCGCCTGGATAAGCCGCTTCTGTTGCTGGTCGGGAGAGGGGTTAGCCTTGGAAATTCCAGTAGTGGGATCGACCATGACCTCAGGTTCTGAGAAACTTGATATCTCAAGTGTATCCAGATGTATGCGGAAATGAGGTGATCGTGTAGCCGAAGTTGACGCAGGATGTGCAAAGAAATCCTTAAGAGTATCACTATGTAATTGGGAGGTGGTGGCGAGAGGTGAGAGAAAAAAAGCAAATGTTAAACTTCTGACATGAAGCTTAATGTCAAGTGTGTTGGTCGGGATTACTCGTACATCCTTCACCGGTGTAAGTGCGGACTGTTGCGCCACTGTAAAAGCCGAGCATATATGAACGAGCGAGGTCGCCTGGATCGGATTTACAGCGATAGCAATAGGAGCTATAGATATGGTTAAGTGAAATCTATCCACAGCCTGAAGGTGTGCTGACGGTATCGATCGCTTTCTGTCATCTGCAGAGGTTTCCAAATGTGAAGATGCCACAACTCGTGGTGTCATAAGCTTGATCACGACCGAATCAGGGCCGTGATCCAAAGAGAGAACCTTTTCGCCGCGGAATGCGTTAGATTCTACGACAGGATCAATGCCAGGGCTTGGGCTACGAATGGAAGATGTTGCACTATGATACATACTAGACTCAGGGGAAAGAGAAACTGAATGAGAGGAATATTGTGGTGGCAAGGAAGCCAAACTTTGTGACATCATCATCATTGTCGCCTCATCTCCCCCGTCATCAGACGACAGCGAAGAATCAGAGTCCGAGCTCGGTCGCTGGTGGAAGATCGTAGAGGAGGAAGTAGAACATGATGTGAGATCCCGCGTAGAAACAGAAATACGGCCTAATCTGACACTTCTAACTACGCCACCGTCTTGAACAGTATCAGACGAAGGGGGCGACGTGAGACTATCCTCGGTTCGATAACTGAGTTGCCCCAAGGTGAGGACAAGCTCTGCCGTTGCGGGGACAATAAAACGGATAGTAGTATCAGCAGCGTCAAATTCAAACCTTCCAAGGAGGCGTTCAATCAAAGTTGCAATAAGGGAAACTCCTTGTGTGGATGAATAATGGTCGATGTCATCTTCATCATGTTCGCGTTCACATCCTGACTCCAGATCTTCCGTACTTAAAAATGGGTCCAAAGAACCTGGAGGGCGATATGCACGAGATTCATCAACATGGATACTTTTTTGAAGCAACTCATTCTCTCCTTCAGTAAGCTCATCGTGAACGAATAACTCTGCCATGGAAGCAACAGACTCAGCAAGATTATTCGTAGTTGAAGTATCAGGATGAGTCGTCCTAGATCCAGAGGAACAAACCAAAGTAAGCGACAAGGAGGACAATGAGAGCGCCATAGGTGCTGTAAGTACATTGGGCCAAGGTAGGCAGGCAGATACCTTGCCAATGGAGCCTGACTGAAGTGTGAAAGGAAGTGAAATGCTGCTTAGTTGACTATTAATGGCCTATTATACAAGGATCTTAATAACACGCTCTCTGATTAACACAGGTTCTCACATCGTGGTCGAGTTCCACGTCGTGTACTTCCACAAGGCCGCTTCCTATCTGCGCCTCGATCTGTGTAGGGTCGAGTTGACCTGGTTTAACTAGATGACCAAGTACCCGCTTGAGGATGAAAGATACAAAACGACGCTGGATAGTCGCTGGAAGGAATATTGAAGGAAACGTCTGCCAGGTAGGAATGGAGAACATGTGCGGGAAGTCACGTGAGTATGACTTACAGGAGGAAGCCTGAATCACACGATTCATAGTGCTTGCGTCTATAGACTCCGACTCTGTCTGGCCATCCCACAAGGCTTGACTTTAGGTCTTCCATGACTACTTCCTTTTCACAATACGCATCGAAGTTTCTTAATGCCAGGGTAGCTCCCAGCGCGTCGCTAGCCTCTTCACAACCATTGTTCTACTCCTTTCGAGATTCCGAAGACGGTGAATCTTCTATTGACAGACTCCGTCCAGCTTTGCAGTCTCGTGATGATCTGGAGTTGGACGAACATGGAGAGCCTCGTCTCAGAGGAGATGCGGAGCTTGACGACCCATATCTGAGGCTCGACGAGGAGGAAGGAGAAGGCACTCTTAAGGAGGCGTTTCCCTTGCTTGCCTCTGAGATGCCTAGTACACAGGGTGGTTGGTTAGCTCACCAGACATCACCATTACCTTCGCGTTCCCCTACACCACCATCTCCCCCATCAGATGTCTTATCGCCCCCTCAGCTCTACGAAGTACATCCGCCGAACCGTATATCTCTTACAGAGTCCCTTCTCCCTCGGGATGGCGTATCGAGGTCTATATTTTCTCTTCCTGACCCCGGAAGGACACCTAGACATCGATATAATGATGCAAATTGGACTATTTTATGGTGTACCGCACTCAGCATATGTTTCCTTTCTTTTGTACTTTCGCTCTTCGTCATCAAGGTAAGCAGCGTTGGTTTTGAGGAAGAGCATGCCTTATGACACGTTTAGACACCATCTTCACCGCCATATTTGACCCTTATTCGCACCATACCCTTCGTCACATTTTTGACCGTACTTTGTGCATGTCTCTCCTATTTGTACATCCTACTACTCCGATATTTTGCCCGTCCAGTTTTGGTTTTTACAGCCCTCTTCATCCCCATTTCCCTGATTATCTCAGCTCTGTCTGCATTTTCAGGATCATTTGTCTATGATGATATGAAGTCGACGTGGAGCGCAACCGTTGGTCTGCGACTCTTTTCGCTTGTCCCTCTTGTCTTGGCACTCCTTACCGCCCGCTCATTTTTATCACACATCACTCGAATCAACCGCACGGTTGAGGTTGTCCGCCTCACCACTTATCTACTTATTGCCAATCCACCCCTTCTTGCAGTTTCGCCCGGACTACTTTTTCTTGCACTCGTTGGTACATTACCCTTCCTTTCCCTTGCATTTCGGCTGCTACTGGTGGGTTATTTTGGAAATCAAGAATGGCATATGCAAACATATGCCATATGTATGATGATTGCTACTTGTTTCATATGGATTTGGAGTTGGTGCATCACTCGAGGTATCCTACGTGTGGCCGCCGCCGGTGTTGTCGGTGCATGGTTTTTTAAACAGTGAGTCGATATGCTCAAGGGCAAGTTTTCTCTGATTCCATTGATTTCAAGGACTGTTGAAACCGCTGATCCTATATCGGATCAGTTACAAGCCACTCGTGCTGGCCTAGCTCGTGCATGGGGTCCATCGATCGGTACAATCTGTCTTGCGGCTTTTATACAAGCCATTATTGGTTCTGTATCTCTTGTACTCCACGGGCTTCGTAGGGTATGTTACGCGGTAACCACGTCTCAAATTTGTGAGCTTACCACATATTGTATAGCTAACGAGTAGCCCTTTGATGCCCACTTCACTCCATCCTCTTTCGATCCCAATTGTATTAATGTCGAAGACGCTCGTGCCTTTCAGTTACGAGGGCTACACATTACCGTATGCGGGACTTACTGGGGATGCGTTCTTCGACTCGTCCCGTCGTGTACGTGAAATCACCTCGATTAAGAGACCTAACATTGTTGCACCATCGTGTACGTTCATTTGCCTTTGAAACCGAACCCAACCAGTTGACTGTGAACAGATCTCCTTATTCCAACGCTCTTATCCTATTCTTCACTATCACTGAGCATGCTTCTTGCTTTAACCTCTTATCTCTTCGCCGCGCACACTTTATCTCGTCCAGAAGATGCGCCGTTGAGTGCTCTTCTTACCGGAGGGGTATCATTCCTCGTTTTTTGGTTTTGTAGCGGCATTCTCGGCGATGTGTGAGTAACTTCATGATCCTCCCCGACAATACCCCGTCTGACAATTCAAGCAGCGCAGATGCATTATATGTCTGTTACTGCCTAGAGCGTGAAGCTGGGACTGTGACTCGTCCAGAGGTTGCAGAGGCCGTAAGTTCTATTCCTCAAGTTTGGATTCTATGCTAATAGCCTCGCAGTTTGAAGGTCCAAGACCAATAGATGTAGTATAACTCTGTTTTTCCTACTAATTCTAGAGTTTACCTACAACCGATGCGTGGTTCGCGCAGATTTTCGAGAACCATGTGAACTTATTATTGGGCTAACCTTTACGACCATTTATGTGTGGACGTTGATGAGATTCGCGTCTTTGATCACTTGTATACCCAGCATTCTCATCCTTCATGATCCATATGTAATACAATCCAACTATTATGTATCTTTGTATAGCATCTTTCTCCTGTGACCTGGGATATATATTAAACAGAGTTGTAGCATATCAATGTTTTGGTATACTTTATGTGGAACTGTGTAGTTGTGTCCTTTAGCAGCGATATATGTCTCAATCCTTAATCATCGGCCAGAAGTTCCTCGAGCTCATGTTCTTCTTCTTCAGTTAGACTCGATGATGTAGAAGGTTCGATTAGTTGAATTATAGCCGGCACAAGCCCCTTATCTTGAGAAGGATTGAGTAATTCTATACAGATCTGTGAGACCGTGCTCATTAGTATTGGGGATGAGTTACCTTCTAGTTGCCAACGACGTAGAGTTGCATCCAAGCTTGCACTCAAAATCCATGTTTCAATCCTTTTCTTGCCACCTTTTTCTACTACACGCATCCATAGGCCAAGATCTGTGACATCGTGCCAGTGAGCATCAATCTCTCCAACTAGTTCAGGCTTGTCTTCTGGAGCGTGTGGATCAAACGCGTATACTCGCACCACTTCACCGGATGCAGTCACAATGTATGGTTCAGAAAGATTTGTAAGTGATAAGGGAAGAATGGCGTTGATACTTTGAGGGTGTGTAATTTTATGTCGAATCCTTTTAGTATTAGCCACTGTGGACAGTCGTGGAAGGGGTTGAATAATGAGGGACTCGTCACTAGAAGCTAAAAACTATTGCATGAGCAGTCATTGAACTACTTGTTGGTAATTTCATACCACTCCAAACAAACCCATTTCCTACCCAAACGTCGTTGATACCTGTGCGATGATCCTGCAGTTCAGACCGAAGGGTGGTTCGGCAGGTAGGTGTAGGGCCGTACTCTCGCTGGACTTCCCATACTTTTATAACTCCCATTGTATCCGCAGTGTAGAGCATTCCCGAGGTCTCATTAATTGGTTCAAATGCAAGAACCTCCACAGGTCGAGCGTGGCTAGAAATGGATCCTAGCTGAGTAAGGGGTTTTGCAACATCTGAGGCATCCCTGGTAAGGTGGTGAATAAATTGTTATATTAAGGACCACTACATCCCCCACCACAAGCGGACGACCTTATCCGACGAACCAGAGACCAACAGGGATAGGGTTGGAACCAGAAGGAGAACTTTTACAAAATCTGTGTGGCTTTGCGTTGTAGATAGGAGCGCGTTATCCTAATGTATATACGAGTGAGTATAAGGCAAATCAAGGCGATCAACTAACTGAGATGTTCCAGGCCTTTATAGTCTAGTCAAATTGGTTGAACGGGGGGACGACGGTTGATTAGAATGGCGCAACTGACGTTGTCCCAGGATCCTGTAAAAAGTACATCTGGTTCACGAAATGCAATGCAAGTAACAGGCCCAGTATGGCCTCTATATATTTGTAAGGTCTTCCCCGTCTGGACGGATTGGACAATCTTCAAGGTGTTCGGAGAGTAACCAAGGCGATGAACGGACCTCAAGTGACAGACGTCTTGCGACATGACCACTTTCAGCAGTCCATGCCTCCGATCCTCTGATTTTCAAGCTCAAAATTTTCCCTGGAAGATCGAGGGGCGAACCGAGATTTTTTGTACGCTGTGCTTTTTCTTTGCGGGCCTTGGTTGACCAAGTCAACAAAGTGGAGATAATAGAGACCTCGGACAACTAACTTCATCTTTGGCCAGCTCTGTTTCCGTCCGAAAGAAATTGGACACGTCAGAAGTTTGCATCAGAACTGAGGCAGCAATTGCAAAGGGATTCTCTGTGACTTCTGTAAGGGGACTACAAAGAGGAAATATATTTAGTGACTCAGCACATGTTGTGTACCACTGTGGGTCCACAGTTAATGTTACTTGTCCATGTCTCTGTTGGAAAACATTGTGTAGGCTCTCCCAACCCCATTTATGCTGGTATTGTAAGAAATGAGAGTGCTATGTAGATACAAATGATAACAGTATTTGCATGGTAGATGCCAAATATGTTGAATGAGCAATGGTTGACTTGGATAAACTAATATCTTACTGATGACTAACCATCTCAGTAGTGACTGGTTCCTGACAGAACTACTCTTAATGGCCTGATAGCTCAGGGGTTAAGAGCACTAGACATGTACTCCAGACATAGTGGTCACTGGTTCAAATCCAGCTCAGGTCAATACTTTTCACCCTATTATGTAATTCTTACAAAATAGCTGTATATTGATTTACCAGAGAAGAGGGAATTAATGATATGTAGTTTTTTTTTGAAAATTTTTGATTTTAATTGATTTTTGATTTTTTTTTTGCAATTTGAAGTTGTTTTTCAAGTTGAATAAATGTTGAAAATAATGTTGAAATATTTTTGAGTTGAAATTTTAATGTTGTGGAAGATTTGGATATTTTTGAATACTGACATGAATCAAATTTCCTTCAATTTAAGTTCAATAATTAAAGAATCAGAAATTGTTACCACTTGTAATATTACACAGGAATCTTTTTCAATGTGATTGAGTTTTCTTTGATACTCTTCACACACCTGAAGAGTATCCCTTTTCAATTTTCCAATTGAATATTTGATGCTTGATTCAACTGATCAGATTGAGTTGTCAAATCTTGAACTTCAACAATTCTTCCTTTTACTACTTGAGGATTTTTTTCTTTGGACAATTTCTTGCTGAATGACCTCTCTCTCTATAATATACATAATCCTTCTTTAAATCTTCTCTCCCATTTGGCAGGAAGTAATCATCCATTGGATCCTAGAATTGTTGAAGACAGTTTCACTTGAGTCAAAGGCCTAATTATTCTTGAAGTTGAAGTTGTTGGTTTTGAAGTTGAAGGTGTTCGTGATGTCAAAGAATAAGTCAAAGGTGTCATCATTTGTTTTCTTTCAAATCTTCACAGAGTCAAACTTGATTCTGTTTCACATTGTCATTCATTTTCTCACATCCAATAGTAAGAATCAAGTTGCAGAGCTGCCGTTCGTAATTCAGTAAAACTTTCTGGTTGAACTTGAAGCTTCACTATTTCATCCTTAATGTGATTTGGAAGTCCTTTGTAAAATCATCATCATAATGCAAATTTGTTATATCAAGTTTGAGCAGTGAGACTTGTAAATTCAATTGAATACTTTGCAACATGATGATGAGCTTTCATTTGAAGATTGTTGAGTTTTCTTTGGCTTCTCCTTCTGCATCGATTTCTCCAAACTGAGCATATAATTCATCCAAGAAATCAAGATAATTGACAAGGAAAGATGGAGGAGGAATTGGGGGATTCAACAAATAAGGTTGCCACCATTCTTGAGCCATTTTCTGGAAATATGAAGTTACCATTGTAATTTTTGATTGATCAGATTCGAACAATTTTGGTCAAGATTGAAAAACCATTTCACATTGAGCAATGAAATTCTTTAACATTGAAGGTTCTTCTCCAGTTGTGAGTATGCTTTTACCACAGTTTCATTGTGGTAAAACACTCCTTTTATTTTATTTATATTTTACATATTCTATTCATATTTTTCTATCTTTCATATTCTTCGAATATTGCATATTTCATTAGTTCGAAGCATTGTGTATACTTGTGGGTGCACTCAGCACTAATTAGAACAGACACTTTTTACACCGCAACCATGACTTACCCAGACACCCGTTAGTGTCCTGTAAGTTGTGATTGGTGTATCGTCTCGACCGTCACAGACGGGCTTTAGCTACACATTCAAACTGAGTTTCGAACTGTATCAGTCGAAACTCAATCCCTATCTCAACTCGCGTGGACTACATCCACACTACTCTATTATTCGACTCTCTAACTACTCTACTTGCACTCGAGCAGTTGTCCAGAATCGCACTTAACCAGTCGATTCTGCTTATTCGTTCTAGCTATCTACCTTACTTTAGATAGCTACTTCTCTCTACTGTATTGAACTGAGTAGTCAATATGTGTTCGGTCCGTATTAGACTTAGACAGTCAATACATTGTGGTATCGTACTTCAACGGTCGATATTCTTCGTATATAGGACGGTTAGAACTTCTACCACTCTTCACACCAGTAAACTCCTCAGGCTTATTCACTGTGATTTCAGGCTCCTTCATAGATATCTGTTCCTTCAATACTTTTCTGAGCGCATCTCTGAAATGTCATAACATTGTTTCATTGTCAGAAGTAATAGGTTCTGGGGGCAGAGACTCAAGCAAAGGTGTTAAAGAGGACTTGGATTTTTGAATAGGCAAGATCAGTGTTAGGGTATGTACATGGCAGGTCTCTGGAGAAACCCGTGGAATATCCAGTAGGACTTGGCTTCAGCTTATAGGCTGTGCCCTCGCGAGATCGCGTTGTCCAATTTCAGACAGGCGGACAGGAATCCCGGGGAGTCTGGGTGGGGGTCGTGGGTCGAGGGGTAGTAGGTCAGAGATTGTGGGTCAAGAGGTCGTGAGTCGAGATAGGTAAGAGAGATAGATGCGCCGGAGCCTGTGGGCTCCGACTAGCATGAGTGGTGTAATTCAAGTAGGAATTTAGAGCGGAAAATGTATTAGATTACTGGGGGGAATCTAAGCCGATTTTCTGACTGGATTGTATGTATGTACAACATCTGCCAGACTAAATAGACTGTGGAATGAATGACATACCAAATCCAGTAATAATGAAATGAAACTAGCAAAACATAAAATGGGAATAGTAAACACCAAATTTGGTATTAGGAATGGGACGGAACAGAGCGGAGTCCAAATCATGACAAATCATAAACCATAATGGGAAATGGAGCAGGAGCGGAGTCCAAATTGTGACAGGTCATTTGACTAAAACAGGACCAGGGCTCTGTTAGAGGGATGATGGGTTTTACGAGCGGGATCTGGTGACTGATGTGTGGGGCGAGGTTGGACATAGACAGGGATGGAGTCCGGTGGGTTTTCCAGTGACTGAAACACAACATAACGAAAGTGAACATAGACAAGTCTGACGTATGGAGTCTGGTGGGAATTCTGGTAAACTAACAATGGGTGTGTATAGGGCACGGGTGCATATAAGTTAGTGCCTGGAGTCTGGCGGGAATTCCGGTCATAATAAGAATGGTGGAAATGTCTAAAACATTCCAGGTAAAATAGCTAAAATAGGATAAAAATAAAGTTCAATGTCTCTAAATGTCTCAGATGTTAATGTATATAAGGAGCTCTGCTCCAGCCATGAAATACATACAACTCATTTTATCAACCCATTTACACCACATCTGTGTGTCACTGCAGCAAGCAGTTTATTGCCACCTCTAGTTGAGCTTCTGGCACCAATCAGGATTTCATGTCACCTCTAGTTGAGCTTCTGACAATAGTCCTATCCCCTGGTCACCAAATAGGATTCTCTGCCACCTCTAGTTGAGCTTCTGGTATTAATCCTATAATCTTGTCACCTCTAGTTGAGCTTCTGACAAGTAATCTTGTTCCTCTTTGCCACCTCTTAATTGAGTAAATAAAGCATATATTAGCCAAATAGTGTTTTATTCTATATCCAATCTTTTGACCTGTTTATAAATATTTTTACTGTTTGATAAATAGTATAAAATATATATAAAAACTAGCTAGAATCAAAGTCAAATCTAGTTTTGGAATCAGTGAATTGTTATTCATATTTTAGTAATTGTTTTCACAGAAAAAGGACAGCTTGCAAAAGCAGCTCTCAAAAACCTTCTTTGTGAAGTAGGGTGCATATATTCAAGTAAACTCTTGACTTCAGAGGTTCTAAGTCTATTTAGGCTGCCACTGATTAATATCAATTACTTAAATTATTTTACCTTGCAGTGAATTGAGTATTTGCACATTTTGATAAAGCATTGGACTCCTTTTTCAGAAGATAGTATTAAAATAAGGCTAATACATCACACAAGTGTTCTGGTACTGGGAGTTGGCTGTGATGTATTAGTCTTATTTTAATACTATTTTCCGAAAAAGGAGTCCAATGCTCTATCAAAATGTGCAAATACTCAATTCACTGCAAGGTAAAATAATTTAAGTATTTGATATTAATCAGTGGCAGCCTGAATAGACTTAGAACCCCTGAAGTCAAGAGTTTACTTGAATATATGCACCCTACTTCGCAAAGAAGGTTTTGAGAGCTGCTTGTGCAAGCTAGTTCTTTTTCTGTAAAAACACTACTAAAATATGAATAACAATTCACTGATTCAGAATCTAAATTCAACTTCGATTCTAGCTAGTTTATATATATTTTATACTATTTATCAAACAGTAAAAATATTTATAAACAGGTCAAAAGATTAGATATAGAATAAAACACTATTTGGCTAATATATGCTTTATTTACACTAACCTACAGGGTCTACTGTGATACTAACTTATCAGGATCTTAATGTAGTCTTAAGGATTCTGCAAGGATATTCTCAGTATTTGTTTATGTGAATATGCTTTACTGATTCACAATAAATGAACAAAGGAACGGGATTATTTGCAATGTAATAAACAGTCAAATTACTCAACTAGAGGTGACTGAAGTTTTAGACTACAAATAACAATGTAAAGAAAACTAATAATCGGTACTCAATTAAGAGATGACTATAGTATAAAGGATTAATACCAGAAGCTCAACAAGAGGTGGCAGGGAATCCTGATTGGTCAGAAGAGTGACCAGGGGGTAGGATTATTGTCAGAAGCTCAACAAGAGGTGACAAAGGGATCCTGAGATAACTTAGGTCAGCAGCTCAACTAGAGATGACTAAGTGTTTGTATATATTTATCCAACAGCCCAACAAGGGGTGGAATAACTGCTTGCTGCAGTGGCACACTGATGTGGCTGATAAAGTGTAGTAAAGATTGATTGATTGTTTCATTCAAGGCTGGAGCTGAGCTCCTTATATACATTTTGGTCTGAGACATTTAGAAGATTCTAGAAGATTGAATGATGTCATTCTGGAAGGAATGATGTCATTTAGAATTTTCTAGAATTTTCTAGAGCATAGTGGAAGGTTCTAACTACTTCTAAGACACTATAGAATATTCTTGGCACAATAGAACTTTCTGGAATCTTATAGAATATTCTATAATATTCTATCTATTATTAGTATCCATTAGCTACTATTCCTTTGGAAGCCACTGGAATGTTCCAGAGATTTCCGGTTTTTTGCTGTAGTAGCATATATGATTATATAATGCTCTCGCGCTTGTGCGTGCGCATGACATCCTTCACGTGTTGTGACAGTCGCGCGTCTTTGTGACAGTCACACGCCCTTGTGACAACTGTCACTTGTTGTGAGAAGTTTCCCGCGCGCCGTGTAATAAACACAGGTGGCCGTCTTTATATTATTATATTTATTATATTTATTTTTAGTTAGTTATAGATATAATATTTTATTATAATAATATAAATATATATATTACCTTGATTATGCGTGATAATTTCACATCGCGTTTGGTCGGCATCGGAGTTTGAAATATCATGTGAATGTCACATGATTACTCGTGCGTTGTGAATAAGTGCTGAGTCGCCAACATATTAATCAAAAAAGAATAAAAAGTAGAAATTCAATTACTTGCTCAATTTATTAGATAAAAATACAAAATAAATTGTATAAATTCAAGATAAATCAAACAAATATTGTACAATTTAATCGTCACAATATAATTACATTTGAATATTTGTTTTCGCAATTTGTTAGGGGAAATTGTTTAAAAATTGGAAAAAACTTAGAAATACATAACATTGGCCATACAGCTTGTGATGCTGTGATTTAGAGCATGGACAAGTAATGCCAGATTTACAATAGTGCTTAATGAAGTCTCGGAGTCCAGGCCAAGTGTATTCTCTTCTTATTAATGATGGAGTTTTGTTGAACCCAAAATGTCCCAAGGGTGGATGGTCATGTTTGTACTGGAGGATCCTGAGGTGGAGGCCATTGGAGTCCAGTAAATATATGTGATCATCAAGTCTAATGAAACCATGCTGGTCAAGAGACCACTGGGGTTGACCAGGGTCCACAGGGTTGTCAAGGTGTGCTTTAGTTATTGGGTCTAGTGGAATTGCCGATAGAATATCTTGATGTAACTTTTCAATATCCATAATGATAATTCCACAGATGATGGGATGGATGAGGAAAGTCATGTGGACTGATGTGGTAAGCTGCTTATTTGTGAAAATGGGTTTCAAGTTGTGTGGGTTTACCGTGGCATAGTCGTTGCTCCCCTCTTTAGGATAGATGTCTCATTGTCTAGTTAAAGCATCAGTTTGCCACCAAGGTGACCAGGTTGAAAGTGGATAATCATATTAAAGGCTGATAGGTATTCAGACCTGCAGGCCTGCTGGTGGGTTAAAAGTTTCATGGTAGAAAAGTATTCCAGGTTCTTGTGATCTGTTACAATGTCAATCGGAATTCCCAAGCCCTCCAAATAGTGTCACCACAATTTGAAAGCTGAAAAAATTACTAGGAGTTCCTTGTCATAAACATCATAATTGAGCTCTGCTCCAGTGAAAGTCTGGGACAGAAAAGCCATGGGGTGGACTTCTCCATCAGAGTCCTGGATAGACAGAATATAGCTCCAAGTGCATAGTCCAAGGCATCCATCTCAACAATGAGCAGAAAGTCTGGTTCCCAATGTGACAGAATTGGAGCTGAAGAAAAAGAATCTTTTAAAAGATTGAAAGCTTTTTGACACTTATCATTAAAATTCCATGGAGTATCCTTGTGTGTAAGACAAGTAAGGGGAACCATGATTTTGGAATATCCACGGATAAACCATCAGTAAAAATTAGTAAAACTGAGGAAAGATTGTATATGTATCTTTGACTTTTCTGGGTTCTGGCCAATCTTTGATGATTTGTACTTTGGCTTCATCCATATGGAGTCTACCAGGTCCCATTATGAAACCTAGATACTCCACAGAGTCCATGTCAAAAGTACATTTTTTACCATTTGTGAATAAACCATGTTGTCTGAGTCTCTGGAGAACTTCACAGACTTGTTTGTTGTGTACCATGGGGTCCTCAGAGTAGATAAGAATGTCATCCAAGTAAACAATGACACATACATCAAGCATATCAGAGAAAATGTCATTAATAAAACATTGAAAAACAGAAGGAGCATTGGTGTGAAGAGTGGTAGAAGTTCTGACCGTTCTATATATGAAGAAATGAGTAGAATGGGAAGAAGGATGATTTGAGTGGAGGCCTCAACTGCTATAGTTCAAGGCCAGAAGTGTTTGCTAGCTCAGATAATGCTACCTATGTGGTAGCTGACATGTTACCCTGATCACCACTCGCTGTAGACCTAGTTTGTGTCTTACAAGTGGTGGTGCTTGGGTAAAAGTGTGTCTGAGTTTCATTTGGTGCCGAGTGCACCTGCAAGTATACACAAAGCTTCGAACTAATGAAATGGTGCAATATTCAAAGAATATAAAGGATAGAAAAATATGAATAAAATGTGTAAAATATAAATAAAATAAAAGGAGTGTTTTACCACAATGAAACTGTGGTAAAAGCATACTCCTCACAATTGGTGAGCTTAAAGGGCATCACCAACCACTCAATGGCCCCATAACAGATTCTGAAAGTGGTTTTCCACTCGTCTCCCATGGAGATTTAGACCAAATGGTAGGCATGTTTAAGGTCTATTTTGGTATAAATCCAAGCATTCTGTGGAGCATCGAGCAGATCAGATATAAGTGGGAGTGGATATTTATCCTTTTTTGTGATACAGTAGCATTGAGTCCTCTAAAATCAACACATAGTCTGAGGGATCCATCCTTCTTCTTGACAAACAGAACAGGTACTCCAAAAGGAGACTTTGAGGGTCTGATAGAACCTATGGAGAAATGTTCATCCAGGAAATCCTGGATTGTGGAAAGTTCCATGGAGGAAAGCAGGTAAATATGTCCAAGGGGGGGGCTGGGCAACTTTGTTGAGGTCAATTTTCAAGTCATACTCTCTGTGGGGCGGAAGCTGGTCAGCTTTACACTTACTGAAAACATTTATGAAATCATGGTATTTCTCTGGGATGCCTTCTAGATCAGTGGTTTGCTTAGGTGCCAGAGTTGAAAAATGACCAGTTGCTTCATCAATTTTCAAATTGATAGTGAACACCTGGGATTTATCCATTTTTGTAGCCCTGATAAACACTACAGCATTAATAAGAGAAATAGACAGAGGTGCTGTGGGTTCTGGAGAAGCCATGGGTGCCATAGAGATCACAAGGGCCACTGAGGCTGCAGGTGCTGGGAAGGCCATGGGTGCTGTGGAGGCCATGTCAGTTACAGTTATCTTGGGTACCGTGGCTATCTGGAAAGTTATACTGTTTGATACCCAGTCAATCAATGGATTGTATCGGATAAGCCAGTTATGTCCTAGGATAACCAAGCAACTTGAGTCTAACTGGGTCACATAGAAAGTGACCAACTGAGATGTTCCACACAGGAACTGGATGGATAAATCGCAAGCTTGGGTGATAACTGAATTGCTTGTGCCTGTAAGGGCAACCCTAGTAGTGGATATCACACTGATAGAGGAAATCCAAAGGTATATATAAGTGTCTAAATACAAGATAACTATCTACTCACCTGATAGAGGAAATCCAAAGAGAAAAGTCTAAGGAAACTCTACCAGGTGTGACATGTCAGCTATACAGCACGCAGTGCATTTTCCCATGCCTTACGCACCCTCATATGTCAGTTCAATGTACCCTATAAAGAATTAAGTGTCCTGTAATGGTGAGGTAATAAAAGGGAATAGACAATAGAGCATAATCTGGGGGATATAAAGTGTGAATGACTTGTCCCCTTACAGTGCTATCGAAAAGTTGGAGTCCAACCAGATTTATTGGATAAGTTGACAACAGATTTTTTTGCGTGAATTTTGTATCTAAAAAACAATGAGTCAAACCAGAATCTATGAGTGCTGAAAAAATGAAAAATTTCAGGATCATAATAGACATAAGTTTAATAAAAAATGAGTCAGAGTTCAAAAGAGCAGATGTGTTGAGACAGGTAAACTCATGGATGCATGGAGAGGCAATGCAACCCCCAACCTGCATGGAGTCTGTGGGGTTGCTTACTCTTTTTTCAAGTCAGAAGCCGGTTTGTTCTTCAATGGGGATTCCATGGAGGAAGTCTTGGCTGTTTGACCTTTTGCAGAGTTTGCTCACCAACAGACATTCCAGAACTTGATGACTGGGTTTTCTGCACAAGAGACAAAGGCTATTGTCCATATGATGTTGTCTTTCTTGTGGGGTCAGTTTGCCATCGGGTCTGAGCTTGCCTGTAAGGTCAGGTTTTCCAGTTTGCTTGCTGGGCTGCTGACCTTTGTTATTGTTGGAAGACTTTTTATCGTTCTTCTGATTGGATTGCATGGAGTTTTGGTTGCTGGTGGTTGGGGTGTTGTTGTTGGGTTTATTGGCTGTGGACTTGGTGACCTTGTCCATGGAGGTCTCACAGGTGTTACGACCGGAATTCCCGCTGGACTCCGGCCACTAACTTATACACACCCATGCCCTATACACACCAATTGTCAGGTTACCGGAATTCCCACCAGACTCCATACATCAGACTTGTCCACGTTCGACTTCATTACGTCATGTATCAGTCACCGGAATACCTGCTGGACTCCATCCCTGTCTACGTCCGACCTCATCCCACACATCAGTCACCAGACCCCGCTCGGAAAACCCATCATCCCTCTAACTGAGCCCCATTCCCATTTTAGTCAAATAACCTGTCACAATTTGGACTCTACTCCCGCTCCATTTCCTGTTATGGTTTATGATTTGTCACAATTTGGACTCCACTCCATTCCATCCCATTCCTAACACCAAATTTGGTGTTTACTTATCCCATTTTATGTTTTGCTAGTTTCATTTCATTATTACTGGATTTGGTATGTTATTCATTCCACAGTCTATATAGTCTGGCAGATGTTGTACATACAATCCAGTCAGAAAATCAGCTTAGATTCTCCCCAGTAATCTAGTACATTTTCCACTCTAAACTCCTCTCTGAATTACACCACTCTCGCTAGTTGGAGCCCACAGGCTCTGACGCATCTATCTTTTAACCTCCAACTTATTTATCTCGACTCCCCGACCTCTCGACCCATGACCTCCGACCTACAACCCCTCGACCCACGAACTTCGCCTGGACTCCTGGGGTTCCCCATCTGCCTGTTTGAAATTGGACAACACGATCTCATGAGGACACAGCCTATAAGCTGAAGCCAAGTCCTACCGGATTCCCCGTGGGTTTCTCCAGAAACCTGCCATGTACGTACCCTTAACAGCAGGCAACTTCCATGTTATGCTCCCAATAGCGTGCATCCACATTTTGAGCCTTGAGGTGCATATGGGACAGTGTCTTTGGTTTGCCATTTTCTCCTTTCAAGACTTCATCTTTAAGGCAGGATGGCAGACTGGCATAGAACTGGTGGCAGAGAGTGGGATCACCCCACTGACAATGAGCTGCAAGATTGTTGAACTGGACAATATAGTCCATGATGTGCTGGGTGTCCTTCATATGAAGATTGGTGAGACTATTCTTGGCTTCTCCAGTCAGGTTGTACAGGCCAAAGTTTGTTTCTAGCTCCATAACAAAAGCATCCCAATCTTCAAGCCAAAGTGGAACTTCCTCAGAAAGTCCACTAAAAGCTGGTTCGAACCATTTCAACATGGATCCTGAGAGGTATGAAAGCACATAATTGACTTTTTGGGAGTCTGTGGAGAATGCAATAGATCGATTGTGGAAATTAAAATGGCATTGCATGAGGAAAGTGGAAAATTTGTTGGGGTTGGAACCTGTGAAGGGTTCTGGAGCATTGACTTTTGACTGCAGAGGTTCCAGATCCTTCTTTTTGCCTTCTCTGAGCATGTGATTCATCAATCTTTCTAAAGTGATTGCTAACAACTCAGAAGTGGGATCCGCAAGTGGTGGTCAATCATTAGATGGGGATTTTTCGACACCTTTACCCTTGTCAGAGGCCACAGACTCATCCTCATGCTTGGATTCATCTGGGTTTTCCAGGACTTCTTCAATACGGGCTTCCTGTCACGAATCAATTATTCTTCGATAAAGTCAAATAATATTCTATTAACCAAACTCGAAAGCCTCATTTGACGAAGTATATATTCGCCCTGTCGATGAAGTAAGAGGCTATTACCAGTCATGAGAACTCATGGAAGTATTTGTCGAAGAAGTTACAACTAGATAGATTACTAATACCACTAATATACAGATATTTCGACTGACTTCCCTCGCTCCTTTCATAGCCCTTTTATGCTTTTTGTCGTATCATTATGACTATGTTATGAACTAATTATGAAATCATATATGACGTCGAAATGAGACATGTCGAAAGAGATTTGATGGTGTCGAATAATGTTCGGTTTTGTTGAGTTGAATTTGATAGGTCGAAGAGTTGTCAAAAGTTACCTTTAATTGTTTGTGACAATATGTGACATGTGACGGCTGTGACACTTCCTCCATGGCATCTGGCTAGTTTGTGAGTGTCTGGCTGGTATACAAAGTAAGTGGGGAATGAAGAGTTGAAGGTCCAGATAATGATTCCTGTACGTGTCCTTTTCTTCTTGGTGGCATATTGACAATCTGCAAGTCTCAGTCAGAAAATACTGTTAAAGAGTGTGTGTGGAGCTTATCGGAGGGTTTCTGGAGAAACCTGTGGGAAAGCCAGTAGACTTGGCTTCAGCTTATCTGCACCCTCGCGAGATTGTGTCATCCAATTTCAGATAGGCAGATGGGAATCCTGGGGAGTCCAGGAGTGGTTGGTGGATTGAGAGGTTGGAGGGTCAACTGCGGGAATCCCACAGAGGTCGAGGGGTTGCGTGGTGATGGGTCGGAGGTTGTGTGATAGATAGGTCAGAGCCTATGGGCTCCAATGAGGTATTTAGCAATGTGTTTCAAAGAGGAATAGAGCAGAAAATGTACTGAGATTACTGGGGGCAATCTAAGCTGATTTTCTGACTGGATTGTATGTACAACATCTGCCAGACTACATATATAGACTGTTGAATGTATGTCATACCAAATCCAGTAATAATGAAATCCAAACTAGTAATAATGAAATGAGATAAGTAAACACCAAATTGGTGTTAGGAATGGAACAGAGCGGAGCAGAGTCTGAAACATGACAGGTTGTTAGACCATAATGGGAATGGGGTGGGAGCGGAGTCTGAAACGTGACAGGTCATTTGACCATAATGGGAACAGGGCTCAGTTAGAGAGCTGTTGGGTTTTCCAAGCAGAGTCCAGTGACTGATGCGTGGGACGGGGTCGGGAATAGACAGGGATGATGTGTGTGGGGTCCAGGCAGGTATTCCAGTGAACTGATAACTGGTGCATGTAGGGTGCAGGTGCATATAGGGTAGTGCCTGGAGTCTGGCAGGTTTTCTGGTCGTAACAAGGTCCAAAACAACAGGATCCTAATGACTTTGCACTGAAATTTGAGGCCTTTGCACTTCTATGACTCAAGGGTAAGTGTTTGTAATATATCAAACATCTCATCTAATATCTATTGCCATCACAAGAGTTACAAAGAATGCAAATGAGAAGAAGACACTTCTCAAATGCATTGTATGTGCCATAATTGGAAAAGGACTTCATTAGTAAATATTAGCTTAAAGGATATGTTATTATTAACCTCACAGCAGGTAGGATAACAAAGAATGAATCCTTGAAGATGGAGTGGAAACACTATGATATGAAGATTGTGGAGTTGCATAGTGTCCAGCTTGTTCACTGGCCTGTCAAGACTTTCAATCTCCATGTTCTCACCATTGGTGATTTGGAAGCATGTGTTGAGACTCTTCAAGGTTCTGAACTGACTTACTATTGGCACAGGATGAGTCCCCAGGAAATTACAGACACCAAGAAAAGATTGCAAAGAAGATGGCTGCAGGTGTGATAGTCAAGAATCCTCACAAGAAATGCTCTGATACTGGAGTCAAACACAGACTTGAAAGTGGGAGAGGGAAGATAGTGAGGGTAATGATGATAGTAGTAAAAAAAAGTGATGGGCAAAAGACTTTGAATAAAGTCTAGACTTTGGACAATGAGTGTAGGAAGTGCAGCTGCCATCACCATTGGTGACAATGACAACACGCAACGCCATGACAATGTACAATGATGAGTGCTGGGATTTGGGTCACTGTAACCGGGAGGATGGTGAGGGGTGAGGTAATTTTTTTTAGGTAGGCCAGAGGTATTCATAGTATTATTCATGGTACCACAAATGTCCCTCACTGCGAGACACCCAGTTAGGCAGGTCAGCCAGGGTGTTGGTCCATGCTACGTATGGTGGGTCACTGTTAAGTTCCTGAACAAAGCTCCACGGATGGTCCCGCGGAGGTTTCCGGTAACTATTCTGAACACACACTTGCTTCCGGGAATTGTCCCACAGAGTCCCTGGGTAATACGTCCCGGGAAAGTTCCGGGGATTATTAGTACAAGGAATGGTGATATCAGAATAATTACCAAAAAGTCTGGTGAACGACTGAGATGGACTTGGCTTCAGCTTATAGGCTGCGCCCTTGTACACTCATTCGGGTGTCCATATTTCGAGCTGACAGAATGCATACAGGAAGATATAGATTCCGGAGTTCCTGTGGGAGTTCCAGGAATCGAGTGTGCAGATAGACAAGAGGACTAGAGACTGTTCAAGGATCAAACTTGTTCGGGGGAAAACTAGTTCGAGATTGAAACTGGATTCTAAGTACATGAATATAGCAGACTTATATAGACTGTGAAATGTAATAATACCAAATCCGGTATTAATGAGAGGCAGAACTATTAAACATAACATGAAACAAGTAAATACTAAACTGGGAATTAGGGACGGAACGGAACGGGAGCGGAGAACGAATCATGACAGATCATTTAACCATAACTGGAGCGGGGCTCAGTTAGAGGGGTTCCGGAAGTCCGGTCGGAGTCCGGTGACTTGGTGCACAATATAGTGTCAGGTATAGACAGGCTTGATGTGCAGGAGGTCCGGTGGAGTCTGGTGGGTTTTCCAATGACTGGTGGGTGAGACGCAGAGACAGATAACAGGAGTGGGGTTCTATGCTCTGTTAGAGGGGTTCCAGGAGTCCAGTCAGAGTCCGGTGACTGGTACATAAGACACAGAGTGTCGGGTGTACATAGAGTGGAGTCCGGAGTCTGGTGGAGTCCGAGGACTGGTGTATGAGACACAGAGGGTTAGGTGCAGACAGGTGGGGTGCGTACAGAGAGTCAGGCATAAACAAGTTGACATGCGGGCTCCCGTGGGAACTCCAGTTGTTACTATACAATATAGAGGGTCGGGAGCATGTAGGACAGGGTCCGGGGGCCCGGAGGCCAGCGGGTTTTCTGGTTCCTGACAGTCCATTAGGTACTTTGTTTCTGTTGCTTCGTCTCCCATCATAGCCAGGTGACCTTGACAACGCAAGGTCACCAGCATCCACCAGAGCACCACTGGGCAGACCACTACCTTATCACTCGCCACAATCAGTTGTCTCTAAAGATTGAACTTGTCAGCTAGTGTAGAGGGTGGCTAGGGGAAATAGGATAGTAATGGTTTTGAGCTGGTGAGAGCTCTCATCAGGGGGATACTGCTACCCCAACCATTTGCCCATCCAGAATTACTGATTAGGAGTCTACTACTGAGCCTGGTCCAAAGGGAGTGATAAGATAGTCAATTCATGCTGACCTACGTATGCATCGAACTGAGAATCTTGGTGACCCAGTGGTGGGTAGTATATGGTTGGGAGCATGTACCAAGGCCAGCAAGTTTCCCTGCTGGATCAGATTGTCCCAGCAAGACAATGGTGGATGAGATGACAGGATGCTTGCAGAAAATCATGTGATCTGTTTTTTTTTTTTTTAATACATTTATATACCGCATCGCATAACAAAGATACATAGTGGTTCCATAGCATCGTATAGAGCATAGCTAGCTACTATAGTATCTACGGGGGAATTGTCATGAATCGAATTTTACTCAATAAAGTCGAATAAACAATCGAAGAATATTCAACAATATCGAATAAAGATGCCTCATTCGACAAAGTATTAATTCGTCCTGTTGATAAAGCAGGAGGCAAAAATAGGACACAGAGGCTCACGAATAAATAAGTCAAAGAAGGATTCGGAAAAGTTCGACGATTATGTAATACAGTAATAATATAATATATGTAATACAGGTTTTCTGACTGACTTTCTTCGTTCCTATCATTGCTCTTATATACTATATATCATTTACCTATGATGATAATATGATATCAAAGTGAAATCATCAATGATGTCAACCTGAGACAAGTCGAAGATATTCGATATTGTCGAAGATATTGTCGAAGAATAGTCGAGTCGGAAGTCGAGTAGGAAAGTCGAAGGAAAGTCGAAGAAATGTCAAAGAAATGTCAAAGAAATGTCAAAGAAATATTAAATTGAATATTATCGAAATTTGAGCTTATATGTTCGTGACAGGAATGAAGAGGAAGCAGGCTGGATGTGTCAGAGCGAGTGGGGGTTGGCAGGATGGTTGAATAAAGAGGTGATTGCACTGAACTTGCCCAGTGAACAGCACATGTCATTTGGGCTGAAGCCCCAGGAAGAGCCCGAGATCCTGCTAACAGGCGTCGACAATGGCTGCAGGCACACCAAAGTCTTGCATTGCTAGTGCATAAGTGAATGCTGGAGTCGGGGGTGGGTAGGAAGAAAAGACCGCTGCCAGGCTGCGGTCATGGTTTAGGAGGTGCCAGTGACGGTCCACAGGCAACACTGGTGCACGGCTGAAGGCTGCCGACTTTGACAGAGCAGTGAATTCAGAGGCTCCCCAAGCCTGTTCACTGTCATCCACCTCTCTGTCCTTTTACCATGATCATGGGTCCCAACCCCAGAGGCAGGTCTTGTCACGTGATCTGCTTTTTTTTTTTTTTTTTTGATAAATTTGTATCCCACTTCAAGTAACAAGGACTAACTGCGGCCAGGGGCATGGTGTCCCCACTAAACTATGCTATGGAATTACGAAGTGCCGAGTGAGCTACATGGGTATGAGGGATTTTGGTGGGAGGGAAGCAGTCTGGGTTTTCGGTGTGAGGTGGGACACGTGATAGGCGTTATTTCGCGAAAGTTCTATCCACTACTTCAGCAAAGCTGGTTCGTCTTGTACTACCTTGCAGATTGTACCAAGTCGCGTAGTTTTTGGAGTCCCAAGTCTATTTGAAATGCCTAAATGTATGAGGAAAGTGTTGAACAGCAATTCGGCTGTGTCAGCAACTTGGTAATGACGCATAATTGTCTGTGACTGTTATGTAGAACAACAAGAGTACAATAACTTATTGTTAGTTGTTGTACTCCTCTTTAAGATTATAATTAGCTAGTAAATGTATTTAAAGACAGCTCCTAGTGAGCAAGAAGAAGCACTTAGATATCTCCTCGATTTACAGGTTATGGGCCCCAGCCGTAACTAATCACAACAGCAGAAACTTATCTCATCTCTCTCTCACACGTCATGACCTCCACTAACACCCACAAGATCGATCCGTTGAATGGCGACAATTATATCGCATGGCAAAGGCGCCTCGAATGGATTTTGGACGATCTGGAGTTATGGGGTATTACCAATGGTTCGGAAACGGAGCCGAAACCAACCGATTCAAGGACAATCACGGCTGCCGAACAAATTGCAATCGACGATTGGAGAAAGAAGAATAAGAAAGCTAAGAAAGAAATTTGCTTACGGATTTCTGACGAGTATCTAGTCTACATTGACCAAATTGCTACTGCGTCAGAATTATGGACAAGATTACAGGCAATATTTCAATCTAAGACAGCCGTCAGCACGATTAATTTGCGCCGAGAGTTTTTCCGGACATTTGCCGAAGATGGTGCCAATATGGAAGAACATATTCGGAAACTACGGGGAATATATTTACAGCTCAATGCGAGGGGGCAGGTAATAAGTGACGAGGACCTCTCCAATACTCTCCTTACATCACTACCAAATACTTGGTCCTCATTTATTACAACAGTAAATGCAACTGGACAACCGATCTCATCTGAGATATTGATCACCAGGATCTTAGATGAGGATCGGGCCCGACATGCCGGATCGGCCCGGCAGACAGCATTAAAGGCAAATCATCCTCCCGAAAAAAAGGGAAAACATGGACAATCAGGTGCCACGAAGGGAAATTGCCAAAACTGTGGCAAAAAGGGACATTACATTAAAGATTGCTGGGCAAAAGGCGGCGGCAAAGAAGGCCAGGCGCCGAAGTGGTTTAAACAGCCTAAATAAATGGACACGGCTAAGCAATCTAACGATAATGACTTTGCATTTGTCACTAATGAGATCGCTTATGCAACAATCTCGGCATCAGATTGGCTTGCCGATTCGGCAGCAACAACTCATATTGCACGAGACAGATGTAATTTTATTGACTATCGAGAGGAATCAGCTCAAATCGAAGGGATCACCCCAGGAGCTACCCTCAAAACGCATGGACGAGGCACAATCGCTCTCGAATTCAAGGTCAATAATCAGGTTTACCAGGTCATGCTAATCGATGTCAAACATGCACCCATGGCGCCTAATAACCTAATCAGTATTGGGCGCCTTACTGATAAAGGATACATTGCGAACTTTACACAGGCCGGTGTCGAACTCAAATCCGGCAGTGGGGTTATTTTTGGCACAGGGCGAAAAGTCGGACATATGTACCAAATGAGGGTGAGACCCAAGAAGTTGGATCAGGCACAGGATTTTGCGGCCATAGCAAAAGGCCGGACCTTCGATAAATGGCACTGGATACTTGGACACGTTAATATTTGGACTATCAAGACAATGCAGAAAAATAGTCTAGTAACTGGACTAACTATTAATGAGTCGCAAGTACCAACCCAATGCACTGCCTGCATCCAAGGGAAACAACATGTGGTGCCGTTCCCAAAAGAAACCCAGACAACAGTTCAAAACATTGGGGATCTAATTTTATCCGATGTATGGGGACCTGCCCAAACCGAAGGACCTGCAAGAGAAAAATACTTCTATTCATTTACCGATGCCAGGTCCCGTTATTCGGCTATCTATTTCGGGAATACCAAGGATGGAGCGCTAAAAAATTTCGCGACATTCAAGGAATTTATGGAGACGCAGAGTGGTAACAAAGTCAAAACATTTCGATCTGACAATGGTGGAGAATATGTTAACAAGCCATTTAAAGAATTTTGTGCTAACCATGGAATAATTATGGAAACGACGGCACCCTATTCTCCAGCCCGAAATGGAATCGCAGAACGACTTAACCGAACTCTATTGGAACATGCACGTGCCATGATGTTTGCCAAGAACTTACCGAAAACCTTATGGCCAGAAGCGGTAGCTTATGCAAATTACATTAAGAATAGATCTCCGACCCGAGCACTAGGGACAGAGATCACACCGTATGAAATCCTTTTTGGGAAGAAGCCAGATGTATCGCGGCTTGAAGAATTTGGAATGAAATGCTGGGTTATGGTCCCAGATCAGCTCCGGAGGAAATTAGACCCAAAAGCTGAAGAACATATTTTTGTCGGAGTTGCAGAATACACCAAGGCCTGGAAGTATTATAATATTCAAATGAGGCATGTCCAAAATTCCAGGAATATCACATTCGACGAAAACGACACGAAATTATTCGCTATCCCAAATGAAGATGATGAGGATGTGCCGCTCAAGGGGGAGAATATATCACACGAGCGAACACTGCCTATCCAACCCACTCCACAGATGCTACCTAGCCCATCTAGCCCATCCACCCCACAGACACTGCCCAGTTCACCTACCTCACAAACATCCGAGCCAGAAATACGCCGATCGACACGCTTGACCAACAAACCAAACTATCGGATCCTCAATGACCCAAGTATTGACCGAGCACTAGTCAGTCACGAGATTGTCACAGAACCAGGAAGTTATACTGAAGCAACTACACAACGTGATGCGCCAATCTGGATTACAGCTATGAAAAACGAAATGGATCAACATCAAGAAACTGGGACATGGACACTTGTGGACTTACCACCAGACCGGGCTGCAATTGGATGCCGGTGGGTATATGCAATAAAAACGCACCCAGATGGGACCTTCGAAAAAGCAAAAGCAAGATTAGTAGCCCAAGGCTTCACTCAGAGACCAGGAATGGACTACTTTGATGTTACCTCACCAGTAGTCAGGTTTGATTCCTTGCGACTACTACTCACCATAGCGAACACCCTTGATTGGGAAATCGAAATGATGGACGTCAAGGGGGCCTATCTCAATTCGGATCTCTAAGAAGAAATCTATATGCGCCAACCAGATGGGTTTGACGATAGATCTGGACGAGTCCTTAAACTAATGTGGGCGCTCTATGGACTCAAACAAGCAGGCAGAGCTTGGCATCAACGCCTACGGGTGTCACATTTAATTCCGAGGAAGAGAGCCGGATAGGTGAAGGTGAGGGAACAGTATGCACGTATCATCCCTCTCAGGTGAGCCTGGCCGTATCGTTTATCAAGCTTGGAGCTACTAATATAAGGTAGCCAATTTTTCATGAGGGAAGCAAGGCATGCTTTATTTTATTTATTGAAGTGATACCCCCTCTGAAAGCCTAACTTTTTGCTTTAGGGATATTTATGTTGCAAGCGGCGAGTACTGGAATTCGACGAATTTTTGAAGATTAAAGGCTGCAAAACGGGAAAGCACCTGTTTGTATCAAAGCAGTCCAATACCGTGCGTGTATCTGCTAAGGCGATTGATAGATTATTGCCACGGCTGACCTATTGAAATAGTCGTCAGCTGAAGAATCAGTGAACTGCCGCATTGATCATTACCAAACGCCGTCACAAGTACATGTTTCTGTTTTCGCCAAGCAAACGGATAAGGCAGCAAGCGTGATCCAACTAGAGGATTCTAAGGTGTGTTTCAGTGTCTATGAAGTTAGTGTCTGTCAATTTAAATACTTAGAAACCGCCCTGAGCCCCGACTTCGTGCCCAAGAGGAAGGCTAGGTCGAGTCCACGCGAGACCTTGCACAGGAGGGAGTGGTGTACTTCAAAGAGGGAGCAGCTGGTGAGGATGTGTTCGCGCGTCTGGAGAGGTGCGGAGCCACATGGGCAGGCAGTGGAGAGGTTGGGAAGAAAGCGAGAGTAGTACTCCCCAAGGAAGCCATGCCCGGTGATTGCTTGGATGAGGCGGGTGTGTTGCGCTCGGGAGCCGGGGAAGTCCTTGTGGATGTGCACAGCACACTCGCCTCATTCAAGCAATCTTTGGGCACGGCTTCTTTGGGGAATACTACAACCGCTTCCTCCCCAACCTGCCCACTGCATGCCCGGATATGCACCCCTCCAAACGCGCGACCACATCTTAACGAGTTGCCCCCTTTACGAAGACTGGCGTGGGTCCCTACGAAAGGTCTCACGCGGTCTTGACCTGGCCTTTCTGCTGGGTACAAAGTCTGGGCTCAGAGCAGTTGCAAAATTTATCTGCCAAACCTCTGCCTTTGCACCACGCCCTTACGAACCTCCTTAGAGCCATCTGGCTCCGTTGTGACGCCGACTCCCCCGCTCGCCCCACACCTCTCCCACAATCCCTCCACAACAGATCGTCCCTGAACGTCATGGCCGATGTACATATCCCTCTCTTGGTCTTCTTCTCCTTCTAGCTACATCTGACTCCGTACGCCGACTTTCACCGTCCCACCCTGACTCGAGCCCTCTAAAATCCATTGTAGACACGAAGCTCACTCGGAACTTCTTACCACCGTAGCATAGCTTCTCTGGGGCCTTTCCACCCCCTAGCCGCAGTTAGCCATTGTTGCTTGAAGCGGGATACAAATATAACAAAAAAAAGGATGGGTCACGTGATCTGTTTTTCGAACAATTAGTAATGGTGTCCTCACAGTTGAAAATCAAAGGAAAAAGGAAAAACTTCGCTTTCTAATATCACGTCGTCATCCATGGCATTTCAACCAGATTTTGGCCTTGGGCAGGCTCCAGCTGACTCATCTCGTCAATATGCGGAACGTCGCTATTTCTCAACACCCACCTCTGCGAAGGACGAATTTGGGGTGACGGTTCTTGATGCTGCTGTGGGCACTGCTGCTAAAAAGCGGAAGGCGCTAGAGCTCACACCAGAGAATGTGGATAAAGTTTTAACATCTTCATTTGACCTGCAGAGATTTCATGAAGCACTGGATATGCATGGTGATTTGGAGATGACACCAAGAGAGTTATTTTCTCTGATGAAATCATGTGTCTTCGAACCAAATGTTGTGATCACCTGATCAAATTGACTAAGGAAGTTTAATTGACATCGTTGCAATAGATCGTATCGTTTTCCAATGTTCAATCGAGGCACCTGGAGTCGCTTGGACTTGACCTGACATCTGAGCTGGAGTTCGACAGATCTCTAGAACGTGTGGCGAATGCGCCAAACTCTCGTGGGAACATGTACCTGCAGCAAACTTCTCTGGATCACGTTCAAAAACACTTCAATCTGACGGTGGGTCGAGCCTGTTTCCTTTGGTGGTAATTCGTGTCCAGACCTATAATTTAGAGTGAGTCTGGCGCTCGATGTATAATTGACCAACTTCTCGTGGCGGGAGTCATATATGCTCAAGCTATCTTGGATGATGATCGACATAAAAGTGTCCGGGCTGAAATCCTCAAGCGCCACCGAATCAACAATCCTCGTGTTGCGGTCTTCACTGAGCTTCCAATCCCTTATACCAAGGTACGGTGTGGGAACACGTCTTACACATTCCATGGCGTCCTGGACTATGGAGTTGGTTTCATTCCGCTGAATATGACGAGTAAGATTATTTCTACTCTGATATATCCTATCCTTACTGCAGCTGCCAGGTGGACTTGCTGGGGGTCAGGTGCCATTCAACGCAAACAAGACATTGGCTGGCATCATAGAGGCGAAAAGCTTGGATGAATTTCGAAATGCCGAATCCCAGATCACCGTTCAAGTACTCACAATTCTAGCAGTGACGTACGTCCATCTTCGCTTTTGTTCCTCATGACCCTCAGCCGTTGTTAGAAAGCGAAAAGTCTTCACTGGTGCCCTTACTAATGGAGCGTTCTGGCGGTTTTACACGGCTTATGATGGTGATACTCAAATTAGGATATATGCGTCGGGGCTCTTTGAAGCAAGGGAGAATCATGGTCTCATTGTTGAATACTTGAAAGATATGGTGTGTTCCAATTACCCATCAAGCTGTTTTGGGTCGTGTGCCTCAGCCCCTCTTAGATACTTTATCCCATTTCACCCATGGTTAAAACGGATCTCGCCAAGGTCCCAGAAGTCTGACATAAATAATATATAGTCAATATACCTTTACCAACTTTTCGTTTTTGAAATACGACATTTATCTTTCACTTAACCAAATTTTGCAAACATGATCACAGAAAGTGTTGGTTATGGAATCTTGACTTCTGGGAGAGCAATTCCACCCCGGTGCTGTAGGCAAAGAGGGTATCCATGCTTCGATACCCTTACAAAACTTGATGAGTGCAATGTCAACCCAAAAAAAAATACTCTATATAATATGGACGGCTAAAAATGGAACATGGAACAGTACCTTGCTCTGTAAGTCCTCAATCATGGTATAATAACAAGAGTCAGGTGGAGAAATATAACAAGAAAAGGCCGCATGGCAGACAGTAGTCGAATCCGTCGTTATTTGAGTCCAGGAGTAATCTCTCAGCATTTTCAGTACTTCTGACTTATCTAGAAATAAAAAGAATGTTTGCCTGAAGAGCGGCTGCTACCAGGCCAATTAATCTGCCCGTAATTTTTAAAGTCGGCCTGGAAGACACAGCAGACACCATGAGACTTCATAGGTGTAACAAAAATAAAATGCAGCCCTTGTAAATCAACCCGTCCAATATAACAAAATGTGATGGTGAATTGTCGGGCAACCTCCATAGACGCCTAAGCATCAGTGATCCGTCCACATGCCGGGGCCGTGGACACGTTCAGGCAGACGACTGACGTTGAGCGGTTATGATAATGTGGACATCATGAGTCATGATTGGGCCCAATAGCCTGAGAGTCTTGGCGTATGACAAATTTGTTGGATTTTGAGCATCATACAAGCTCATGTTCCTTTGTTCCCTTGCCCTATTGTCCTGTTATTCCCCTTTTTCATACTCACATCACATTATCTTCCCTATTTAGAATTATATTGTTCCTAGTATTTATATACATAGCTACATGTGAATACAGCTCCTGTGTGATTGCAAGGGTCTTTTGCTACTTGAGTATGTGATAGAGACATGTATTTAAACATAATTGTGCAGTATATTCTCCTTTCTCCTTTCATGACATTCTAGTGGCTTGCCTCTAGTCTTAAAGGTTACAGCACCTTACTAGCTGTAGAAGGTGAATGTGAAGATCTATTCCTGGAAACTCCTCAGAGTATTTTCTAAGTATGTTTCTGATCCATCTTATAGGGTATTAGAAGGAATTGACTCTAGCTCATGTGCTGTGCTCTCACATGATTGTCAGGTTATAACTTCAAACAGGTATTGGTTCAGGTATCCTGTGGAGTCTGAGAATACATGAGAGAATCAGAAGTCAGAAGACCCAAGGCTCTGGAAATATGCTGGGTGAGAACAAGTAGTCAGATGCCATAAAGGGAGGTAGAGTTGCAGGGTATAAGAAGGACTTGGCTTCAACTTATGTGCTGTGCCCTTGCACACACATTCAGTTGTCCTCATTTTAAGTTGACAGATGTCTACATGAGAGGGGAGATAGCTGGAGTTTTGAGTAGTTCTGGATATCAAACATACAGAAAGAATGAAGGAGTAGATTAGACTGAGTTGAGACTAATTCAAGATTCAAACTAGAGAGCTAAGTAGATATTTGCAGATGACTATATAGAATTGTTGGGACTGGAGAACCCACTGGGTCCCAGATCCTACTCTATAATTCTTTATCTCTCTTTCATAGTATGGCCCACTGACCAGGCCCTGCCTGGGTATTTTGGATTCCTTAGACACTTGAAGATCTTGTCTCGATCTGCCTATTAAGGTCTAAGCTAAAAAGGGAAAGGGAGGCTCTAGTCAGATGGCCAATGATAAGAAACAAGTTAATTGGGGGGCCAACAATAGAGATCATACTAGTCAGGAGGTCCAACTCTATAAAATATAGTGGAGCTTGGCTTCAACTTATGTGTTGTGCTTCATACAACTGTTAGGGTGCTCTGGTATTTCAAACTGAGCGGATAGTACAATTGAAGAAGATATCAACACTTAGCTCAATTGACTAGAGGGCCAAATTACTAAGAGTCATGAGGTAAAGGGTTTCAGCTTGGCAGGACCTCTTCAAGGGTATTAGGATGGGAGTAGTAAGATTGGGAACTAGAAGAGGGTAATCTAAATTGATTTTCAAACTGAGGAAAACTGTAGTATACATGAAAGAACTTTATACTACAGGGAGACAGATGATCAGAGGGCTGGTCAGAGAAATGAGTGATGACAGGTCAGAAAGAAGTGAGGGAAGGAAACAAAGATGTAAATGAGACTAAATACAACATAGCAAGTATACTAAAAAGATGTGAGGTACATAGCAAATGAGATATATATGTGGAAATGGTGATGGGGGAGCAAGTGGAGTGGAGACAGGATGGAAGGCTAAGATGCTAGGATACATTGAAAAAAAAGTGTCAGGGGCACCACAGGTGGTGCTACCATGAGCAGGGTACTGATAGTAGGACAATGGAGGGTTACAAGACTAAAAACAGCTCACAGGGGTCCAAAATGATAAGGATCCTAACAGGTGGGCCATTTAGCTCTCACAGCAGTGGCCCTCCCAGTTCTTACCACAGTTTTGGTGGTGGACCCCTGAATTCCCATCATAGCTCTCATCACAGCTTGTACCCCAGTTCTTATCACAGTATTCCAGGTGGTAGACCTCTGAGTTCATACCACAGCTCACCCCCCAATTCTCACCACTCTGGCAATAGTTTGGTGGGCATATCTCACGGTTTCATAATAATTCCCAAACCCAGTCTTAGGACAGCACTCAAAGGGCTCACTGCCTTCCTTGGAAACAATCAAGGGAGGCCACCTGGTGTGCCAAGGTTAAGGAACCTGATGTTTTTCACAGAACTGATACTTCAAAGTTGCAGCCATTCCTCATACAATGCAACCTGAACTTCAATGATTGTCCTGACAAATTCACCACTGACAGAAGCAAGGTTATATTCATACTATCATTTCTCCAGGGCACCACCATGAACTGTTTTGAACTGGCACTCAATAATCTTGATGCTTACCAACCTGGCTGGCTCAACAACTATACATTCTTGTTACAGAGCTCAAACTTAACTTTGGCCTCCACAATGCTGACTCCACTTTAGCCAACATTAAGATGAAGGACAGCCAGTAGATCACCAAGTATATCATCCAGTTCAAATCCCTTGCCACACTCATCAATTGGGATGACTCTGCTCTATGCCATCAGTTTTATTCCAGCCTCCTGTCTCATCTTAATAATGACATTTGTCATGGTGACAGCAAAGCTGACTATTCTCATTGATATGTACATGAAAGCTCAGCAATGTGATGTTCACTATTGAGAGCAGTACACTGAGATTATTCACAAAACACCTTCAGACTGCCCAACAAAGAACAATCAAGACAACAAACAGGCATCCACATCAAATGAAAACAACAACAATGGTGACCACTCCTTGAAGAAGTCCAAGAAGAAAAATAGGACTGACTCGACCCCTAATGATGCTGCAGCCTCAAATAGCAATACTGGAACCTCTGTGGCTAAGCCAAAAGATGACTTACAGTGACTCACAAAACCTTTTCAATGTTTGGCATTTGCATATTGGCAGGCTGCTACCAGGGGAGAGAAAATAGTGAAAAATCTCAAAAAAAACACAGTATATACTGTAGCTAAACATGTGTAGAAACATGGCCTAGAATATTATTACATAATATCCATTTTTAGGCATGTTACATATAGTTTAGTCAGGCCTGCTCATTGAAAAGGTTTTGTTGCTGATGATTATGATGCAATATATGCTACATTGTAATACTTGGTATACCCTCCTCTGGCCTTTATTACTGCCTCAATCCTTCTTGGCATGCTTTCAATTAACTTTTGACACTCAGAAGCTGGTATATCTTCCCACTCCTTCTCTATCCTCTCCCACAACTCTAGAATCCCACTTGGTGCAGTGGTATACTGTCCCAGCTTTCTCTTCAAGTAATCCCATAGATGCTCAATATGGAGTGGAATGGCCAGCTTCAAGCTGGGAGATAATGTATTGTTGCTGATCAGGAGTGATGGAGTGCATGATGGATTGCTGGTAATGTAGAGAGGTATGAATATCAAAATCAACTATAAATCAACAAGTCACATGACCATGTTAAATACAATCCAGAAAATCATGTGATTCGGCAAGTTAATATAGCATATATTGCATCATAATGATCAGCAACAAAACCTTTTCAATAAGCAGGTCTGATTAAACTATTTGTAACATGCCTAAAAATGGATATTATGTAATAATATTCTAGGCCATGTTTCTACACATGTTTAGCTATATACTGTGTTTTTTTGAAAATTTTCACTATTTTCTCTCCCCTGGTAGCAGCCTGCCAATATGCAAATGCCAAACATTGAAAAGGTTTTGTGAGTCACTGTAAGTACCAAGCTTGGTGCTGATGGTAAACTGACCCCAGAGGAAAGACAGCATTGAAAGGATAATGATCTCTGCCTCTAGTGTGGCACCCTAGGACATATGGCCAACAAATGTTCTTTAAACAACACCACCAAAGCTCACACTGCTAAGGCTGAAAAGCCCTTGGACACACCAACATTGGTGACTGAGTCAAAAACAGTGTAAGCTACATAATCCTTGGGCTCCCACACTGGTAAGGATCACATTGGATTCCCCTGTGTGATAGTGGCCAACTCCTCCTGAAATACATCCCCTCTTCAAGTTACTTTTGTTTTTAGCATTCTTCAGCCTTTTTTCTCTTTCAGCTCCAACACCACTGGTTGATCTGGTCTCCCTCAGAACACTTGGACAACATTGTTAGCAATATTGTCACCCCCCAAAAAGACCTTTTCAGTTACTCATTCCACAAGAAAACTCTTTAGGTCAATTTTTGACAAAGTTGATTTGTGATTTTCAGTCATCCTTGGATGCAACTAGCCCATCCATTTACAATCTGTTGATTGTTGGGTATTGGGTTATCATATAGTCTGCCCCCCTGATGGTTAATTTCCTTCTCTTTAGCTCATCTAGGGCATGGAGGCTCTGCTGGCCACCCGTCTTTAGGTTCTTTCTGGATACTCTCTCAGTTCTGTGCCCTGTGTATTCAAACTACCTTTAGAGCTCCACTGAACACCCACCAGTCCTGTTAGGGCAACACTAACAAGGCTACCAAACACAAGATAGAATATAGCAATATAAAGTGAAGAGGGGACAGTTCAATGACAGGGAGATCACACTTGTTTTAGTGGGATTCCTAAGAGATTGAAACTAAAGAAATGAGTATGTACAGGTCTACTATTTATACTATTTATTTATTAGAAATCTGAAAAAAATACTAAAAACAGCATGTATGCACCCTACAGTGCATAGCTGCACCTTGGCATTTATGTAAGCCTGCCCAGTGCTGTGTAGGCCCATCCAGCACTATGTGTCCATCAGGGTGTAGATGGCAGTGTCGGCCTTATGTTGGTGCTGTCGTTTGGCCATGCCACCACTGTGTTGCATCGTGGTGCTGCTGCACTGCATTGCTGTGTTGCTGTGTGGCCACTTTTCATGCAGGCAGCAGCACAATTATGTAATTGTGCTCACACCTTTGCCTGTACTGTTTTGTAGGTGCATAACACATGTACAGGAGGACTTGATGTAAAGTTTGTAGGCATCACTGCACCAATGCCCCAACAATTGGACTTCATAGTCAGTGAACCCTGCTTCAGCAGTGGAGGAAGCTGCACCTCTACGAAAGGAGTGACCTGCAAAGGAGGCAAAATTGAAACCAGCAGTTTGGAGGAGGGATTTGAGAGAAGACACAAAGAATGAGTACTGGAGGGGGGACCCATCACTGTTACAAAACTGTGGTGAATTGGGAGAGCATGGATCCACAGTGAAGAGATATTTGAGGGCCTGCACCACACAAGTGGTGGCAGCTACTGCTACAATGTAAGTGGTGACATCTTCCAAAAGGGGTCAGTTCTAGAGGCAGGAAAAGTGATAGTAATATGAGAGGGCTCCTCGAAATTAGGAAAGAAAGAAATGGCATCCCTGGTCAAGTGAGCTAAAGGATCAAAGGCCTGAAATTTGTTTCCTTTGATAGTAAATCTCCCACAGCATAAAAATCCTGCAAATGCTAGCTTAATGGCTGCATCGATTGTAGCAGTGAGGAGTGATGAGTGTGGGAAAGAGAACATAATGAGGTGATGAAGAATAGGAAGGGTTATTGGTGCCATGGAATGGCAGGCATGCTCACCAAAGTAGCACTTGGTGCCTCTGATGACCTGTTGGATGAGGGAACCTTTGATGGCCTCAAAAGTGAGATCTGCATCAATGTGGAGTGACTTGACATGTCTGAGATACACCTTGATTGTCAATGCTTTGAGCTGTCTTGTGAGCCTAAGATGAGCAACCCATCCAATGATGGCATTCTTGCTGGCAGGGAGGAAAGAATGGTCCTGGTTGAGAAGATGGGGTTGGAGGGTGATGAAGTTGATGAAGGACTGTTACCCTGTGCTATATGTTTTCCAAGTGCTGTTGGTGAGGCCATACCAGAGGAAAAAGGCAACTGGTGGGGAGAGGTGAGCATTCATCTGATACCAATGAGCAGGGGTTGTTCAAGCAACTCTGTTTATACAAGGAAGGGTTAAGAGTAAATAAGTATGCATATTGAAAATGAGAGGCAGAGTCAGCAAGGGCATTCATTTGAGAAGAAAGCCAAGAGGAAGAAAAAGAGAATCTTAGAAATGATGCTAGCATGACAATATTGTGGACAATGGACATTGTGAAACAGGTGTGGGTGGTTTCTTTTGTAAGTGTCACAACTGTCACAAGTCACAACATTGTCACAAATGATCAAGGGTAATATTCGACAACTCTTCGACTCATCGAATTCAACTCGATAAACCCGAACATTATTCGACACCATCAAATCTCTTTTGACATGTCTCATTTCGACATCATGAATGATTTCATTATTAATCCATAATATAGTCATAACAATACAAAGAAAAGCATAAAAGGGCCACGAAAAAAGTGAGGAAGTCAGTCGAAATATCTGTAAATTAGTGATACTAGTAATCTAACTTGTCATACTTCTTCGACAAATACTTCTGTGAGTTCTCGCAACTGGTAATAGCCTCTTACTTCATTGACAGGGCAAATATATACTTTGTCAAATGAGGCTTTCGAGTTTTATCAGTAGAGAATTATTCAACTTTATTGAAGAATAATTGATTCGTAACAGTATATTTCGACTATCAACTGTTGATGAAGCCCAGGACATGATCCGAGACTACCAAAGCATCGAGTACCACAGCACTTCAATCCGTGGCTCCCATTCCTTCACTGAGAATTATTTGGCCATTGCGAATTCCAGTTTCTCCTTTGACCAAAACTCGAAGAGCTACGATGTCTTCAATTCGAGAACCTGGAGAAGTTTGAGAAGAGCCAATCTTGCCAATTCAAGAATCCGAATCCCCTTTAACACCTTTGCCCGAGTCTCTGCCTCCCAAACCTGTTACATCTGAGGATGAAACAATGTTACGACATTTCAAAGATGTGCTCGGAAAAGTATTGAAGGAACAAATGTCTTCAAAGGACCCTGAAATCACAGTGAATAAGCCCAAAGAGTTTACCGGAGAAGAACCTTTGATGTAAAGAATTTTATCGCTCAATGCGAAATGGTTTTTCAATCTTAACCAAAATCGTTTGAATCCAATCAATCAAAAATTACGATGGTAACTTCGTATTTCCAGAAAACAGCTCAAGAGTGGTGGCAACCTTTTCTATTAAATCCCCCGATTCCTCTGCCATCTTTCCTTGTGGATTATCTTGATTTTCTAGATGAATTATATGCTCAGTTTGGAGAAATCGATGCAGAAGGAGAAGCCGAAGAAAAACTCAACAATCTTCAAATGAAAGCTCATCATCATGTTGCGAAGTATTCGATTCAATTTACAAGTCTCGCTGCTCAAACTCGATATGACAAATTCACTTTACAACAACGATTTTATAAAGGACTTCCAAATTGAATAAAGGATGAAATAGTGAAGCTTCAAGTTCAGCCCAAAAGTTTTGCAGAATTGTGAATGGCAGCCCTTCGACTTGACTCTTACTATTGGATGCGAGAAAATGAACGACAATGTGAAACAGAATCAAGTTCAACTCCACGAAGTTTGAAAGAAGACAATCGATGATGCCTACAACTTATCCTTCAACATCACAAATACCTTTGACTTCAAAACTGACAACTTCGACTTCAAGAACATTTAGGCCTTCGACTCAAGTGAAACCGTCTTTGACAATTCTAGGATCTGACGGACAATTACTTCCTGCTGAACGAGAGAGAAGATTTAAAGAAGGATTATATATATTATGTGGAGAAAAAGGCCATTCAGCGAGGGATTGCCCGAAAAGAAAAACTCGTCAAATTGCAAAAGGATGAATCATTGAAGTCCAAGATTCAACAACTCAATTTGATCAGTTGAATCAAACATCAAATGTTTAATTGGAAAATTGAAAAGGGATACTCTTCAGATGTGAAGAATATTGAAGAATGTCAAAAAAGATGCCTGTGTGATATTATGAGCGGTAACAATTTCTGATTCTTTAATTATTGAACTTAAATCGAAGAAAATTCCGAAAATAAAAGCATTAATCGATTCAAGATCTAGTCGCCTTTTTATGGACAAAACATTTGCACAACAAAATAATCTATCTTTTGACCAATTGAAAAATTCGTTATCACTAAAATTAATCAACGGATCAGTTCCGACATCAGGACAAATCATGTATACAACTACATTACAAGTTTATTTCCCATCTGGGCAAACTCAAGAATTACAATTCTTTTTAACCAATCTCAACTCGTCTTGTCAAATGGTATTAGGACTCAACTGGCTGAAGCAATACAATCCTGCGATTGACTGGCGATCTGGCCATATATCGTTTGAACCTACTTCGACACCTTCGACAAATCTGAATCTGATTCAACCATCAATCAAAACGTTATTGGAAGAGAAGCATGCTTCAACCTTGGCAAGTCATTCATCTACATCTGAGAAAATCCATGAAGAATCGAAATCCGAGACTGTCAATCCGAATATCAACATAGTCAATCAGAAGACTTTCTTACGAGCTGCAAAAGCAAAAGACTCTCAAACTTTTGTGGTCTTCATTCGCGACGAATTTTTCAAGACTTGTAAGGCCTCTGGTGCAAAAACTATGACTTTGACTTCATTCAACATACCAAATGTTCTGACCGAATATTCCAATTTCTCAGACATTTTCAACAAAAAAGAAGCCGAAGCTTTACCTCAACATTGAAGTTATGATCACACTATCCCATTAGAAGAAGGAACTACTCCACCTATGGGCCCAATCTATTCGTTATCCAAGACAGAACTTCAAGTGCTACGAGAATATCTCCAAGAAAATCTTTCAAAGAAATTTATTCGATCGTCACAATCTCTTGCCAGCACACCGATTTTATTCGTTAAGAAGAAAGACAGAAGCCTACGACTTTGTGTCAACCATCGAGGACTTAATAAAATTATGCGAAAAAACTGATATCCATTTCCTTTAATTCCTGATCTTTTGGATCAACTTCGAATAGCAAAATATTTTACGAAAATCAATCTCCAAGGTATCTATAATTTAGTTAGGATTGCTCCAGGTGACAAATGGAAAACAGCCTTTCGGACTCGATATGGATCTTTTGAATATTTGGTTATGCCTTTTGGACTATGCAATGCTCTGGCAACCTTTCAACAATTAATGAACGAAATATTTTCAGATTTACTTGATATTTGGGTAATTATCTATCTCGACAACATACTAATATTTTCCAACAATCTCAAAGAACATCTACGACATGTTCAAGAAGTTCTTCGATGGCTTCAACAGAATTGATTATTTGCAAAACCCAAAAAATGTGAATTTCACAAAACCAGTGTTGAATTTCTAGGATATGTTATTTCTCCTCAAGGTGTATATATGGATCAAGAAAAAATCAAAGTTATTCAAGATTGGCCTGAACCTGTCACGAATCGATTATTCTTCGATAAAGTCGAATAATATTCTATTAACCGAACTCGAAAGCCTCGTTCGACGAAGTATATATTCGCTCTGTCGATGAAGTAAGAGGCTATTACCAGTCGTGTGAACTCACAGAAGTATTTGTCGAAGAAGTTATGACAGGATAGATTACTAATACCACTAATATACAGATATTTCAACTGACTTCCCTCGCCCCTTTCATAGCCCTTTTATGCCTTTCATCGTATCGTTATGACTATGTTATGAACTAATTATGAAATCATATATGACGTCGAAATGAGACATGTCGAAAGAGATTCGATGGTGTCGATTAATGTTCGGTTTGTCGAGTTGAATTTGATAGGTCGAAGAGTTGTCGAAAGTTACCTTTGAATGTTTGTGACAATATGTGACATGTGATGGTTGTGACAGAACCACAAAAAGTCCACACATTCAATTGTTTTTAGGATTTGCGAATTTCTATCGAAAATTCATTCCAAGTTATTCTGAAATTGTTTTACCATTGACTCGACTTACTTGAAAAAAGGTTCAATGGCATTTCAATGAAAAATGTCGACATGCATTTAACTATTTGAAAAAAGAATTTACTACAGCTCTGATTTTAATTCATTGGAATCCAGACTACAAACCTATGTATACTCGAAACTGACGCTTCCGATCATGCCATAGCTTCAATATTTTCTATGCAAACTTCTGATAATGAAATTCATCCAGTCGCTTATCATTCAAGAACTCTTTTGACTTCTGAAATTAATTACGACACTTGTGATAAAGAATTATTGGCAATATTCAAATCTTTCAAAATTTGGCAACATTATTTTGAAGGAACAAAAGAACCAATTGAAGTTTTAACGGATCACAAGAATCTCAAATATTTTGCAACAACTCGAATTTTGTCTCGACGACAAGCTCGATGGGCAGAATATTTATCGACTTTCAATTTGATTATTCGATTTCGACTGGGAAAACTAAATTTAAAAACAGATGTTCTTTCAAGAAGAAATGACATTTATCTGAATGAACCTGACTATTCGAAAAAGAATCCAACTAATCTTCGACCAGTATTTACAAATGAACAAATTCAAGCTTCCTTACATGCAACATATTATCTTCCAATAGCGAGAAAAGCTACTCTTATTATGGATATAGATCAACTATTGAAAGATACATTGAAAGCTCAAAAAGAAGATCAATTTACTCTCGACAAAATTCAACACATTTCCGACAGTACTGAAGTCGATTGGCAAAGAACAAACAAGACTTTTTATGTTTCCGAAACAGAATTTACGTTCCCGATTATCAAAATATTCAACTTCGAATTCTTCAATCAAGACACAATCATATTACCACAGGTCATTTCGGTCAAATGAAAACGTATTGGACAATATATTGAGATTTCTTTTGGCCACGACTCCAACAAGATATTCAAGATTTTATTCACTCATGCATAACATGTACAAAATCAAAAACTCCATGACATTGACCTATTGGATTACTTAAGCAACTTCCAATCCCTCTTTGACCATGGCATTCGATCTCAATGGATTTTATTGAACAATTACCGACTTCGAATGGTTACGACTCAACACTCGTAATTGTCAATCGACTTTCAAAACAAGCAATATTCATTCCAACTTACCTCTGATTTATTCAGAATTTTATCTATTTTATTTCTGGAGCTGTAAACCCATCTTTCCAATTTCACCAAACATCCGGATGCTTTTTTGGGTCACTGTATACTACGATCAACACTCCTGAACTTGCTCAACTTTTCGTATTACATGTCTTTTCAAAACATGGAGTCCCAAGTCATGCAACTTCCGATCAAGGGTCTAAATTTGTGTCGCATTTCTTTCAATCTCTCAGAACAGCACTCAACATGAAATTACATTTCACTTCGGGATACCATCCTGAAGGCGATGGACAAACCGAATGAGTCAATCAAACTCTCAAACAATATTTATGAATATATTCCAATTATCAACAAGACAATTGGGCCAAATTACTTCCTTTAGCTGAATTTGCTTACAACAATGCATCTTCTGAAACAACTGGTGAAACACCATTTTTTGCTAATAAAGGTTATCATCCATTGTTAGACATTCACCCTGAAAAAGATCTAGCTTCTGCTCTAGCTCGTGATTATACAACAGATCTCGAAGCTCTACATAAACATCTCAAATCAAATATCCAGAAAGCACAAATACGTTATCAAAAATATTCCGACATACATTAAAAAGAGTCATTCAATTTCCCGACCCATTCTCAAGTCTTTGTACAATCCAACTTCATTCAAACGACTCAACCATCGAAAAAATCATTGGAAAAATTATTAGGCCCATTCGAAATCATTGCTCAACCAGGATCTCATTCATATACATTAAAACTTCCCAATCATCTCAAAGGAATTAATTCATCCTGTCTTTCACGTTTCAATGTTAGAACCATTTTATCCCAATACTTTCCCAAATCGAAAACAACCTCCTCCTCCACCAATTTATGTTGAAGAAGAACCCAAATACAAAATTTGAGAAATTTTGGATTCAAAATTCAATAAAAGATATAAAAATTCATTACGATATTTAGTTGCTTAGGAAGGAACAGACGAAAAAACTTTGTGGTTAGGATCTCAAGATCTCGAACATGCTTTCAACCTTATCAAAGAATTTCATCAAAAATATCCAAATCTTCCACAACATTAAAAATTTCACTCAACTATCTTTCAACACTTATTTCAACATTTATTCAACAAAATCGAAAAACATAATCAAAATGCCAAAAACATCAATTAAATCAAAATTTCAAGTATCTATAAGTCCTCAATTCCTTTCTCTCTCAATTCTGCCATTTTATCAAACCATGCCCCCCTAAATCAACACTAATATCAGTTTCTTCACTAAAATCCCCACTTTTGACCAATTTCTTCGACAAAACTGAAAAATCATCTTTGAACACTTTGACCTCACCGATTAAATCCTCAATCATTTTCTCCATTTCCAACAATTTTTTCCTGCAGTGATTTCATTTCCTTTTCCAAGTGGTTATCCAATCAATTTTCCGACCTTCTCAACCATCTTGAAAAGTTTGACAATCTCGACATGACATTGCAATGGATATTTTTCCTTTGCCCAAGTTTATGAATTCCAGGACTACCATTTTCAACCTCATCGTCCAATTCTTCAATTACCTTTCAACTCTTATTTCGACTCTGACGCGGTTTTCCAGCTGGCCTATTTATAGTCCAATAGCAGGCCCGATGCATTCGATTGCAACAATCACAATTTGATGACACATTTGTTTTCTTGCACACAAAATTTGTATTAAAACACATCATGCAACTGAAAAACAAATTATCAAAATTGAAAAAAAAGATTCGATAAATCGAAAATTTACAAATTTTCCGATTTTGCTTCAAATTCCCATTGCATCTTGATTCCTTTGTGATTTGCCTTTTTGAACGGCTCTTGACAATCCACCAACCATTTTTTGGGAATTTCTTCTAAAAAAAATAACTAATTAACTAATTTTAAGAAATCCCAGAAATAGACTTACCAACCACATCAACTACTATATCTCTATCTTCGAAACCCAAGAATTCAGATCCTGATTCGAAATCATCACCTTCTATGTCAGACATTGATTGATGAAGATGAAAATAGATGACGAAAAACTTTTTAAACTCTGATCTCATGGGCTTGGTCACAAAGGGAGGATACTGTCATGACCATCACAAGTCACAACATTGTCACAAACAATCAAAGGTAATATTCAACAACTCTTTGACTCATCGAATTCAACTTGATAAACCCGAACATTATTCGACACCATCGAATCTCTTTCAACATGTCTCATTTCGACGTCACAAATGATTTCATTATTAGTTCATAATATAGTCATAATGATACAAAGAAAAGCATAAAAGGGCCACAAAAGAAGCAAGGGAAGTCGGTTGAAATATCTGTAAATTAGTGATACTAGTAATCTAACTTGTCGTACTTCTTCAACAAATACTTCTGTGAGTTCTCATGACTGGTAATAGCCTCTTACTTCATCGACAGGGCAAATATATACTTCATTGAACAAGACTTTCAAGTTCAATCAGTAGAGAATTATTCAACTTTATTGAAGAATAATTGATTCATGACAGTAAGTAAAGAGACAATAGCAGAATTGTCAATGTGAAAAATAATATGGTGGCCAGACCAAAGAGTACCCTAGCAGGTAATAGCTTGCAGAACAGCATATATCTCCTTAAATTGGATGTCCCAATCTCAAAAGTGGCAGGGTATTTGAGAGGCAAACCACTGGTTACCAAAGATGCCAAATACATACAGTGTTGGGATGGAGGGCTGGATGATAGTAATGCCATTTCAGGCATGAGAGAAAGTATGCCACCACCAAATATGTCACGAATCGATTATTCTTCAATAAAGTCAAATAATATTCTACTATCGAACTCGAAAGCCTCGTTCAATGAAGTATATATTCACCCTGTCGATGAAGTAAGAGGCTATTACCAGTCGCGAGAACTCACAGAAGTATTTGTCAAAGAAGTTACAACAAGATAGATTACTAATATCACTAATATACAGATATTTCAACTGACTTGCCTCGCTCCTTTCGTAGCCCTTTTATGCTTTTCGTCATATCATTATGACTATGTTATGAACTAATTATGAAATCATGAAATCATATATGACATGGAAATGAGACATGTCAAAAAAGATTTGATGGTGTCGAATAATGTTCAGGTTTGTCAAGTCGAATTCGATAAGTCAAAGAGTTGTCGAAAATTACCTTTGAGTGTTTGTGACAATATTGTGACATGTGACAGTTGTGACAAAATATCTACACAGGCATAAGCAGGCATGTGGCAGTGAGAGAATGGGGAAGGGAAGATCATGGAGAAGTCAATAAGATGTCAGATAAATGCCCATACATGGGGGATTACTTGCACAGAAAAATGTAGAAAACCAACCAATTCTTGAATTTGCTTTAATGTAAAGGTGTGGGTGACAAGTGCTGCATTGAGGATGCTGCAGAGATACATGAGTTCATTGATTGGTAAGCAAGCTTCCATAGCAATGGTATCAATTTCCAGGCCAAGATATTCTAATTGTGTGCATGGCCAAATAGTTTTTTCGTGTTGAAAGGAGAGGCCAAGCTGGTGTCCAAGGGCTTGGTACCAGTCAATGGCAGCATGAGCAGTGTGCAGTGAAGTGCTTGGAGGAAAGATTGGCAAGAAATCATCCAAATAGTAGCAAAGAGCAGCTGGAATATGGCACACAATGATCCAGTGTAATGCTTCGGCAAAGAGGTTGGAGATATAAGGCGCGGAATGCAGCCCAAAAACAAGTACTATTGTGTAATAGAATTTAGATGCCCAATGGAAACCAAGGAGGTGCCATTGTGATGGAGCTACGGGGATATGATGGAAAGCTTCCTTAAGGTTGAGTTTGGCTAGCAGGGTGCCAGGGCCAAATGTCCGAATCACTTGGAGGGCAGCCATGAAGGGGTCATAAATCATGGAGGCTTCTGAATCAGAAATCCCGTCATTGACAGATGATGACGTTGGCCAAGATAAATGATTGATAAGTCGTCGTTTGGAGCTTCGTTTACGTGTTAGTGAGGCCTAGAGGAGAGCAGTGAAAATCTGGCAGCGGAGGGGAACGGGCCCACAGCGTGTGAATGTGATAGGAGCTTGATAATGGTGGAAGATACGGATGCTCAAATGCGGATGCTAAGTTTTCACAATGCTGCTCATGATCATTGCCAGTGAAGCCAATGACGGCCCCATGTTTTATTATGTGCAGTAATGACGTGACAAAGGTACGATCAGGGTAGTCCCGAAGATGTAACTCCCAGGCATCTAAATTCAGCGGGGATGAAACAATAGGAAGTGTGTGGGGTGAGATGGGTGAAAGATTGCAACGGGAGTCAGTATTATCTTTGTGGGACAATAAATAGCCCCATGTTCGGTGCTATCGCACAGCCTGCACTTGTGGATGCGGTAACACTTCTCTCGTGAACATTTCCGGTAATTGAAGTCTAGGCAAGGCGTGTTTTTGGAAGACTCACTTCCAGTATGAGTTGCTGTAGATTTTGCAGGGCGGACACGGGGGTGGCCGACAAGATATTGCCCTTGGAGATAAGAGTCGAGATCGCCCAATGGGAGAAATCGCCCCGAGCCATTTTGGCCAAGCGTTTGGAATGAAATGCGAAGTGATAGTTCAGGAGAGCCGTCCAATCATATTCCAAATTCCAACGAGCAAAGCAGTGACAGATAACTGGAAGTGCTGAGGATAAAATTTGTAACGGCGGGGGATGGAGGGCCTGAAAGCACATGGGCGTGGAGTATGCCGAAATAACGGGAAAGAGGGTAGTAAAACGATTCGAAATTAGGAAAATCCTTTGTGGACGATCGTTCAGCACACCATCTCGAAATTCGTAGGTAGATTTTTGTGGTTTAGAATGAACGCGCACATCCAACTTCGTAAGTTGATTGGGCCGAAAGGAGTGCCGAATGATTGTCAGCAGCATCGTTTCCTCGATTTCGGGGAAAAGGGAGGTCAAGGAAGAGGACGCACCGGAGCCCAAAGTCCCAGTGGGAGGCAGGAACCCTGCTCGAAGTCTTTGAAGACGATCGAGTGCGGAATTGAGACGGGACGAGATGGAGAGGTATATACTATGGAATGCAGTATATATGGCCTAAGGACAATAGGAGAGAACAAATAAATAATGCGTAGCATTGTTTGCTAGTGTCACGTGCCTCCTTCTTTTTTTTTTTTTGTTATATTTGTATCCCGCTTCAAGCAACAATGGCTAACTGCGGCTAGGGGGTGGAAAGGCCCCCAGAGAAACTATGCTACGGTGGTAAGAAGTTCCGAGTGAGCTTCGTGGCTACGATGGATTTTAGAGGGCTCAAGTCAGGATGGGGACGGTGAAAGTCGGCGTACGGAGTCAGATGTAGCTAGAAGGAGAAGAAGACCAAGAGAAGGATATGTACATCGGCCATGACGTTCAGGGACGATCTGTTGTGGAGGGATTGTGGGAGAGGTGTGGGGCGAGCGGGGGAGTCGGCGTCGCGACGGAGCCAGGTGGCTCTAAGGAGGTTTGTAAGGGCGTGGTGCAAAGGCAGAGGTTTGGCAGATAAATTTTGCAACTGCTCTGAGCCCAGACTTTGTACCCAGCAGAAAGGCCAGGTCAAGACCGCGTGAGACCTTTCGTAGGGGCCCACGCCAGTCTTCGTAAAGGGGGCAACTCGTTAAGATGTGGTCGCGCGTTTGGAGGGGTGCATACCCACAGGGGCATGCAGTGGGCAGATTGGGGAGGAAGCGGTTGTAGTATTCCCCAAAGAAGCCGTGCCCAAAGATTGCTTGAATGAGGCGAGTGCACAGCACACTCGCCTCATTCAAGCAATCTTTGGGCACGGCTTCTTTCAGAGAAAATGGACAAACTAATTTGTCCAAACCAACATGTGACCGACGCGTGACCTACTCAAGCGACAAGACCTCTAAGCTTTAGAACGTTGAAATGAGCCGGTTGGCTTCATTCAAGGGACCATCTTCCCCTTCTCAGCTACCCGTTCGACCCCACCATAATGTTGCGCCTCCCTCTCCTTCTCGTATGTCTGAGACTACACATCACCGAAAAGTAAGGACATTACTTCGCGAATTGCACACTACTGCTCAGAACTGGGACGATCTCGTGCTTATTGATGGACTAAGAGCCGTACAAAGTCTCATTGATACCCGCACAGAACTTGAGTATGTATCTTTATGACTTGTTGCAGCCCCGCTAAATTATCGTAGCAATCAGTTGACAGTGTTGCCCTCGCAATGTCTCCCACCAGTGGGGTCTGTCGCACCAAGGATAAATCTGATGGAGAAACGACTTGTGGATCTTGAATCAATGCTTGGGAAGTTGGTTAGTCGAAGGCAGACGAAAAGGCGTCCCTCTCTAATGTAGGAAACAGCAAAGACTGTTCGATAGGATGGTTACTATAATTGATTCTTTGGACGCCGTGCTTTATGAAGCGTGCAAGACTAAAGGGTGCAAGTGGGTGCAAGAAGAACCCCTATGGAATACGTGGACTCTTGAGAAATTCGGTAAAACCAATGGTTGTCTTCATGCTCTTTCTCTGATGTTTCAATTTTCTTGCATTAGTGACTACTGCCCCCACACTTCTACCGGGCAATCACAGGTGTCTCGAGGAACTGAAAGTGCTCGTGGCGACACTGCGTACCCATGACACTTCATTTGACGCCTCGCAAAATATTATTGCTAAATGGATCACTCAATCTTGCGTGAATCAAGAATGGTCAGACTGGGAGGATTTGTGTGGCGTGGAAGTAGAAAGGTGGGAATCAAACCAATAAGGGACAATTACTTAGAACTACAACATGAGAGGATCGCTCCCTACATATCTTCGTCGTCGGATATCTGGATCTCCTCTGTATTCTGAACAGCCTCAGTATTCACTTGCGGCTCGTCATCACCCGCGGCGTTCTTGACGGCTGTGTGGCGAGCAGCCACAAATGCAGTTTTACTTGAGGTATCTACCTCTCTTTCTGCAGCCGCCATGGGATCTGCGGTAGAGATTTCGGCTGGTCTTGCCCCCTGCCGTGATGCCAACGCTTGAGCAGCCAAAAAGGATGCTTCAGTATTGAACTGGGCCTGAACGCTACGTTTGATACGTAACATCTCCCGGAAAGTATCCTCCGACCCAGTCTCAATCTCGAAGCTATTCCACTCGGTCCAGAAGTTGGGATCCACACGCGGGTCACAGAATTGTGATGCATGCGCGTAAATAGCTCGTGCACGGTCAATCTCTCCCATCTTGCGTTCTAGCGCAGCAAATCGCAGACACATCTGGGCGGTTTGTCGGTTAGGCAGAGTCTCCAGGGCTCGCTCGTAGATAGAACGAGTCGCAGGTAGGCCGAAGCTCGCAGCGGCCTTCGCAATATATATGGTGAACATCTAACATAAAGGGATGAAACTTTAATAAGGAATGTTTTGAGCCATTAGATCAGTCTTACCTCAAACTTCTCTTCATCAGCGACCGATTGGGTTGCCCGGTCGTAAATACTCATGGCACGTTTCGCCAAACCGTACTCCTCTTCAAGCGAGCCATACATCAAGAACAATGCCTTGGACACTTTTGGAGGGCATTTCTCTAATGCTTGCTCAAATAAATCACGAGCACGCTCCAGCTTAGAACCACCCTATTATGTAAATCAGTAAAGTAATCAATATGTGAGACGATAAGAAACCACAGAATCACTCACATAACGCTTTACAAATTTAGAAAGATAAATATTCCATATTTCAAAAGCAACGGGGAAAGTGAAGAGCTCAACACCACGTTCATAAACCTATTTCCTACTTAGAATTGGAAAAGACTGATGAGCGATTTGGCACTCACTTTGAAACTCTCTTCAAAATAGTCGTTTTCTTCCAGAAATTGGGCATAGTTGATTATGATCTGTTGTCATTAAATATCGAACTGGATGTAGATTCAACGCCGGGCCTACCTGGGCGTTTGCAATGCGGAGCTCGAGAATTTTATCGTATACATTCTTTGTTGTCTCCACACTACCAATGGATTCTTCGAGATCAACGTAAAAAGACCAGAGTTTGAGAGATTTAAAAAGCCGAGCTTGAACAGGCAATGACTGTAGGGTCGGTAATCAGTACGGAGACATGCAGCATATATATGTATGTAAGAATGGACCTGATCATGATAATTGATTTTGGGGTTCTTCGGGACCACCGCGGCGCGTTGCATAACGCGGATGGCTTCCTCGTAATTTCTGAAAATGAATAAATAAATAACTCTGGAGATACGTATTGGCAAGAAATAGCACTAACTCGTTGCGAAGCTCCAGCTCCGACCACTCACACCAGACCTCCGCAAGGTCCTCCACCGATTTGAAAGCAATCTTTGTGGCCTTCTCCAATATCTTTCTGGCGCTATCCAAATCTTTCTCAGCGGTCCCAGTCGCCCCACCCTCCTCATAGAATTTTGCAAAATTGATAAATAGTCTATGGAAATTGGAGGTGGCCTTCTTCGAACTAATGGTTTCCAGAGCCTCAATATACGTCTGAACAATCTAGAGTCGAGAACTTTCAATATTATAGCCCAGGCTATAGTGTAGCGAAACGAACCTTTTCATCATCTTCGCCCCACAGCGCCACACGCTTTTCCCACTCTTGTACATCATTCGGGTTCCTGCGCAACAAGACGTCGTTCACCAAAAACGGCCTACGGTCCATCAAATCCTCAAACGACTTCATCAAAGCGTCCAACTCTTTCTCAGTCTCAACGGCATCCTCGTCGTCATCATCGGGCTCCGCGAGAGACTCCATAAGTGAACTGATCAATGTCTCCGAGAACTCCGCGTATGCATCGAATATCTGGGTGAAATCACGAATGGTGAGAACGCTCGCCAATCCTGCTTCGAATGTCCTTTTAGCACGGTCAAACTCGGCTCTTTTAATCCAGTACGTCGCCAAGCCCGACCAGAGACGTCCTGCCTGGTCGGGGTAAACGTCTAACCCGTCTTTACGCACTAATTTCTCTATATCGAGTTTCGTAGCACTGGCAGGGTCTTCATCTTCATCGTAGGGTCTAGCATCTTCCTTGTTAAAAGTCGGTACCGGTGGCACAGCGAATCGAACAAGGCTGCCTCTTTGATCTGCAGATAATCCTTTGTCCTGATCTTCGGCAGCACGGATGCGATCAGTCTCTTGAGTGTCAAGACCCACCTCCTCTGCAAACTTCTCCACAACATCCAGCCATTCGCCTAGAAGTTGATATGGACTTTTGCTATCTGGACTTACATATTCCCCGCGAGCAGCTTGGCGAGCTAATTTCAGCAACAGTTTGGCTGCTTCGAGGGGACGTGGGTCAGGGTTTGTTGATGCCAAGAGGAGAGCAGTGTAGTGCTCCGTGACGCTAGTGTCAACCGCAAGATAACGACGATATACAGACACAATAGTGTTCCCCGACTTTGTCTCAGCCCATAGGAGATACCTAGTCCAGATGCGTGAATGGAGAGAAGGGGGAAGGGTCCGGAGAGCCCTGTCAAATGTTCGACGAGCATGAGTGTACGAGAGAACAGGAGGGCACTTCGGGTGGAAGAATAAGTTGCAATATAACAGCCATATTCGGGGCATCTGCATTGAAATAAGATATAGTTGATTTTCCAAAACTGAAACTACGACACTTACATTCGGCAGAAACATAAGAGCTCGTTCAAATGTTGCAACCAGTGCTTTCCATTCCTCCCATCCTATGATACCGTCTACCCCGCCTTCCCAAATCATCATTTCCGCCTTTTCATCTTCCAAGGCATCTGTCATGTCCTGTAACTTTTTGCGACCACCAGCCCGTTTCGGTTTGACAGCTTTGCCTAGAATATACCAAGAACGGGTCTCAAGATATGCCTTCCAGAGTTTGAAAGAGCCTGGGAAATGATTTAAAGCTGCCTCGTAAAGATAAGTAAGCTTTTGCAAAGATGCGCGAGCAACCGGCGTAGCAAGTGGACCTAATAGATTCGCAATAGCTGGGGGAAGATTCGAGGGGGGAGCTGCCTTTTGCAATACATTTAAAGTTTCTTTTGTAGTGTGAATAGCTGTCCACCAGTGTCTAAAGGAATGCGGATTATGCAAAAGATCTTCTTCTCTATGCAAGTCCTTCGTAGATAACAGTTCCGGATGCGTCGTTGGTGTTGGAAAAGGAAGCGTGAGAGATAATATTGAGGTTAAAGACTCCAAAGAAGGAGCTGCTGGTTCTACCGAAGGCATTTTGATTTACACTAGTCAAGACCTTGGTGAACGCGACTTCAGAATGCAGGAGCCGACAACATGGCTCACGCCGTGCCATTATACCTTCCCGTATGCATACTAAGGATTGGAAAGATTGCCACCCTGCCGATAGGAAAACACAGTTTTCTGACCGAGATCTACCATTAAATTCTCAGGGAGTCGGTATTAAAAGGGTATGTTTAAGTAGTCTATGAATGTTCTATCTTGACCTACATTGCTAACACTAACGGTTATAACAGAACGGTCTTTATGCAGTCGCCCTCATCCTTTTAATCATACCTATCACCTATATCTCGTTTAATTTTGATAGTTATGCAACTAAGGAGGCCCCCGGGACAGACTTCACCAAACTGAGAGCACATTGCGCTAGCATTTCGCCTATCGCTGTTGCTGAGTTCCACAACCGACAAGCCGTTCTTGCACAGACTCTTTATCATCTGAATGCGTCTGCTTATATCGCAGAGCCTGGACCGAATGCCCTATATTATGCAAACATTAGCCAGTCTAGCTGGCATTTAAGCGAACGCCCTTTCTTACTGATAGTCTCCCCAGTCGTTATCGATAATAGCGTACAACCAAAGGTCACCATACTAACACCGAAGTTCGAAGCGTCTCGCGCAAAGTTACTTCCTCTTCCCGCTGAGAGTATTCAATGGATCGAATGGGCAGAAGAGGAGAACCCTTATGAAGTTGTTGCCCCGTTCTTAGCTACCATTGCTGGCGACAAGGTTTATATCGCAGAAGCTTCCCGACTATTTATCAAGGATGGTATCGAAGCTGCAGTCCCTACCCGAGTTGTTACATCAGCGCCGTTGGCTATTAGAACCCAGCGAGAGCGCAAGTCTCCCACCGAAATCGCCCTTCTTCGCTGTGTCAATGAGGTAATGGCAATGGCCATAATATATCCGTCTGGGGGACATTTATCATTCTACGACAGGTTACTCTATTAGCCATCCGAGCTGTACGAGAAAGGATGTATTTTGGTATTCGCCAGTCCGAAACGTCCGCACTGGTAGAGGAAGCACTTACTGCAGCAGGGCTGTCTACACCAAGTGCACTGGTTCTCTTTGGACGTATGTAATTGCAATTGTATCTTTTCTATTGTTATCAAGTCCTACTATTCGACAGCCAATGCCGCTTTCCCGCACGGCGGCCCGATGGATCGCACTCTTGCACGAACAGAATTCGTTCTTTTCGATGTCGGCGCTTCTTTTCATGGTTACCAGAGCGATGTCTCCCGTGTGAGCTTCGTCTTTACACATACATGGTCTCCCGCTAAATATACTTCTCCTTGATACAGACTTTTGCATTGAAGGTAAACCTCGTTCATGCGTGTTCACATTGGTCTGACCGTCGTCTCACAGGATTCCTCCATACCTCTTCAGCTCGGTCATATTTGGAAAACTGTGCAAGCCGCTCAGTCATCCGCTTTGGCAACAGCCAGAGAAAACGTGACTGCTTTTATGGTTGACAAAGCAGCCCGAGACTATATTACTTCACATGGATATGGTTCTTACTTCACACACCGTCTTGGTCATGGTATGGATCCTTCATTATAATAAACATATCTAAGCTCCGCGAAAACGCAGGGATCGGCCTTGAGGGACATGAAGCACCTTACCTCCATGGAGGCAGCATGGACATCATACGAAGTGGGCACACATTCTCCAATGAACCTGGAATATACATTGAAGGGCAGGTGAGATGCATGATCTGCGATCTACATGGCATGTGATATTCAATTAATGATAGATGGGTGTTCGTTTGGAAGATTGCTTCGTTATTCGTGAGGATGGCACGGCGGTCTATCTGACGGATGGCGTTGGAGGGCAATCAGTAAGCTATCTGAGACCATAATGGAAGACCTCCATCGTACGCATATTGCATATAAAGAGACAATTTCATGCTATGAATTAAAACATATCGGACTAGCCTGTCACTCGTTCTCCATTTCTACGCCATGTCCGACTCCAGAAGGACTTGGCATTACTTTGAAATATGACGTGTAGCTGCGAAGATGCGCGTGTAATCGTGTTTCATAGGGGTATGGTGATAAACGCGGCTGGCCACAGCTTCATGAATATCTATGGATGGTAGGTAATTGCAGTGAAGGAAGATCTAGATAATGGACACAAAATAATTTTGCAGTGTCGGTGCTGCATTGAAACAGACGTAATCTGATTAATTTCTGATCTATGCAGCCTGCCGCCTGGTGAGTATTTTGTACAGATGATGCGACTAAGAATTCGCGAAGGTCTCCATGCTGCCAACAGAGATCAGTAAAAAATTGACACAATAAGTACGCCACTACCGCCGGATAAAGAGATGGTCATATAATACTTTGTGCGAGCCCTGACAATGGAATTTGACAGAAACGAGCCGTATCATAGAGATTGCACAATTGCTGGAACATGTCTGATGTACAACTGAGGGAAACGGCTTGACGCATCACATCCGAAGCGTTCCATTGGTGGAGTATGGTTTCGCGAATGGAGAAATTGCCTTCATCGACAAATTTATGGAGCACCACATGGCAATGACCTTGGAAACAAGTAGCGTGGACAGATCCAATCTACGACAGCCGTACATCGTGTTTCTTTCAAACAAAATGACCATAGGAAACTCATCGCGGGTGTCATCATCCCTGTCTGGTATTAAAAGTAGGTCTTCGGCTGAATGACAGCTCATATGGAGAAAAAATTTAGTAGCAGGGCACGAAGAGACCCTCGTACCTATTTTACAGCCTGTCTGGTGGAGTATACTTAAATTCAAGAAAACAGCTGCGCTGGCATTGATCCTTGGAAACATCCATTAAATGACAAGGAGAATAGCATTACAGTAGGTAGAAGTTACCAGCGGGACAAAGGGTAATGTCACGGGGTCACACGGCATTCCACGTGATGGAAGCGCCTGTTTCAAACTCCGGCTTCTGACAGTGTTCAAGGTAAAGCCCTTGTCACCCACCTTCTTCAAGTACCACAACATTATGCAGGAACTCATCGCCCCGAGACCTCTTCGCCTCACTTCCGTACCTTCCTTTGCTCACCATTTATCTCCAGCTTCTACATCCTCTCTGATCCGTCCCAAGCCGACTTCAGTTAAGCTTCTCTCTGCACCAGCAGCCGAAGCCTTCACCCGTATTGCATTATCTGAAGGCAACGATGATGATCAAAACCCAGACAGAGATCGACCTTCCTCGGCTTTCGAAGAGTCAGACTCCACCCCAGCCCGGGATTCCGCTTCTCCTCGGTAAGTCGTCCCGATAAGTCTATAATATTCTTATCTGATTCCTACCAGTCTTTCGCCGGATGCTCTTGAAGAGTTTCTGTCTATTTTACAACCTGTGATGTTTAACAATCCTTCCTCCCCAATTATGCGTCCACGCTACGAACGCCCTCATCCCTACAGAGCCTGGACTCACAAGCGTAACCGTTCAACAGCGTCGGCTTCAGGTGAGGACCCAAATCGCTCACCAGAACGAGTCATAAGCCGGTCGAACTCATGCAGCGCTGAAGAGCGTGATGAAATGGGTGAAGAGGTGGTCTTTGATCCTCGGCCCTGGCCCTATTCTTTACTTCTTTGTTAGTGCCCATACTATCCCAGGCCCACTGATAAGAAGCTAACATCTATTTATTTCAACAGCTTCTCCCGTCTCGCGTTCTCACACTCAAAATCCGCTTGCTCGTTGTGTTTCGCATGATTTTGATGTTTCTTCCTACCTCATCCGCGCTGTGTCCCCGCGTGTGTCCTCACCATCCATTCTTGCTCTGGCTCAGTCCATCCCTATACCTCCTTCACCTTCCTCCCAGATTTCGTCTCGCGGATCTTCACCACATCCCATGGATATTTAATTCATAGTCATATTGCATACTGATTGTTATTCGCCTTGTCTTGTAACTGGGCACAACTGTATTCGACTTCCATATATTGTAATCCACAGACCATGTTACATCTTGCTTTGCCTCTTAATTTTTACATGTTTGTTATTGTCGGACGATGGAGTTCCTATATTGTATGGTATTTTCTATCTCGGCATAGTTAGAATTATGAAGAACGACGACTGTCCTTGGAATCGTGTTCGCAGGGACATAATACAAATATTTGTAAATAATTGACGAAAGCGGTTATACGGAAATGAATTATAACTTAACCTTGGTTGAACTGGGGGCCGACGCAGTTTCAGCATAAAGAGCTTCGAGGACCTCCTTATACATCTCGTACGCGCCACGTCTGTTGTAAATATTTAGCACGTAAAAGGTACATGAATATTGGCTTACCTCTTGATCTTGAATGTCGGCGTGAGGGTGTCGTTCTCTGTTGTAAAGGCATCCAGAGACACATGAATATTTTTAACTGACTCGAATCCTTTCAAACCCTTCTTCTTGCCCTGCTTCATTAGTTCCTCAAAGATGATTGCCTTAACAAGCGGATCACGGGCTGCAGCTTCCAACGCTTCATTATCGCTCGGAAGCACCTGTTTCTTTGAAATTTTGCTTGCGACCCCAGCCAAAAACTCTAGATCAGGGATGACGATTGCAACGAGATGATCGCGTAAGGAATCTCCATGAACGTAAATTTGTGAAATGAGGGGGATTGCACTATATGCGCTCTCTATCTTCTCGAGTGCAACATATTCGCCCTGTGATAATTTCATAATGTTCTATCGAGCAATGTCAGGGTTGGAATAGCGAAACGTCCACATTATTTTATTTACCTTTATCCTATCGATGATTTTGAAGCGACCGCACGAGTCCATTTCAGCGATATCACCGGTGTGTAGCCAGCCCTCTTCATCGATCGTAGCAGCCGTAGTGAGAGGATCTGTAAAATATAGCTGTTAACGTGGCACCGGCAATTTAAAATTAATCGTACCCTTGTAATACATAGTGAAATTGACTATCCCACGGGAGCAGAATTCACCCCGAGGACCAGGTTTATCCTCGGAAGTATAGCCCATAACCGGTACATCCACCAATTTAACTTCTGCAGCTGGTTGTGGAGGCCCAACAGTTCCAGAGCCGTTTCGATCACCGAAAACCGATCGGGTGCATATTGCAACTGTTTCTGTCATCCCGTAGCTACATTTTATAGTTAATATGTTGGCATCACGCTCTCAAAGGAGCAAGAACTGACCCTGCATGGCGAAAATCAGCTGTTGCAGACTAGGAAAATAATAAAATTGAGACATGCCTTCGAAAACTTCACATGCAAACGCAATCTTCAGGAAATCTATGACATCTGCCGAGATTGGTGCAGAGCCCGAGGTGATATTTTCAATTTGACCACCCAGCACACGTTGGATCTATCAAAGTGACGTCGGCAGAAGAAGAAGATTTTTGATGACATGCCAATTATACCTTCCTAAATACAATGCGGTCCCAAAAGGCGTGTTTCAATTCACCAGTGGCACGGAGGTTGGCGAGTTTAGTGGCAACAGCCCTCCTGAAAATGTTTCCTGTAGTTCGATGTCAACAGGTCTCACATTGAAACACGCAAAAGAAAGAATCATCCACCTTTGAATCCCGGAACATCTCCGGCAGCATTTGCAGCTTGATAGATCTTATTCAATACACGCGGTACCGACGGGAAGCTCGTCGGCTTTAGAATTTGAGCGTCCTCCAATAATCGAGCGGGATCGCCAGTGAAGTATCCAATGCCACCGCCGAGACTGAGACAGACGAGTTCGGCCATGCGCTAAACAACACCAGTTATTCTTCTGTCGAACAAGCTACATTTTCTCATCACTCACGCCATATATGTGAGCCAAGGGAAGATATGAAAACAGCCGACCAGGCTCTGTGAATGGCACACCCATGGCGACACTCAAAACAGCAACTGCACACTGGCCGTGTGTAAGAAGAGCACCTAATGATCCAATTAGCTACGACATTTCATTGCCGAGACGACGCTCGCATACCTTTAGGATTTCCAGTTGTTCCCTATCACACATTGAATTCGAAGCAGAACAGCAAAACGAATGTATTACTTACTGAAGTGTAGCAAATGGAATAAACTTGTTCTGGAGTTGGCGGAATAATCTCTCTGCGGTTGACTTTGCCCAAAGCCTCCACTATATGGATCAAGTGAGCAATACAATCGCTATGCCGACACAACGTAACGTACGTTCTTTCAAGCTGAGTAATTCTACCTTTCGGTGCTTGGCCCACGAACTGGCGACATGCTGGGCCTCATCAGACATGTTATCGATCACGACAACAACCTTAAGATGCGACAGACGAGAAGACAACGCAAGAATGGAAGGTAGGTGGGGGGAAGATACAAAGACTATACTAATCTCAGCATGATTGCAGCTGTGGAATGTTTGAGCTGGGTAAGTGAAAACGAACGTACAGTACAAAAAACGTACATATATTCTGCCAGAAACAAGGATATTTGTAAAGGTAAGTGTCAGATTAATATGTAACCTACCAACTGCATCTGGTCCCAACGTATCGTAAAGACTGACGGATACTTTGGCATAGGCTTGGACGGCCAGATCTATAACTTGCCATTCTGCAAGAAATCCCGTATAAATTGGCTACATTATAATCCGTTTGAGAGATGCCTACCTGGCCTATTCTGACTCCAAATACCAACAGTGGGAAGGTCCCCACCACCTGCACGTTTCTGCTGCCATAAAAGCTCTAGCGCACTTCCTACGTTGCGCCTCCGTTCATCAACTTGACTGTAAGTCTCCCATGAATACTTTGGGGCGAATTTGAGAGGATTTGTGGATATGATAGGTCGATGACCAAGGCACGGCTCGTTCGTCGAGTGCTCAAGACCTGCTTGAAAGACCTCATATAATGAACGTTTGCCTTGCTCTGAGTCGTAATTAAGAAGTTCGGGCCAAGCGGCTAGGATAATTTCTTTAGACGTTGACAGCCATAGACGGCACTCATACCACATACCATTTCGATAGATACCTGACAATCGACAAGCTGAGGCGACTTCTCAGCACAAGAAACAATGAGGACGTACCGGTTTGACCAGGCTTCTTTGTACCGGGAAGTTCGATAGATTGTTTCGAATAATCGAAGTCTTCAGGGTATAGAATCAGACGAGGCCCTTCAGTGAGAGCCATAGTTGCTGGCAGAGAGGAGGCAGGAGAACGGCAGGTAAATACCCCGACTGTTTGTAGCAATCTCACATGTGATTGTCGGACCAGAAAACTCCCTGACTGAATTTCCATCCCAGTCCTGAGGCTGTATCGATCTCCTTAAACTTCTTGGATAAATGAAACTCAGACAAGGCTGACAAAAAAAGAATGAGCTACTATTATTGCCATGTGTCTTATAGCTCTCTAGTATACAAGTGATACACGACGCGATGTTAGACAGGTAAACAAAACCGATTAAAATGAGAGAAAAGGAGGGAATCAGGCACAGACTAGTGACCCTAATGGACGAATAGACTACAACCAGGCACAAACACAGACTGGTCACCCGAACTGACGGAACTCAGACGACCACATGGTGGACAGAACCAAAGCCATGGATAAGGACTACAATGGTTACAGGTAGGTACTTCAAGTTCCAAACCACATATCCTAACAAAACTTGCATCGCATTGCTAGTAGAGGATACACCAAGGTCCAACAACGTTTGTGGTGAATATTGAACAAGAAATTATAAGCGGAAACATCCCAGTCATACAGTGATCATGAAGGTGACAAGCGGGAGGTTGTCATGTGCTTACAGTGACTTTCATGCATGTGAAGCCTGCGCTAAGTTCAAGTGGCCATCGCTCGGTGTTTACAACCACAGGAATATATTACTACCACAAGAAGATACAAATAGTTGCATGGAGTTTGCCCGAGTCGCCAAACATAATTAACCATTCATCATACGGATACAGTCCATTGCCTAGATTCAGTTCGCAGGAAAAACAAAGAAAAACCCGTTTATGGAGCACTGAGGGTGATCTAGGCATAGTTTAAATTCCTTAAGTTATTTTAAAGTGCGAAGATATAGAACTCACCCGCATAAATGTCTCGTAATTCACTTGCACCCATCCGTCACGATCGGTATCTTCCCTAATATAAGTCGCATTCAGACGTATTCTACCTCAAATTATACTGTAATGCACCAACCTCTGGAAGCTCTCTGTGAGCATCTTCACGCTTACGCATGCACGAACAAATCGGTCGAAAGTGATGCCAGCCGCGGTAGTATGACCATTATCATCAGGTAAAGATGCTGAAAAACGTATCAGCACCGTCTGCGGTTCTAGTAACTATCAGCGCACCATATTTCTGTTCAATTAAACTCAGAATGAAAGGCGAGAGATTGTAGCCAAAGCTTCGCAATGCAGTAGCTAGCTCTTGACCATCGATTGTGCCTGAAGGCATGTGTTAGAGAATGTGCCACTCGAACGAAAAACGACTCTGACCACTTCCGTCCCGATCAAAGTTTTTGAAGACGTTCTGCCAGTCACTAATATATTTCCACAAACCGGAAAATTCTTAAAAAGAAATCAGTGGAGGTCATAGTCGATTTCACCGTGCTGATTACCGTTGAAACTAATGGTACCGCTGCGATCCACGTCCTAGAACTATGCTTCAGCTTCATTGTAGATGGGTCAGACACTCAGACACTCACAAATATGTTCATTAGCATCTGACATGTGTCCAAGTCGAAGTCTGCAACAACGTTACTAAGTACCATATACCCACGCGAGAATATTCGTAGACAGGACGTGGATATGCTTACTGGTCCAGTTCCCATTGACAAGTGCCCTCTGCAACTCCCGAACAGTGATGGAGCCAGAATGGTCAGCATCGACCTATGGGCGCGATAGGTGTTCCTGAATATGGATAAGAGTGCTATGTCGATATATGCTTACACTTGTGAACCAACTCCATAATTGATCTTGTGGGGCAGCAGTAGCGGGTCTATAGACAGTAGAAGCTGGTCGTGGCGTTTGGACTGGAGTGTAGTTGGAATTTCGAGAGTAGAGTCTGTTCATATGGTGATTGGGGCGATTAAACGTGATGATATCACTGTTAACACAAGATGCTTAAAGACCTTTGAGGAGGCTATGTACAAGAAGGGGTACAATCAGTGTCTACGTAGACGCCAGCAGCGCATCGAATGATGGCTGTGTGACACTGCGACCCACCGCCGTAACTCGCATCCCCACAATTATGCTAGCTTCTTACTTGCTCAAAGTGGATTGCTGGGCATAGACATTGGCGGTTAGGCTGTGCACGCAACGTAATTGACGACTAGTAAAAGACCGTTCGCATGCAAGGCTCTCTTGTTCCGTGACCACCACCTGCCTCTGGGGTTGGGGCCCCCAGTGCTCGTGGTGAGGGGCGGAGAGGCGGATGACAGTGAACAGGTTTGGGGACCTCTGAATTCACTGCTCTGTCAAAGTCGGCAGCCTTCAGCCGCGCACCAGTGTCGTCTGCGGAACGTCACTGGCACCTACCAACCATGACTGTTGCCTGGCAGTGGTCTACCCTTCCTACCCACCTCCGACTCCAGCATTCACCTATGCACTAGCAATGCAAGACTTCGGTGTGCCTGCAGCCCTTGTCGACGCCTGCTAGCAGGATCTCGGGCTTTTCTTGGGGCTTCGGCCCAAGGCCTCAAGGCCTCAGCTCTATACCATGTATATATCAACATGCCCCCCCTTTGCTTACTAAAATCCCTTCCGCACACGCAGCTCACTCGGAACTTCGTACCACCGTAGCATAGTTTCTCTGGGGGCCTTTTCACCCCCTAGCCGCAGTTAGCCATTGTTGCTTGAAGCGGGATACAAATATATCAAAAAAAATAAAAAAAAATAAAAAAAATAAATCACATGATGAGGCGGGAGGACTTGCCGGTACCGTGAAAGATATTACCACAACAGCCTTTGTGCCCAAGTCGTACTGCGTCCACTGCCAGCTTCCATATTTAAGACCAAAAAAAAGCACCATGGGGATCAAGGCAGTTATCTTTGATATTGGAGGAGTCGTAGTCCGAAGCCCAATGCTGGCCATTGCTAAGTACGAAGAAGAACATAGCTTACCACCTAATTATATCAATTGTATCATGTAAGTATGTAGTCAACCGTGCTGGTTGGCCAATCTTATTGAAGTAATTTAGAGCAAACCAGGGCCCAAATGGAGCTTTCCAGAAGTTTGAACGAGGAGAAATCAACTTACTCCCGTTTTACGAGGCATTCGGGAAGGAATTATCCAACCCCGATGGCAAAGTTTACTATAAGCAATATTGCGACAGTAAAGGGACTAGCAAGTAATTCAACAGATCTTATAGACGAAGATTAACAGTACTACGCATTAGTATGTCCCCCAATACCACAGAAAGTGCAAGTAAACGGCCGAGATGTATGAAAAGTTCATCCTTAAATGCTACATTTAAGTTAACAGTTTTGACAACTTGAAGCTTTTTGGGAGAATGATGCGGGAAAGTTCTATTTTTGACGACTCGGTGGTTGAAGCTATTCGCCGCATTCGAGGTAGCAATCTTTTATCAACTTTTCCAGCTGACGATCGCTCAATGCTGTTCTCAGCTACAAAGAAATACCGTATCATAGCACTTACAAACAACTTCTCAAAGTCCACCGATAACATTTTGGCAGGGGCACCGCCAGGGTTTTCCTTACGGGAGGAACTTGAATTTTTAGGATGGCAAGAGGGTGCTACCCCAACGAAATTAAGGGACTTATTCGACGATTTCTGTGATTCCAGTACACTCGGATTGCGGAAACCAGATCCCGCCTTCTACCTATTGGCTTGTAAAAGAAATGGGATCCGCCCAGAGGAGGCTGTGTTCCTAGATGATATTGGGTAGTAAGTTCACCAATAGGTTTAATTATCATCGTTATCCTCCATTCAATCGTGCAATCGAATAGTAACCTCAAAGCAGCGCAGAAGCTGGGGATGTATACAATACGTAAGTTAGATAGCAATTGTCCGAGTCTCTGCCCGCTCTTGCTTACATTTGCATGTAGATGTCCATATTGGTAAATCGACCCAAGCCCTGGAGCAGTTGGGAAAGCAATTAGAGCTCGATCTTATCGGTGACAATAATTATGCGCAGACACAGGTTGTCACAGCGAAACTGTAATCATGTTACTTTCTTTCCATTACACCTTTTCCCTCTATATTGTTCAATGGAATGACAGACACACGGCTGCTATCTATTAGAAAGGTTTGTCCTCCGCTGGCACTTTGTCCTCGTAATAAGAACGGATCTTTGTACCACAGTCAGACCATGGTGGAGAAATGGCACAAAGCAGTAAAAACATACCACCGGAATCTTGGTCAAGAGTTCACGCTTGACTAGAGGTGTCACGGATAGAAGGTATGTAACATAGAGACCTATACAGTGTTATCTATCATTCCCGAGGAAGATGCGATAGTCAAACCTGCTCCCACACCCCAAGTCAAGAGGGAAGGTACCCAAAACTTGATAGTCTGATAGGAAGCATGAAACAGCATAGTAAGATAGGATTATAACTCCACAATATTGATAGGCCTTACTTGCGGTGTTATAATACCAATCCTTTTGTAAGGCGGAATGCCCTTGAAGGCAATTGACGGCATAACTTCAGTTAAAGAGTTGTCACACCCAGTTGTTACTGTGTGTGACAATTCCAGAGATGGTCAATCCTCGACAACGAAGAAAGGCTCGTTCATCTTCCCATAAGAAGGTGACGACTTCTCGTCATGCTAAAGTACGGTCCTATTTCTGTAATATGGCTTATGGCCTGATGAGACTATTATATTATGTAGCGCAACCTCAGGAAAATGAAGCGTAAGATTACCTACACCACATTCGTTGTTTTTTTTTTGGCATTGAATGTAGCTCCGCAGCTATTCGTGGGCCAAAGGCACTTCAGGACTCTTGGGATAATAAAAAAACAGTACGACAAAAGTGAGGCGATATCCCTACTCTGAGAGAGTGATGGGCATTCCTTAATCCAACACCTAGTTATGCTGCTCTAGGTCTGGTCGTCTCTCTAAAACAATCCGACTCTGGTGGATCCGAGATACCTCTTCCAATGGTTTTCAAGCATAATGCAGACACGGTCGACCCTTCCATCCCTAGTACCTCGGTCTCATCGAAGAGTGATGCCAAACCGCAACAATTTGGCAAAATCATCCGAGACGCCGATGGAAATATAGTGGAGGTAAAGATATTGGAAGATAATTCCGAGAAAGAGGGATTCGACGTCGATATGGATAGGGCAGGCCGCCCGGTAGCCAAAAAGACAGCTGTGGTTGAAGGTACATCTTATGGTCACTCTGCTTTGTCATTGACCTTGAAGCATATTTTATTTCGGTTAGCACTAGAAAATTTAGCAGAAACTGACAAACCAGTGCCACGGTTTTCGTCAAATGGGGAGACCGACTTACTGAAGAAATTGATCGCAAAGCACGGTCACGACTATAGTGCAATGGGAAAGGATCGACGATTGAACCCCTGGCAGGTGTGTTATCCTAACATTACGCCTTATTCGAGCTATTTTGAATATGTGTATTAATAGCGGACCGCTGGTCAACTGGAACGAGCGTGAGTTACAGCTAGTGAACTCTGTTGCCACGTTCATTTACCGCATTCTCTTTTATTTAGATGTAAAAAGGCACGGCTTCTGTGATGTATATTCTCGGCTACGGGCCGGGATTTGTTTATAATGCATGTAGTTAAGACGAGAGATAATTTTACTCCTTTTGTAATAAATCAGAGCGACTGATAATCGCGTGGCCACCCATATGGAGAGTCGTGAGCAAGAACAGACCCTGAGAACTTGGGAAATGGTTCGCTAGAGGCAGCATCGAGCTCTTTTGTGTGTAACGTCTGCTGTAGCCTGTCCGAACAGGTGTTTGTGAAGACTTACAGACAATAAACTGCAGCCAATCACAGCTAGCATCGGGGCGCTACTGGCACTCCTCTCGATTTCGATCGTAAAGCCACACACATGGCTACTAAAGCCGAACCCTCAGGCTCCAAGTCAACGGGACGAAAACCTGCAGGACAGCCAAAATCAACGCGGCAACAGTTTTCTGCGTGTGGTGCTTGTCGGATTCGGCGGTGAGTGGCAGAATGTCCCCATTTGGAGAGAGCGTTCTCCAACTGATCGTGATACAAGTGTACGATGTGACCTTAAAGACCTCCAAGGCTCCGGCAGCTGTACTAATTGTCAGGAGCATGGGTTTAATTGCGTGTGAGTGGCATATTTGTTTACTTTATTGCATCGCACACAAGGTAGTGGCGTTCAGGGATGAATATCGGGAAGTCAAGGCCGTGAAGATGCTCAGGCGTGGTCGACGAATACAGCAGGTTGAGTATGTATCTGTCGTCAGTCTTGCACCAAATTCTCTAGTTGATGATATCACAGGGCGGTGTATGGAGCAGGTCTGGAACAAGAGCAATCTGGTCCACCTATTGTTGGGGATCCACCCCCTTCCGCCACTACAACGTACATAATACCTCGTTTAGATCCTCAGTTCTTCGTGTCTCGCTTTTTTGCGAGATTCCATGTACAGCGTCTGTTATTTTTCTAAAGCGATTGCCACTACTCATTTTCTCTAAAGGACCCATAATCGAGCCGGAAGAGTTTAAGGCACGTTATATTGCATTCTTCAATGGCTCAAGGGAAGCTTTAGGCATTCCAGGCCAATTGATTGCAATGCTACTTGTCATATGGGCTGCTAGTTATGGTGTTGACCAGTTTGGCCAAGAAGAACCTCAAAACAGCCCAGAGGCCGTTCGAGGGCGGAAACAGAAGACCAACGAGATGGTACTGGAGCTTTTGCGGTTAATTGACATTCACGGTTTACCTAGGAAGCCCTCCTGGGACGGCGTCAGGGTCTTACTCCTTGTGATGCCCCTCACGGAAGGTAAGTTACGTACTCACTGTTTACCCTGCCATTATCTACTCTTCTGTGAATCAGAGGTAGCAGGACCGTTGGAACGACTTGTAAACATTCCGATATGGTGATCTTCCCCTTCATTTGGCTGACGCGTGTTGCAGACGTTGTACGAAACCGCCATCAACCAGGTCTACACATTGTGTAGCTTAGCCTCTCCCCGTTCGGTCAACAGTGGTCAGGGAGAGCAGGTTGATGCCCTTGTCCGGGCTCGTATTTATTGGTATGCCTTTGTCCATGAGGGCATTACGACGGGTATAAGAGGCGGAAGGCTGCATTTGTCAGTGTCCTGTGTCCTGATGCATTCGAGATACTAATTGACCGAAACCTTTTTTTGTAGAGGAGATGATGACCTATCTGCATTCCAGGCAGCGCACGAGGGCCTGAACTTTGCACTGACCCACTCCCAATTGAATTTATCGTATAGTCGTCGTTGGGCATTGGCTCCTCTTCGTCTAGCATCCGCCTGTCGTCAGATAAACTCAGCGTTGACTGGCGTGAGGGCACAAGAGCGACAAACCATTGACGAAACAAAACTCAAGCAAGGTTGGGAGGCCATTGAAAACTGCTGGGAGGAATTTGAATCTTTACGCCAGTTGGGATTACTTGGTATATTGACTATTGAAGAAGCCGATAGATTTGTGGATGGATGGAAGGTAAATCGGCCGATTCTCTCCTTTACTCCACACTACAGCTGATATTTTACAAATCCAGATATTTATTTTTGAATGCCGTAAGCACCTCTTCCCGATGTGTTGGCCTGTTCTCAATCCGAACCCAGATAATGTAATACGAGAGTTCTTGAAACAAAGGCTATTGGCGGTTTCCGAGGTCGGAGAAGGCCCGTATATCATCGATGAGCAGTTTAAACAAGCAATGTTTACTTCTCTCCAGCACCTGCATACTATTGCCGAAGCAAAGTGCCGTGATGTTGTACAACATGTTGTATTACTCGTCCGTCGACACCTTGGCACCTCGTTCTTTAAATATGATGCATCTCTTGTCAGAGATGGTTGTTTCTTTGCAGGCTATATACTAGCTGGCGATAATGGCACTGACGAGCAGTGTGATATTTGCCTGAAGGCTTTATCCGAAATGAGATGGTTTGTCTCTCACTTCCTTTGTTGGTGACTCGTTATATCAAACTATATCACAGGGCGTTTTCGAAAAGCGAAGAACGAGCTCAGACATTGAAACTAATATGGGAGATTCGACGTACGTCTATCAGTGGTGATTACCAAGGCGAAAGGCGTCCACCGTCTGCTTCGCCTCCGGACCCTCAGAGCTCTCCCCAGACCCTTTCTTACCACAGGCCAGGCACAGATGGACGTTTATGGGCGGATCTCCGAACAAACGATGCTTCGATGGCTACGCCGAGCTCGAGGGCTCCCTCAGCCTCTCATCCCACCGACGAGGAAAAGACCGCACTGTACAGCGGCTCATCTATGTCTTCAAGAAGCTCGGCATTTTCAACGGATTCGCCTTACACTCCTAATCTTCGACCCCCGCTCACGTCCTACCCGCCGTCTTTACCATTCGACAAAACGCCGCATTCCGCCTATGCACACTACTCAGAGTACGGGAGCGACAATCGGCCATATTCACAGCACCCAAGCCAAAACTTGGGATATACTGATGATACATACCAGTATACAGGGCATGCATCGCATGCAAATGTTCCTATCCGTCAGCCCGCAACTGGACAGTCTCTACTCATCGGACATGAAGATCAAATGTATCCTCACCCTGTAAACATTCAAGTTCAAGCTCCAGAGGGAGACGACATCGACAGTCGTCACCTTACTGATGCCCCGTATTATTATTCATGATAGGCTCGCTATTATTGCATATAACTGTCTGCCACGCTTTCGTCTCGCTGACACATGTATAGTTTATCTAAGTAGATATAATCTGTATTATCCGATATATATTCATATATGATATTTCTTCGTATCACGGGTGTATCACGAGCGCTGAAGTTGACATCACTGTTCATCCGCAGCCGTGTCAATGCCAGTTTGAGTGACCGACGTTAGTCACATTGATATTGATGCTACTAGTGGATCTTCCTTTCTTACGACTCCTGAGATAAAAGTAAGCCTATTAATTGACATGAACTTGCATCCTCATGCTCACTCATCCCAGTGTGTTTTTTTATCGTATGTATGTCTCTATCAAACGATGTCTTTGCGAACAGACCAAGTCACTGACGGTGTCCCCAAGTCGGGTGCCCCACCAAGATCTCGCAGGACGGCGAACAACCCGGTCGGATCTGCCCCCGCTGCAGCAACGTCGCCGTCGTCAGCGCCAAGTCCCGCATGTGGTTTGAGCTGCAAGTGTCGTCTCCCGCTGCCTGCGCGAGCCGTCCAGCTGACGTTCTGCACACAGGTTTTTCATACCGCTGATCCCAATGCCGTCCAGCAACATCTGGCTGTGTACAATTTGCCAGTGGGAAGTCCCGCATCAGCAGGGCTATGAGCCTACTTTGCCCGGTGCTGGGTTTCATCCAGGTAATGTCGCCATGCCACAACAGCCGCAGCAAGGCTACGGTGTAGGCACGGGGAAATAGGAGTGTTTTATGTAGTATATTTCGTCTACCAGACGGAAAGGACGTATCGTTGAATAATCTACCGTACCATATATATGCATTCAAGTGTGTATATTCTTGTGGTCGAGCTAGTATACCCCAGTTTATCTTATAGTAGCCCCTGCGGGTGGTTTACACAGTACTAGTACACGTTCATTCCGTCGTTACTGTTATATCGATTGACTTAATTGTACCAGTATCCATTCCCCATAAAAAATAGTTTAAGAGTAAGATGTATTCACATGAAAGTGCATAGCTATCGACTTTCTGAAGTTCGTCCATAGCCTAGCGAAATAACGTATAGAGATAGCAGTAAAATAGTGCCATTCCCATCTATCACTACAACGGGGGGAGGTCACAGGGACATATAGGAGTGTGCGGCTTTAGGATGGATAAGAGGCTCAGCAGCAACCTCCAGTCTGTTGTTGTTGGACTGTCTGTCCGGGTGTCACCACAGAGGATTTACCGGTGCCAGACGGAGTGGAAGTAGAGCCCATTCTACACGCGCATATCATAAATGGCATGTACATTTCACTAGGGAGGGATTACAGGACATACCGGTCTTTAATCTGCTTCGCCATGGTCAAGAAGGCTTGTTCGACGTTGGTGGCGGTCTTGGCAGATGTCTCCAAGAAGGGAATGTTCAGTTGATCGGCAAATTCCTAGGGATGGAAGATGAATAGGCAGTGAATCGGATGAGCTGAGGACGGCGCCGTCTGTACTGACCTTTGCGACAGAGTATTCCACCACTTTCTTGCTCGTCAAATCCGACTTGTTACCAACAAGGAGCTTGTTTACGCCTTCTGACGCGTACCGGTCGATTTCCTGCAACCATTGCTTCACATTGACGAATGATTCTATCAAGTCATCAAAGGGTTATTAACTGAGTGTTCGACATTGAGGGTTATGCCGTGAACGAACCGTTGTCAGTCACATCATACACGACGATGATACCATGTGCGCCACGATAGTATGAAGAGGTGATTGTCCGGAAACGTTCCTGGCCTGTGGATACATCACATTGGATCAGACGGGACCCTTGCGGGGAAGTCAAAAATAGGTGACGAACCAGCAGTATCCCACTATGTCAAAGGCAAGAGGGCTTGATGGTTAAAACGTGTGCGGCATAGAGGCGAGATAAACATAATGAAAAGGCCTCACAATTTGCAGCTTAACTGTTTTGCCTTCCAGTTCGATTGTCCGGATCTTGAAGTCAACACCGATGGTCGAAATATAGCTTTCTGTGTATGTATCGTCTGCGAAACGCAGGAGGAGACAGGACTTTCCGACTCCAGAGTTCCCTGTGTAGTTTGTGAACGTCTAAGGCATTATTTCTATCTCGTAAATGAATTTTGTATACCAATCAAAAGGAGCTTGAAGAGGTAGTCGTATTCGCTAGTATTCATTACAAGTCTATAATAATCATGTAAATAAGAGCGCCTGGATAACGGGTATAAGTGTACCTGTGGAGCGTGGCAAGAGAACAGAGGTAGTGGAAGGTGGCTGCTGGCAAAGTGAGGCACCTTTGAAGAGAGTGGAAAAGCGGTGGGGGTCGTCACAACGTGACAGGATCACTCGCTAGCCTCGCGGTTGCCCTACAGCCTAAGAAGTATCACTAGAATTCGGTCCCTGCGGCCTCGAGGAAAAGTTCACTTGATCATTTTATTTTATTCCCCCCCTTTTGTCGTTTCCGCACATAGAACATGGGACTTTGTGAGGCGTTTATGTTTTGTTTCATTAAAGTAAATATTAACTTATACAAGTATAATATAGCATTTTAAAGGAGACTTTCGCCCCCTGGGATGGCTCCTATCATGCGCTTAAACACCCATGTACACGCCAGTGCTGCGCTGGATCCAGCTTATAATGAAAAACTGGCCATTACCACGTTTACAGGCTAGTACTGAGTACTGACTGTGGTTGACTAGTGGTCGACGCTGACCAGTACTCACACTTTGTACCTGGAATGCAAATCGTACGTGTCCACAGCATGTACGTATCTACGGTCATTTCGGTGGAAAATTAGGAGAAACGGGGTTGATCACACTCTTAATAAATAAGGGGCATTTCACATGCTAAAGCGCCTTCATATGTTCCAACTATATATGACCCGTCTATATACGGCATCGTGTAATACTTAGCAGCGCAAGCTTAAATCTGTCCGCTCCTTTCACACAATACATCCAAGGACGTTATTCGTATCACAAGCGCGTGGTCGTAACTGAGCAGAGATGATGTACGGGATGGATTCATGTCGTGATGCAGGATGAGCTCTGTAGGCAAGCTGATCTCAATCAGTCCACTCCATCTTCGCCTGTCCAGTTCATACAGACTCCCAGTCAATTCACGCGCTCTTACTACACCGCAGTACACTCATGCTCACGGTGACGGAGATTGTACCTTGTATCCTTTGATCTCATCAAAGTGTAGATAAACAGGAGTACATGCGTTGATATTACAGTAGTGAGAAAGATCCAACCAAAAGGCGAAATCTTCATGCAGGTGGGTAAGGTACAATAATAAAGTGGAGTGGCCTTAAGTGGAATGGCCTTCAGTGTCAATGAGCTTAGAGCACAATAACTCAGTCACAAAAAGTCTATATCAAGTAGAAAAGGCTCACTTGGTCATGACGAGGTAAATTCGAAGTTAAAAGCACGGCCAAATGTATCTCCGCCCAAGGTGAAATTGGCGAATGAAGGAACGTCCGTGGAAGGTATTCGAAGTGAATATAAAGGCAAGGTGAAGTAACGATCAGGGGGTAGCGAAATAAAAGGCGAGGCTTCGTTGCCCATTTTTTGTTTCTTCAAAGAGGTTGGACTATCTTCACACATTTCTGAGAGCTCTCTTCGTCGCTTTCGAGAATACTCTGGTGAACTTGGCGGGGGCAGTTCGTCCTTTGGAGAACAAGGCCGGTCGAAGTCAAAGTCGAAGATCTTATATGCAAAAACAGGCTTTGGCGAATGAATGATCAAGAAGTCGTAATCGGGAGACTCCATCCACGCAGACAATGACGACGGAGGCACTGAATAGAAGTTAGTAAGGCTACGATTTGACTGGTTCCCAGTAACTCACAATGGCAAGTGAAACCGTTATCTAGACCATCCCCTAGCCCGTCACTCGAAGCAGTCACATCCGGAAAATAGGAAGGGTAACCGAGGGAGCAGTTAGACTCCAATAGTGGCTGCTCTGCGTATGAGAAACCGTAGGACAGGGATGTGTGGGACAGGTCTGGTGACCTGAATGCAGCAGTCGAAAACGGTGACGAAGGATGATACAGCGGGTCTAACCCGGTGCTCTGTTGCGCCACAGGCCCACAGAGCTCTGTGTGCGATGCCTCGCTGGGCATTGTGAGGTTGCTCGATGGACCAGCCTGACGTTGAGAGTCTGGGAACAACATGGTGCGGATGAGACGGTCGGAGAAGTGTCTCAAGACGATTGACAGATATGGTTTGCATGATGAATGACGGGTATATAAGGGCGGAGAAAGATACCGGAGATGGAAAAGGGAATCGCTCCAGGGCCCCCAGATCAGCCCTAGTTTCAAATAGCGGTTACCGCGAAAGACGCGGATAAAGTTCACCTGCGATCTATGTATTACATGACCGAATGAGGCAGGGGCTAAATGATAGAGTCTCAAATGCAGTCAAGGCTGAGCTGCTCTGGCGCGAAGCAGCGTCACTGATTCAGGGTGACAGTTTTGACGAAAATAGACAGCTATCATATAGCTAGGCGCATGATCCTGATGATAGCCTGTAAGACATTAATATTACTCACCTTGGAAAATGATAGATAAGGGACTGCGCCAGTGGCCAGTGGCCAGCTGCCAGAGGGTGTCACATTGTCCTCCAGGCTCCAGCATATGTAGTGGCCGACGTCCAATGTGGTAATAAAATCATATTGATTATATTGAGATGGCAATCGGTCCGACCGCTTCAGGCTGGCTTCCCGCCATTAGATAATCGCACCCGCGCCACAATTTTCTTCTTCTATTCTAAAGGCTACCACCTGGCTCCTGCAGTCGCCAGAGAATCCGAGTAAGCATTCTTCACATTCTGCGGCTTCTGTTCTATCTATTTGCTGATCTTTTTGTTTGGAAGTTCTCAGCTCAGCACTGTCTGCCGACACACTCTTTCGTTTTACACGGACGTCCGATATAATGTCTCCCAATACGACCATTCCTCAAGCTCTGGTGAATGGTGCACGCAGAGCGGGAGCTACATCCTCTTGTCTTCCATACCGCGTGATCCGCAACTCTCGGGGATCCTTACCCGTTTACTCGGACATTCGGAATGCTGGCACACGATATCAGGTCCAAATACGCAACGTCGTTGGAGATGCAAATGTACTTCCCCTTCCCTGTTATTTGAGTCATCCCCGCAGTATCAGCTGACGGGCATTGCCATTCTATCAGATTCTATTACGAGACTTGCGTACCACACTTTATCCGCCACAGTCGCCAGAAGCGGCTGTTCCTAGAGGCCATGTTGTAAGATCGAGACATATAGTGCTCCAGGGACGAGGAAGCGGGTGGAAAAATCAGGTATCAGAATGGCTGATAGCACGAGGTTTCTGAAAATTAAGCGTGCACGGTGACATACTCCACCTCTTATTAAAATGGGTGCCAATCTGGACACATGAAAGGGGAGATAACTTGAAATTGGTATATAATTAATGCTGTACTTGTGTTCAAATGCCTGAGCGGTGTCCAAGGATGCTGTGAATGTTTCCTTATCCTTGGGGCATGCTGGGGTCATTCTTCCTATACAATTAACGTGGGATTTGCGGAATTCAAGTTGTAAACAGCCTTGGACTCATTTAATGGCTTGTTCCCAGGGTCCAAGCATCGATTCTTACCATGCTCGCATCAGCATATGAGATAGTTCACACGTAGCTTACTGATGGGTTATTTGCACAATTATCCTGATATTTCTGTTGGATTCTTGAGCGATTCCAGAACATTGGCGACAGGCATGACGTGAGTCACTTTAGACTCCGGTTCGGGTATAATTCCCCTCAGCGTTTTTCTTGTGCTGGATAAAAAAGTTTCCAGTGGTGCACCTTGAACACGCTCTCCGATGTCCTCAACAATTCAACCTATGTCTGCCAATGGAAATGCAACTTCCTCTTCTGTCGGTGGAGGTCCCAACCCTGCAACCGCAAATCCCATTGCTGCTGCAAGGTCAGCCGGTGGTCGCGAAGGATCCAGCAACTTGGGCACTTTCCAAGTAAGAATAATCCATCCTCATGTAACTATTCAGCCTTCATCCCGCCAACACTAGGTGAAATCTGGTCTGGCTCAAATGCTGAAGGTGTGTCTCTGGCATATAAACCTCCAATAGAGTATCGATCAACTCTTTGCTTTCAAAGGGGGGTGTAATTATGGACGTCGTTAACGTAGAACAGGTCAGCGTGCTGGAATAGCATTTATTTTCTCATGTAACTCACCAATCAAAGGCGCGTATCGCTGAAGAAGCGGGTGCTTGTGCTGTCATGGCCCTAGAGAGAGTACCAGCTGATATCAGGGCTGAAGGAGGTGTCGCAAGGATGGTGGGGCATTATCCCGGTCTTATCATTCCATCTCTTACGCAAATCCAGAGCGATCCGAAAATGATCAAAGACATCGTCGCAGCTGTTACAATCCCTGTGATGGCCAAAGTTCGTATCGGCCATATTGTAGAAGCTCAGGTCCGCTATTCTAAATATGCGTTCTATGTATGCGCTTTCTCCTAACTGATATATGTTGTAATAGATATTGCAAGCCATTGGAATTGATTATATCGACGAGTCCGAGGTACTGACACCTGCAGACGAGCAGCACCATATAAACAAGCATAATTTCAAAGTTCCCTTTGTCTGTGGCGCAAGGAATCTAGGGGAGGCTTTGCGGCGCATTTCGGAAGGCGCGGCTTTCATCCGTACGAAAGGTGAGGCTGGCACTGGAAACATCGTCGAGGCCGTGCGCCATGAACGCGCGGTTATGAGCGACATCCGAAAAGCTGGCGCTATGAATGACGAAGAGTTGTATGCTTTCGCGAAAGAAATCCAGGCGCCTTTCCATCTACTCAAGGAGACTGCTCGGCTCAAGCGGCTACCTGTCGTTAATTTTGCGGCTGGTGGCATTGCGACTCCTGGTAGCACGAGGCCCCCAATCACAATGATACACTCATAACTGACCAGTTTCTTTGCGCACAGCTGATGCAGCTCTTATGATGCAGCTCGGGTGTGATGGCGGTAAGCAATCTTGTGGTATGGATGTATTCTCTGTCCTCACGGTGTATTGTAGTATTCGTTGGTTCAGGGATTTTCCATGTTAGTCTTTAATTGTTGCGGTCCCATCGTACCATCTTAGAACTGTTGCAGTCCGGAGACCCCGCTAAACGTGCGCGGGCCATCGTGCAAGCAGTGAGTAATCATCAAATTCAGACTATCCTAATGCTCAATTGGACATCAATAGGTCACACATCATAACAATCCTAAACTTTTGGCTGAGGTAATGATATTCTTCTATACGTGCACTGAATTTTACTAATGATATCAGATCTCGGAGAACCTAGGACCCGCAATGGTCGGTCTGACTATGCAAGTCTATTTAATATTTCGTCATTTGATTAAGAAGATTTCATGCTCTGTCTCCTAGCAACGAAAACATGACTGGCGGCTTGATGAGCAAGAGAGGATGGTAGGCATTCTTTTCAGCAATTCAGGAAGTATTATCTGGTTTCTACATGTACAATCGATCCTTAAAGATATTGCAGAGGGATTTTGGAACTTCTGTTAAGTTGATATATCCTATGTAGCCCAATACTTACGTTCTATTGAAATACACGTCATATTATGTCAGCGACTTTCGTTGAACCCGCCCAGTTACACACTAACCATGTCCTTTAGAGGCAAAAAATCGGATGATAAACAGAATCCCAAAGCAATATTGAAAGCATTCATTAACGTCAGTCCTATTTGTTGGAGGCACGACAAGCTAATGTCAACATCTTTACATAGCAGGCACCTGCAACCATATACACATTCGACTCGGAGCGAGACTCAGACCATTCAGAAATCTGTCGCCAAGAGAAGGGCCAGAAACAATGCAAGGAGATTTCGCTAAACTCAAAAGAGATGTTCCGAGCAATGCAGGTACGCCTCTTAACAAAGTTTATAATAAAAAACAGACTTGATGACAGGCCAAAAGGATAACGGATTCTTCTGCTCGTTACCGATAGACCCTGGGCAAACACACATGGAATGTAGACCGATACCCAAGTAATAATTTATGCGATTGGCGGTACTAACACGATGACGAAATCAAGCTATCGGCGGTAGATAACCTCTTACCGTGCGCTCGTGTGCTTTCTCGGCAGCCTTACGTCGCTCTTCGGCGTATTTAAGTTCCAGAAGAGCGAGATCCAATTCATGCTGCGCACGACGGACGGCCCTTGTTACACTAACATGCTCCAAATCCAACTTCGCACGTTGTTCCTTGATGCGTTTCAGCTGCTGACTGCGTCAATCTCAAATCGGATGCAGGGTACAACCAATTTACCTCTGTATCCTGTTCCAGCGTCTTTGATTCGCGAGGAGGTGCTTGAGGCATTATGAGGTCATCGATGTTATGTAGTTTGCGACCACCTTTATCCACCAATTCCTTTTTGAGATGCGCTGCATTTTCCAAGGGTGTGTCATGAAGAGAATGTGGCTGAGAATGAGATGGGGAGTGTGAATGAGACAATGGCATTGACGGAGAGCGAGACCGCCGAGTAGGCTTTCGCGACTCTCTCAAAGGAGACCGCCGAGTAGGCTTTCGCGACTCTCTCAAAGGAGACCGCGACCGTTCGCGATGTTGCCTGTGGTCAGAGTCATCGCGGTGAATTTCCTTGCCTTTGCCTTTAGTGTCTCGAATAGCTGTCGTCTCAGTAAGCTTGTCCTGTGCTTTATGGATTGGACTTCGGACACGAGGCCCAGTTGGGGTCCTTTGTCTTTTGGGTCCAAGAGGGGGTGGGTGAGTGGCTAATCCCGCAACGGACGGTACAGATTTCTCATTGGGACTGTGAACCACGCTTATTGATGAACTTTTAGCCTTGTTGAGGAAATCGGTAGATGGAGGCGGTTTGGGTTCAACTTCTTGTCGCTTCGAGGAAGAAATTTCTGATCTGTGTTGTGGGGAATGACTTCGGTCTGACCTAGGACTACGGCGCTCATGAGAAGGGGCATTCCAGGAACGTTGGGGAGACGCAGGGCGACGGGGAGGGGACCGGCGACGACCTGAATAACCACGGGGAGATGGTGATTTAGAGCCCGGATTTGACTCTGAGCGATGGTAACGGCGAGAAGAGGGCGAACGGGTTCTTGAAGGTGACCGCGATAATTTGTGTCGAGATGCAGGAGACAAGCGCCTTCGAGCTGCCGCGAGACGTGGGTCTGAAGGGCGTGTGTCGGGTACATATGTGTCTAGCTAAAGTTAATAAGGATTTTTGGGAAAAGGCATATAGATTAGGCTCATACCTACATTGCCCCGGTCTCTGCCACCTCTGAGCCTTCGACCTTCTCTTTCATCCCTGTCTCGTGTAATTCTAGGAGACTGATCTTGATATCTATCATCGTCTCTCCCTGGCCGTCTCCAGGAGTCGTGTCTGGGAGAGGGAAAGCGGCGTGGGTCAGGTGAACGACGTCGCCAACCGTCTCTATCTCTATCTCTATCTCTTTCCCTTTCCCTTTCCCTTTCTCTTTCCCTTTCCCTTTCCCTTTCCCTTTCTCTTTCCCTTTCCCTTTCCCTTTCCCTTTCCCTGTCCCTGTCCCTTTCCCTTTCCCTTTCTCTTTCCCTGTCCCTTTCTCTGTCCCGTTCTCTGTCTCTCTCTCTAGACACTGGACCCTCCCGCATTGATGCAGCCCTTGGACTTATGCCTACCCTAGTAAGTCGGGGTGGAAGAACATCTCCAGGCTTTGGAGGCAGGCCCGTCATTCTTTGTGATGATTGTGGTAATTGGACTAACAATTTCGACAAAGTGCGTCCTGTCACATCTAGTCACACGCTCTTGTGGCTCTCAATGGCTACACACCTTTACCCGCTGGCCTCGCTCGCACAGGTAGAAAACACCCCATCACGAGAAGATGGTGTGCCTGTTGAGCTAGAGGACGAGCTTCGCAGCTTTGGTTGTAAACTTATCCAGCAAGCTGGTGTGCTTCTCAAGCAGTAAGCAACATCATGTTCAATTTGTAGCATCCGCCCTCATTTTCTCAGAAATCAAGTTGCTATAGCCACAGCCCAGATTCTCTTTCAGAGATTCTGGTATGTTACGTCTATGAAGCATTTTGGCATTGGTGTACGTAGTGCGGTTTTCATGGCGTTTTACGCTGACGTCCTGGCAGGACATAGGCATGGGGGCCTTATATCTTGCATCTAAGCTCGAGGAGTGTCCACTGGGTATGCGCGACCTAATAAATACATACGATCTGCTCCTTTCGAAGGCCCTTCACGTAACTTCGCAGTCTAGCCGTGCACAGTTCAAATACCAGCCTATGAACTACTTCTCGTCAACCTTCTACGAACTAAAAGATGCCCTGGTTGTAGCGGAGATGCAAATACTGAAGCGATTGGGCTTCAATGTTCATGTAGTCTTGCCATATGGGACATTGATTAATTACCTTCGAGTTCTCGGTCTTACAAACCGAGCAGACGCATGTCAAAAAGCCTGGGGTTATCTAAATGATGCGTACGTGTTCTTCTAACATGATAGAAAGCTTATCTTCATCAATCTACATGTTAGCCTTCAGACTCCTGTTTATGCTCTTTATCCCGTACCAACAATCGTCTCAGCGGCCATTTTGCTAACCTCACGCCATTTATCTATTCCATTACCGTCAGAACCTCCAAATTGCTGGTGGTCTCTTTTCGATGCAGAATGGGACGACATATGGAGTGTTTCTGGATTCATTATGAGACTTTACCGTGATAGAGCTCCTGAAGAGAATATCATGCCTATGGCACTGGTCACAAAGAAGGACGTAAGGAAATGGCTAGAAACGCATACCGCTACTATTTCTGATGATGTTTGAGTTTCACATCAATAATTTTGGCATAATAATTTGTCGAAACGAAGTGTGCCAGAGGCTGCATATATTCTGTAGGAGGGTCATATTGCCACGTGATTTGATGAACCTACAAGGGGTGAAGCGGTGGGGGCAAACCTCACAACTTTCCTCTGTGTTGACAATTCTAAGTATTTATCAGGGCATGTGATCTAACTCAGAAACTTATTTAAGTTTTATTAATTATTCATAATTCTATACTTTTATTTACTTTTTGAATTCATTGAATCTAAAAGATGTTAGAAACCATGTTTGTCAGGCCTCTGTATGTTTTCAACCTGTTAGGAACTGTGTTTTTTGGGCTTCCACATTTGCATTCAATCTGTATTGTCTTCTGATATCCTGATATTAGTGTCCCTGATGGCAGTGTTACATGTCCATCCAAACAATTTTGTTTTTAGTCACACCATTCCATTTCTGCTCTGACAGCATTCTGTTATTGGTTTTGCCACATTATTTGCTACTTCAGACCATTTATCATCTGTACTTGCCTCAGATTCCATCTCCTTGGTCCTCTGTTCTATTTTACTTCAATCTGTTAGGAATCTTATTTGTGGGCCTCTGCAAATTGTTTCACTCTGGCAATCCTCTGGCATCCTGATATTGGTACCCCTAATTGTAGTGTCACTAGTAGCAGTGTCCTGCCACTTTGCTTACTACACCTTACCCTTTTGGTTGTCATCCTGTTCCACTCCTGTCCCAATGCTTTCTTGTCACCCATTCTATATGTATGCATCATTTGCCACCTCAAACTATTTACATAGTATTCTTCTGTTACCTTGCATTCAATTTTTTTTGATTCTTTGTTCCATTACTTGCTTCTTTTGATCCATTTGCTTCTTCATCTCTGTAATTGACCTCCCAATCACCCATCTCATTTAGTATAAAAATGTTAGGATTCTATCACTTTGGACCCCTACACCTTGTTTTTACCCTTATAACCCTCTGGCACCCTGCTATTGGTATCCCTCATGGTGTCACCACCTGCAGTGTCTTGACATCTTGTTGAGATCCAAGCAAAGGGGTTGAAAGGAGACTCTATGTTGGGGGGCCAATGATAGAGATCATACTAGTCAGGAGGTCTGACTCTATAAAATGGGTGGAGCTTGGCTTCAACTTATGTGTTGCAACCTTGTATGAACTATTAAGGTGCTCCAGTATTTCAAACAGAGCAGATAGTACAATAATAACTAAAGACAACACTTATGTACATAGCTCACTTGACCAGGGGGCCAATATACTAAGAGTTGTATTGTAGAGGGTCACAGCTTGCCAATAACACCTTATAGGGTATTAGGGAGGGAGTAAATGGACTGAAGACTAAGTGGGGGTAATCTAAGTTGATATTAGAATTGAGGAGCATGTCACAACCATCACATGTCATGTATTGTCACAAACATTCAAAGGTAACTTTCGACAACTCTTCGACCTATCAAATTTAACTCGATAAACCGAACATTAATTGACACCATCGAATCTCTTTCGACATGTCTCATTTTGATGTCATATATGATTTCATAATTAGTTCATAACATAGTCATAACGATATGACAAAAAGCATAAAAGGGCTATGAAAGAAGCGAGGGAAGTCAGTCGAAATATCTGTATATTAGTGATATTAGTAATCTACTTTGTCGTAACTTCTTCGACAAATACTTCCGTGAGTTCTCGCGACTGGTAATAGCCTCTTACTTCATCGACAGGGCAAATATATACTTCGTCGAACGAGGGTTTCGAGTTCGATTAGTAGAATATTATTCGACTTTATCGAAGAATAATCGATTCGTGACAGTATATTTCGACTATCAACTGTTGATGAAGCCCAGGATGCGATCTGAGACTACCAAAGCATCAAGTTCCACAGCACTTCAATCTGTGGCTCCCACTCCTTCACCGAGAGTTATTCGGCCATCGTGAATTTCAGTTTCTCCTTTAACCAAAACTAGAAGAACTGCGATGTCTTCAATCTGAGAACCCGAAGAAGTTCGAGAAGAACCAATCTTGCCAATTCAAGAATCTGAATCCCCTTTAACTCCTTTGCCCGAATCTCCATGACCTGAACCTGTTACGTCTGAGGATGAAACAATGTTTCAACACTTCAGAGATGCACTTGGAAAAGTATTGAAGGACCAGATAGTTTCGAAGGAGCACGAAATCACAGTGAATAAGCCCGAAGAGTTTACTGGAGAAGAACCTTCGATGTTGAAGAATTTTATTGCTCAATGCGAAATGGTCTTTCGATCTCGACCAAAATCGTTTGAATCCGATCAATCGAAAATTACGATGGTAACCTCGTATTTCCGGAAAATGGCTCAAGAGTGGTGGCAACCTTTTCTATTAAATCCCCCAATTCCTCCGCCATCTTTCCTTGTGGATTATCTCGATTTTCTAGATGAATTATATGCTCAGTTTGGAGAAATCGATGCAGAAGGAGAAGCCGAAGAAAAACTTGACAATCTTCGAATGAAAGCTCATCATCATGTTGCGAAGTATTCGATTCAATTTACGAGTCTCGCTGCTCAAACTCGATATGACGAATTCGCTTTACGATGACAATTCTATAAAGGACTTCCGAATCAAATTAAGGACGAAATAGTGAAGCTTCAAGTTCAACCCGAAAGTTTTGCTGAACTGCGAACGGCAGCCCTGCGACTCGATTCTTACTATTGGATGCGAGAGAATGAACGACAACGCGAAACAGAATCAAGTTCGACTCCGCGAAGATCTGAAAGAAGACAATCGACGATGCCTACGACTTATCCTTTGACATCACGAACACCTTCGACATCAAAACCGATAACTTTGACTTCAAGAACATTTAGGCCTTCGACTCAAGCGAAACCATCTTTGACAATTTTAGGACCCGATGGACGATTACTTCCTGCCGAATGAGACAGAAGATTTAAGGAAGGGTTATGTATATTATGTGGGGAGAAAGGTCATTTGGTGAGGGATTGTCCGAAAAGAAAAACTCGTCAAATTGCAAAAGGACGAATCATTGAAGTTCAAGATTCGACAACTCAATCCGACCAGTCGAATCAAGCATCGAATGTTAAATTGGAAAATTGAAAAGGGATACTCTTCAGGCATGTGAAGAGTATCAAAGAAGACTCGATCACGCCGAAAAAGATTCCTGTGTAATATTACGAGCGGTAACAATTTCTGATTCTTTAATTATTGAACTTAAATCAAAAAAAATTCCGAGAATGAAAGCATTAATTGATTCAGGATCTAGTCATCTTTTTATGGACAAAACGTTTGCACGACAAAATAATCTATCTTTCGACCAATTGAAAAATCCGTTATCATTAAAATTAATTGACGGATCGATTCCGACATCAGGACAAATCACGTATACGACTACATTACAAGTTTATTTTCCATCCGGACAAATTCAAGAATTACAATTCTTTCTAACCAATCTCGACTCGTCTTGTCAAGTGGTATTAGGACTCAACTGGCTGAAGCAATACAATCCTGTGATTGACTGGCGATCTGGCCGTATATCGTTCGAACCTACTTCGACACCTTCGACAAATCCAAATCTGATTCAACTGTCAATTGAAACGTTATCGGAAGAGAAGTATGCTTCGACCTCGGTGAGTCATTCATTGACATCTGAGAAAATCCGTGAAGAATTGAAATCCAAGACTGTTAATCCGAATATCAATATAGTCAATCAAAAGACCTTCTTACGAGCTGCGAAAGCAAAAGACTCTCAAACCTTTGTGGTCTTCATTCGTGATGAATCTTTCAAGACTTGTAAGGCCTCTGGTGCAAAAACTACAACTTCTACATCATTCAACATACTGAACGTTCCGACCGAATATTCCGACTTCTCGGATGTTTTCGACAAAAAAGAAGCTGAAGCTTTACCTCAACATCGAAGTTATGATCACGCTATCCCATTAGAAGAAGGAACTATTCCACCTATGGGTCTGATCTATTCGTTATCTGAGACAGAACTTCAAGTGCTACGAGAATATCTCCAAGAGAACCTTTCGAAGAAGTTTATTCGATCGTCACAATCTCCCGCCGGCGCACCAATTTTGTTTGTTAAGAAGAAAGATGGAAGCCTACGACTTTGTGTCGACTATCGAGGACTAAATAAAATCACATGGAAAAACCGATATCCACTTCCTTTAATTCCTGATCTTTTGGATCGACTTCGAACGGCGAAATATTTTACGAAAATCGATCTCTGAGGCACTTATAATTTAGTTAGGATTGCTCCAGGAGATGAGTGGAAAACAGCCTTTCAGACTCGATATGGATCTTTCGAATATTTGGTTATGCCTTTTGGACTATGCAACACTCCGGCAACCTTTCAACAATTAATGAATGAAATATTTTCAGATTTACTTGATATTTGGGTAATTATCTATCTCGACGACATACTAATATTTTCCGACAATCTCGAAGAACATTTACGACAAGTTCGAGAAGTTCTTCGACGGCTTCGACAAAATTGATTATTTGCAAAACCCGAAAAATGCAAATTTCACAAAACCAGTGTCGAGTTTCTAGGATATGTTATTTCTCCTCAAGGTGTATATATGGACGAAGAAAAAATCAAAGTTATTCAAGACTGGCCCGAACCACAAAAAGTCCGTGACATTCAATCATTTTTAGGATTCACAAATTTCTATCGAAGATTTATTCCAAGTTATTCTGAAATTGTTTTACCGTTGACTCGACTACTCGAAAAAAGGTTCAATGGCATTTCAACGAAAAATGTCAACATGCATTTAACCATTTGAAAAAAGAATTTACTACAGCTCCGATCTTAATTCATTGGAATCCAAACTATAAACCTATACTCGAAACTGACACTTCTGATCATGCTATAGCTTCAATATTTTCTATGCAGACTTCCAATAACGAGATTCATCCAGTCACTTATCATTCAAGAACTCTTTCGACCTCCGAAATTAACTACGACACTTATGATAAAGAATTATTGGCAATATTTGAATCTTTCAAAATTTGGCGACATTATTTCGAAGGAACAAAAGAACCAATTGAAGTTTTAACGGATCACAAGAATCTCAAATATTTTGCGACAACTCGAATTTTGTCTTGACGACAAGCTCAATGGGCAGAATATTTATCGACCTTTAATTTGATTATTCAATTTTGACCGGGAAAACTAAATTTGAAAACAGATGTTCTTTCCAGAAGAAATGACGTTTATCCAAATGAACCCGACTACTCAAAAAAGAATCCGACTAATCTTCGACCGGTATTTATGAATGAGCAAATTCAAGCTTCCTTACGTACAACATATTATCTTCCAATAGCGAGAAAAGTTACTCTTATTATGGATACAGATCAACTATTGAAAGATATATTCAAAGCTCAAAAAGAAGATCAATTTACTCTCGACAAGATTCGACAGATTTCTGACAGTACCGAAGAAGATTGGCAAAAGAACGAACAAGACTTTTTATGTTTCCGAAACAGAATTTACGTTCCCGATTATCAAACTCTCCAACTTTGAGTTCTTCAATCACGACACAATCATATTACTGCAGGCCATTTCGGTCAAACGAAAACATATCGAACAATATATCGAGATTTCTTTTGGCCACAACTTTGACAAGATATTCAAAGTTTCATTCAATCATGCGTAATGTGTACAAAATCGAAAACTCCACGACATCGACCTGTTGGATTACTTAAGCAACTTCCGATCCCTCTTCGACCATGGCATTCGATCTCGATGGACTTTATTGAACAATTACTGTGAAGGGTATGCATATATCATGATTGGACTGTGGAATAATACATATATTATAGTATTATATTATTTAGTTCTTACTCTTTTTCCCTAACTCTCTAGATCTTCGAGCATACCCGTATTTCTTAGTTCAAAGTCTTGTGTATATCTATGGGCGCTCTCAGCGCTAAATGGAGACAACTTTTTACCCAGCAGACACCACTTCGTAACGACTCAGACGTCGAATAACGAGAGGTGTCAAGGGTAGTATCTCAGCTACCATAAAGGTAGCATTCTCTAGTCTACTAATAGCCTTTTGAACTCGAACCGCTAAGGTTGAGTTCCGCTTTCAAGACTTTGCGCTCGTCAACACCGTAGTCGACTCACGCTACTAATACTCTATCCTAGACACTCAGTCTTTAGCTGAGTATCTTTCTTATTTCTAGCTACTAGTTGTACCGTAAAAGGTCAACTCGTTATCTTACTGTTCTAAGCCGTCACGAGCAACTATACAGTTGCTCTTGAGGCGTGCAGTGCGTTCTTATACTAGTACTAACAGTCTAGTAGTCTATAGTATTGTACTGACGGTCAATACTCTCTAATAGTAGTTGAATAAACACTATTCTTCGTATATAGAGCGGTCAGAACCCACCACTCTTCACAGTGGTGATCCGAGCCGGACCGTTCTTTTCCTACGAGGAAAAACTTATTATTTGACTACTAAGACCTGGACACGCGAATGACTACGGGCAAGAATCAAACGTCTAGGCCTTCATCAACGCCTGGTAGCTCCATGCCTCGTCAAAAATCTTTTAACCTAGAACCACCCCGTAACGTCACCCTGAGGAAGTCTTCGTCAACTTTTCAAGGATCAGCTCCTCCGGAGGCTTCCCCCGGAGTAGTAGCTGGATCGTCTATGAACATTCCCCAGCTTCCTCCAGGATCACCTCCTCCAGAGGATTCCCCCGGAGTAGTAGTTGGATCGTCAATGAACATTCCCCCCGATCCACCTGAGGAACGCTCATTACTCGAGCAGTTGGACACCCCTGGAGTTAACATTGAGTCTAATCGAGCACCCACGCCCGTTCTCAGATTCCCTCCGAGACAGGTCATCCTTAAGCAGTTCCTCGGAGGTCATATGGTTTACGCCCAGCCCATCGATTACAAATGGGATATGTACTACACCGATCGAATCCCCGAGGATCAGGTTACCCCCTTCGTGGAGGAGTACAGTACGGATTACCCTATTCTACTGGAGACTGTAGCAGTCTGGTTAGGGCGTTATCAAGCGATTTTATCGGCACGGGATTTATTCACGCGACCAGGGAACCTTGAGGATTTGACCCAATCGATTCCTGAATGGTCGAATGAGGTGACGATTACTATGGAAGGAGGAAGAAGAATTCTCAAGCGGGAAGTGTTTTCTTTGTTCCTTGAAGCACTTCGTACGTATGATGATGTGTTACAGATCCTGCATGTCCTGCTTGGCGGAGATCATGTTGTGCCTAAGGTTGACTACCAGTACATGTACATCCGTATGTTGGAGGAGTCTCTCAATGGAGTCACGCCGAATCTATCGCTGGCATACCTCACTTTAAGAGGTCGGTTGAAGCGAAACCAAAGAAGACTTGATAAGATGGTTTTAGAGGTACTCCTCCCCTATAACGACTCGATCCAGGTCCCTGATTCGCCTATCTCCATGACCAATTCGTTTGTTCGCAACTTAAACGGGTCCCCTGATACTCGTTTTCTGCATTCTCTCAACCGTCCTGTAATATTGGAGGATTTTCCACTGGATTTGAGGACGCAAGTAATAGAACGCCTTCAGGAGAAGAGGATTGAGGTCTGCGCTCCCTTCCATCAACCCCAGCCGTGTCGACTTCTGAACGCGACGGAGATCGAGAGACAAATCGCGATGGAACCAGGCCTAACGTCTTTCCAGGGAGATCACTGCTCTCGCGTCGCATTTGAGGGAGTCTCCAACAGCCCTAACTTCAGGGATGAAGCGACCACTTTCAGAAACCGATCAGTCGCCAACAAGGGTCGACCGTCCTTCTCCACGGCATTTACTGAGGGCATAGCTGGCCCAGTTGCTGGTCGAGGATCGCTTAATCCAGACGGTCCCCGCCATTCTCTACCGATCGCTTCAAACCCTTTCTTGCCATCAGGAGGACCCCCTAGCGATTCATCTGGGAGTTCGAATACTTCAGACCGGGGAGGGAACTCAGGACGTGGGGAACGCCACAATGGAGTGCCTAATACCCCTTTTTGAACTCCGATGCGGTCTCGAGCTAGCGCGCTTATTGACGACTTACCTAAGGACAAGAAGGTCACTCTTAACACCAATGACCTCAAGATCAAATGGTCTGATCTCCCTGAATACGATGGAGCTCAATCCGAAGCCCTGGACTATATCATGGATATCATGAGTCTCGCAGGAGATATCAGACTCTATGAGTGCGATCTTAGGAGTTGCTCTGCCAAGACGACTCAAGGGGCACGCTAAGGTCTGGTGGAGCACCTTAGACCGTGAGCATCGTACTGAATTCAGTCAATCTCATGGGTCGTTTCTTTGGGGTATCGTCGAAGGATTGCTCGGAACTCGTTGGCGTGAATCCTTAGCCTTAGAATGGGAAGCTATGAAATTTCGACAGGCTGGTCACGATCGTGAGACACCCGTCCACTATATCCAACGGAGAGTTAAACTTTATCGTTTCCTGTACGGGTTCCACCAGGACAGAGGGGATGAGACACGCAGACTCATTCTCACACTGCCTACGGAATGGCTCTACCTTCTTCAAGGACAACCCATCGATAATATCATGAGTTTACAGACTTATGCTAATAACCTGCAAGAAGCTCTGATTAACGCTTGGGTCCAAACACACCGGGAACGTTACAGGTTCCAGAAACCGCGTGTAATGTTATCGGAGGGTCAAGAATTGGATTTTAGAGTCACCGGCGACTCCTCTTCACCTAACCATATTCTCATTAGTGAGACTAACGAGAGAGGCTCGACGAGAAGGACCGTTCCAGACGTCGCTGATCCAAAACAGGGAAAGCGTCACGGAAAAATGTTCTTCGAGAGGAGTAACAAGAGGAGTTCGATCAAACCCACCAAGGAATGTTGGATATGTGGAAGTCCGGAGCATTTTAAGATAGACTGCCCTCAAGCTGGCAAAATGTCTCATTATGTCTCTATCAACAAATGCTCCGCACAGGATATGTCGGAGGAAGCTGAGGAGCAAAGGTTATATGAAGCGGTTCATGGACTATCTATACAAGGACAAGTAAATAACTCTGATGACGAATTGACTTTTGTTTCCGTTTATTCGCCCCATGTCGAAGACAAATTAGTGAGGGAGGAAAATCAAACGACTGGTGAAGCTCTTCTGTCAGAAGCTTACGTATCCATACTCGCCGCAGATTTCTTCGAAAAAGGAGACCGGCTGAGTGTTCATCGGCAGGACCTTGAAGGCCTGACCGAGGACTACTGTCAGACTGGAGATTCTCACGAACAAATCAGTTCGAATTCGCTCTGTTCGCCTGGAGCTGATGTTGACACATTCCCGTTTGATCCCGGGAACCCCCCCGATTTACTACCGTACGAGAATTCGGATTCGGAGGACAGCGACGATGATCCAGTATTGGATTCCCCTTCGAAGCGTGTTCCTTGCCGAAGTGAACGCAGGAACGTAATCTTGTCCCTGCGCAAGGAAAGTAAGAGGCCTCGAATCCAATATCCTCGTCCCAGTCGTCTGATGAAGGAGGATACTACAATCCTTTATCGAAAACGGGATCCTCCCAGTGGTTACTCTAGCATAGGAGTTGCAGCGCTCCATGTTTTCGGTCATGTAGGAACTCCCGATTCACCCAAACGCGTTAAAATTCGAATGGACACGGGAGCGGATCTTTCCCTTATATCGGAGGAATTCTACAAGGAACTGCAGGGCATGTATAAGTTGAAACAAGGACTCAAATTACGTCTAATTCAGCTCACGGGTAACGCTAAGGTTATCAGATATGTTAATGTCCCCATTTACCTGGAGGACGACAGTGGAACGTTACTGAAGTTCGCGGCTGAAACTTATGTCGTTAGAGGAATGACGGTGCCAATTCTTTTGGGAGAAGACTTCCATATTAATTATGAAATTGGTACTCTAAGAGATCAGCCGTTGGGATCTAGACTTATTCTCCCGGGACGACAGGGTTTTATTCCAGCCAGCTCTTCTAAGGAACCTCAACCTTTGACCTTCACCGTCAATAAGGCCCCTTTCGGGAAGCATGAGAAGGAGTCATCCAAACTCACCTCTCTCCCCGATAAAGGTGTGCGTACTGAAAGAGTCGCGCGAGCCTTGGAGGATTGCACTATCGATCCAGAGTCAGCCAGACTAGTGCCTATTTTTGTTGAAGATCTAAAGGGCGAGGAATGGATTGTTGAAGGAATCGTACTGCAAAACGAGGACGGTTCTATATTAGCCACACCAATCACGGCAATTTCAAGGAATAGTGCGGCAGTACCTTTAGCCAATCCATCACTAACCCCTAAGACTATCCGACGAGGGGAGACAATAGGGATAATTCATGACCCCTGCTCGTTGGGCTCACAAGCCCAGGTCACTCGAGGAGAAAAGTTTAATGGTAGCAGGCGCGACCAAGATCGCACACCTTATTGAAAGTCTCTCTCAACTTGAGGAGGACCGTCAAGTCGCCTCAGAAAGACCTAAGCCACCTGTTGAACCAGAGATTGCAGACGATTTCGAACCGCCTGGTCCTAAGACGGCTGCAGTGGCTGATAATGAGGAATTTGCCTCAGAGGATCTTCACAAGTTAGTCAATTTGGGACCAGATATACCAACGGAGGTCCTGCCACGTCTCAGATCAGTTTTGACTGAGAACGTTAAGGCTTTCGGAGTCGATGGACGGTTAGGGCAAGTGGAATGTAGAGTCCCTGTCCCCTTGAAAGAGGGCGCTCAGCCATATCCATGCCTATGTTCCCCTCGTCCCCTGCCAATAGGAGAGTTATAGACGAGCAAATGGATACCTGGTTCGAACAGGGTGTCATTGAGCCATCTAAAAGCCCCTGGGGGAGTGCCAGCCTTTGTAGTATATCGCAATGGTAAACCGCGGGTGGTCATCGACTATCGGAAACTTAACCATCTCACTGTTCCAGATGATTCCCTTTACCACGTCAATCGGAGATTATGCAAGCGCTGTCGGGGTCAAATGTTCTTTCTTCTTTCGATGCGCTGGCCGGGTTTACTCAATT